>ML685865.1:1787889-1898349 GCA_007922175.1 Pelusios castaneus
TTTCTCCACCACGACCTTTGAGGAAGCGCCTTAATAGCTGAGACTTGAAGGTTTCTTCATTTCCCTGTTTTAAATGTCCCTTTCAGCCTTATGTTACAGGCATCTAGAAGTGAAGGCTTAGCAGGATTCCCTAAGAACCCATTAGCATCACTCCTTAATTGGCCTGAAGTATCAATGTTGATTTTTACTTGGCACAACTTATGCTTCCTCCCACATCACTTCAGGCCCCTGTCAGTCCAGATAATAAGAAATCACAAATAAAACCAAAGAATAAAAGTTAAAATAAAAATAATGTATAGCCTGGGAAGTGTCAGGTATGTGCATTTTATAGTAACCCTGAAAAAATGATTGCTTTCATAAGATATATACAAAAATGGGATTTCTGCCTTTAATTCTGACTAAGTGTCAGCACTGCCAGTGATTCTGAATTTACAGCCTTTTGCTTCTTTGTGTCACCACCTCACTGCTACTTCAATTGTTATTTAAATGTGTATTTTTTCCTGTTTAACTGAATAATATTTGAGGGGAGAGAGTGAATGCAGATGCATAAAGACACATTTTACACTCCCTGGCTGCTTGGGGATGTAATCCATCCCAGTAACTACAGCTGAGCTCAACTCACCTGAGCTCTGCCATACGAGAACAGGTAATTGCAATAAATCATCCACTGCCCTACTCTTTTCAGCTCAGAGAAGATTAATGGCAGTAGACAGTAGAGCTGCCAAGTTGGAAGATTTCTGTGGTGGTGCAGGAACGGCTATGCGTAAGGACTGTGTGATAAACTGCTGTACTGGGACTATAATAAAGCATTGGAAAGAAGCCAAGGTCCTCTTTCATAATGCAGAGACATTAAGGCCTGTCTGATTGTTATGACAGACAGGTATTTGACTGAACACACTGGCAGCTATAAAAAATCAGTAGCTAAAAGCTAATGTCAAAATATGATGTAGGCCTGTCACATGCCATCGGTAATCATTTTTGCTAGGACCACTTGCTGCTAAGGAGGGCAAAGGAAACAATATTGTATCTGACTGCAAGGAATCAGCCACATTTGATTTGTAGACTTCAGAAGATGATTGGCTCTGTTGTCATCCTCTTTGACTGAGCAACAGTGTTAGGCACTAGCTCTCGCCAAAGGAGAGTTATTGTCTCCAGGATTTTCATTTGATTTAGTGAGAAGAAAAATGTTGTTGTGGAAAAGATGCTATGAATATATTACATAGATGTAAGAGGCTATACTCACAGTATGGTGTAACATGGGTTATAATGTTATAAGGGGAACCCTTTAAATTATTATCTATTTTTAGCACCTAGAGTATGCTAGATGCCTTACAGAACATAGCCAAATGCATCCCCTGCCCAGAGAGCTGGCAGTCTAATGGCAAACATGATGCAGGAAGTGAGATCTACCAACAGCAGTGGGGAATAGAGGGAAGAGCAGAAAAGAGTTAAGAAAATAAAGTCACACAGCATGACCCCAATCCTGCAACAGGATCAATGCAGAACCCTAATAAAATCAATCCACATTGATCCCATTTCAGATCTGAGATCTCTCTAAGTAGATATGCTCCTCTTGTTACCAAGCAGGTTTTCTATTATGTACCGAACTTTTTTTCTAATCCCTTCTCCTAGGCTATGTTTCCTTATCCAAACTACCTCATTCTGTACTCCTTCAGTCCTACCCTCCTCCCCATTCTCCTTCACCACCCAACCATTCTTTGTCTGTCATGTATTTGATTTTCCCCAGTGCTGAGGTCCCTCTTTCATATGTTGGACTTCTTAAATCACATTACAGCTATAGACTGAGCTGCATCTACAACCACCCTCTCTCCTACCCGCTCTTTGTACGTTAGAAGATCACCCTCAAACACATCTATGCTGTGAAACAGAGAGGCAACCTAACACTTCTAATATTAGATGTAATGACACGGTAGCAAAGTATTCTGAAATAATGTATTTCAGCCCCACCCGTCCTTATTCAGTACAATGATAGCCCATATACATATACAAAAGGCAGGCCCTGCCAAGACAACTCGCATTCTTAAAAAAAAAAAAAAAAGAACAGACAGAAGTTTGGAGGAAAGGGAAGAAACAAGGGACCACATGATGTTTAGCCATATCTTCATAATGTAAGGTTTTAATATAAAAATGGTTCTATATACACAAAATGGATTTTTGTACAGATAATCTTAAATTATCCTATAACATCCCTCCCTCCCACATCACAAGAAACAGTAACTGGAGCTATCAAACAGCTAGCCTCTGGGCTGAATATAGTCATATAGATATATACCTGGCCTAAATGGTGTTGGGATTGTTCATAATAATAATATTTAGTCCATGCAGAGGACTGGACTAGATGATCTCTCAAACTCCCCCCAGTCCTACAAATCTATAATTATCTAAGCACTCATCTTTGAAGAAGTGAGTTTCTAGCACTCTTAGTTGTGAACCTAATGTAAATTGATACAATGTTTTCTCATCAAATCTACAGGTAGCCTCAAACAATAACTCAGAGGTGGGAACTACCCTGACCGCTATTAATCTCACTGGGTATTAATTTTTCAGCCCACTATGATCACTTTTACCATCAGCATTAATTACTACATTGTTGAACATTTTTGTGCATGGAAACAGGTCCAGGATTTGGTCGAGGAGGTGAGAAATGGTCATTACTACGTGGAAACAAATGCGGAAGACAGAATACAGGAGATACACAAACACATGGAAAAGGAAGGATGGGGAAGAAAGGAAATGGACATAGAGTAGCCAATTTTCCTACTGAGCAGTGCTGAATATGAGAAAGTACTGAACAATTATACTAACTAAAGGTATGTCTATACTACCACTTATGTCGGTGTAATTTATGTGTAATTTATACTACCACTTATGTCGGTGTAATTTATGTGTAATTTATACTACCACTTATGTCGGTGAAAAAACGCACCCCTGACAACACAAGTTACCAACATAAGTGCCAGTGTGGACAGCTTTGTGTTGGCGGGAGAAGACAATTCAGCTACCACTGCTCATTGGGAGTGGTTTAATTATGTCAATAGAAGAGTTCTCTCCTGACAGCTTAGAGAGGCTACACCAGAGATCTTACAACAGTGCAGCCCCGCCACTGTAAGCTCTCTAGGGTAGACATGGCCAGATGTTTAATCACTGCAAAGATGTCTTATTCTATCCTTAAGCTTTGTGAAAGCCTCCTGTGTACACATCAGTGGGAATTCTGGTGTGGTCTGAGGGTAGTAAATAGGCCTCATTTATATCCCCAGCCACTGTCATTACAAATGGATTCAAACCTCTCTACTATATGAAGTAGATGACCCTAAACTGCAGGCTACTCTGAGTCTGTGTTTATAAGCACTTAGGCTTCAATGGGAAGGATCAGGACCTAGTCAGCAATTTGGATGATTTCCAGAACTCTTACAAAACCTGGCTGCTGCTTGATTGTCCTTATACAATATGTCTGTTGTCAATTAACCAGTTCTTTTATTCTCTCTAGCTGAATAATTGATCACCTACTACTGATCAGCAACAATATAAACAACACATGCCCTAAACTTGATTTCGATCACTGAGATTTCCTAACAGAATCTTTACATTTGGCTCCTCTCACTTTTGGCACATTGGGAGATAGAAAGAAGTTAAGACAAAAGTACCTTGTGAAGGTGAGGATTAATAAGTGGTCCAAATGGACAAAATAAATTTTAAAAGTGAGAACTTTCTGAGAACAAGGCCAGTGTTAATATGCTTAATAATATCTCCAAACGCTAATCCCTGCATTTTCTTTCCGTCCTGTAAATGTCTAGCTGTCTTAGGCTTTATGCTGCTGCACATCATTGTATCTGAGCACCTTCCATATAAAATCAACAGCAACAGCAAAGAGTCTAGAATCCATTCTTATCTTTGTAGACTGGTTCCTGATTTCATTAGAACAGTTTCCTAGTGACATTTCATTGCTAAAATAACATGCTTTAACTTTCTGGCTATGCAGGGAATGGGGACTCAAATCTGGGTTTGATCACAGCTCTGCCCAACTGTCTGTGTGATCTTGGACCACGACTCCCTCTGTGCTTTGGTTCACTATCAGTAAAACAGGAATAATTCCTCTCTGCCATCCTTTACATACCATGTCTAATTAAACTATCAGCTCCTCAGAACAGGGATTGTCTCTTACTGTGAGTGCATATAGGGCCTAGCACAATGGGATTCCAAAATGGATTGGTACATTGCAACACAAATGATGAACTAGTAAAAAATATTTATTATAACGATACTCTTCATAGCTCTGTACAAGCCTCTCTGCTCAGACCCATGTCATTTCCCCTTTGGTTGCTCTAGAGAATAAAATGGTAATGTATTAGGCAAAGACAGAGACACACATACGTACCTCAGACTGCAAACTTTATTTTGGACTTTTAGTAAATTTGACAATCACAGACTGGCTATGTGCGATTTGTGTTCCATGTGTTTCTGTCTTTGCTTTGTGGAAGAACTGGTTCTTTGGCTGGTAACAGCTGACTACTACTGTGCATTAACAGGGGTAGCCAAACAGCGGCTCAGGAGCCAGATGTGGCTCTTATACATTTAAAGTACGGCTCGTGGAGCCCCTACATCACTGTCCCATTCCCTGTCTACCAGACTGGGGTGGGGAGTTCGGGGCTTCTGCCCTGAAGTGGGGTCATAGGGCTACAGGCTTCTGCCCAGCAGGGAGGTGCCTGCTGGGGTCTTGGGGCTTCTGCCCATGGGAGGTGCCTGCTGGGGCTCAGGGTTTTGACAGGCATGCCCTGTGGTAAGCCCCACCACTCCACCACAGTTCTGAAGCCCCAAGGCCCAGCAGGTGCTCCCAAGCTCTCAGACATCTAAAGATTGTTGTATGCAGCTCAGAGGATCAATAAGTTTGGCCACCCCAATGTATTTTACTCTTCATATATAAAGTATGGTGCAACTTTCCCAGGCTAGATACTGTCGCTGAAAAAAACCCACAGAAAAGAGACTATCATCTTTTGTTTTTAAGGCTGATGAAGCTTTCAGCCCTGGCAGTTGCAGATTTCTGATGAGATCTTCTTAGAGGAATGCAGGAATGACCCAAGCTGGCTCAGTGTGACAATCTAAAGGTATCCTGTCTGTCCAAAGGTGGCAAATGGCTCATAACAGCTGATGAGCTGCTTTTGTAGAGAAGAGGGAGACACAGTTCTTTAACTTAGAATCATGTATTTGAAAATATGTTTGCCTCTCCAAGGATTTTGTTGGAAATGCTTCAAAAGATTCTGCATTCCCCAGAAGACCGTATCACAATATGATGTGGGTGTTTATTAGTTCTTAGACAATACTTTTAGCTTGCTTTCTTTGGAGAAGAGAACAATATTTTGTAGTTTGACAGGGAAAATAAAAAAATCACACTTTACCTGGTAAGCACAACTTTCTAATGTAGCTATGGTCTATCGTCAGAATCCCTGGTGGTAAAAGAAATACATTACACTTCTAAAGTACATTTTACAGAAATATGCTGATTGCATGCCAAAAACTTTGAAGAGGCTACAACAGTGCAATTCCAAAATGATGGGGAATTTTCAAATCCTGTTTTGGGATTGCATGTGATTTCAAAGATCAGTGCCAATAACAATGTGTAGACAAGATGGGTCTGAGACGTTCATCAACATATCAGGATAAATAGCCCCATATTGACAGCAGCACATCCTTACAAATCCAGAATAGATTCTTCTTTCTGTACTCAGGTTGCTGGTGAGTGTCTCCTGCTATCTGGGCACTGCAAAATCCCCATCTGTACAAGCAGCCCTCTCTGATATAAAACTGTGTCTAAGGCCTGATCTAAGTCGCTGGGAGATGCGCATTTCTTTGAATTCATATAATTTCTCTTTGCATTAACAAACTAGTCTTTCTTCTTCTACTAACTCTGACAAGTCTGAATGCCACTGTTTTATTCCAGGCATAAGCCTACTCCTCTATTTTATTAACACCATGAGCTGGGTAAGTGTTGCACCTCACTAGCACTAATATCTTTTTGGTAAAGTTAAACTCCCCAAAATGAGAACAAAATCAAGGATAAAATTTTCAGCTGAGGTTGGTTCCTAAGCACTATTTTCGCTCGTGTCCTCCACTTTCCACAGCTTCCTGGCTATTGGACAGTCCCTCGGCACATGCATCAGGGTTCCTTTTTCTTTATTATAGTGCCAACCAACATCAGAGGACAAAAGTCTCCATCTTGCACAACCCCTGTGGCATCCACTCCATTTTGAATAAAGCATACGTTGTTGACATAGGCGAAGGGAATTTAGGAAGCATTTCCAATGTTCCCAGTATCTCTGAGGCCACAGGCAGTCCCAGGGCATCTGAACCAAGAATCACTATATTCTTATGATTTAACAATAATTTTAAAATGTCACGTCTTAAATAATAATAATAACTTTGTGTTCATGAAGGAAAAGTAAAATAGAGAGTAAAAGCTGTAATTATTAATTAAATGTTGCATGTACATAAGACTTGCTATGCACTAGGGAGCATATATAACCTGAACTTGATAGCTTTTATATCAATATTTATAAATAACTTTTTCTTTGTACTTTCCAATATGTTTCACTGGCCTTCAGAGAACAAGAGTAGAGTTCCCCTATGGTTAATTTAGCCCCAGTAAGTTCACCTGCTGGTAATCAAAGACTAGATGGTGGCTAACATGCCCTGCTCTTATTCAAAGATAATGAAGTTAAATCCTGTTAGCTAAGCCTGTAGTTTTAAAAGTCTATTAGATTTTAATACAATAGTGTAAGAGACTTCAGTACAATTATAGATGCATTTTTAACACTTTTCTAAAGAAAAAGTAAATTCAATATATTTCAAGTGTAAAAATAGCCACTTTAGAAAGGGAACAATAAAAGCTACATAAACATTTCACATCTATGGGCTCAGGTCAGCCCATTACTGGCCTGAAATAAGCTAAACCGCCACAGACCACATCATCTAAATGTGAGATCTGTCAATCAGCCTCTTGCACATGACATTGGGGAATGACATTACTTTCCCAATCCTAACTTGGTGCCTCGAGGGACTGGGCTGTCTTACTTTAAAATAATGCTCAACTAGTTCATGGACCCCTGAAAGGTATGTAAATTTAGTTAGCTATAACTGTATAAAAACTCTGGGAACTTGCTTGACAATATGTGGGACCCTTTTAGTTTCTGTCACTAAATTTGGGGTTCACATGCAATGTTTATTCAAATACATAGTTGTAAGTATTTGACCCTGGCATGCATGTGGCCATCTAGAAAGTTGTGCATGTATATGTGAGTCACCCAAAGAAGAAGCAGAAACACATGCATGCATGCCCTGGCCAGGCGGCTATGCTGGTTTAGTTCCTGTGCAATTTCTCCTATGGGAGTCTTTGCACTTTGTATAATTAGTTAAATATTAGTTGGCCGAGGAAAAAGAAAATGACTGTAACACAGTGGTCAGGGCACTCAGCTGCGATTTAGGCAACCTAGGTTCAAGTCCCTACCCCCGTGAATAATATTTTATACAAAGCAGAATAGGACAAACTACTCTAGAAGAGCTAGTTGCCTGGCTGTTAGAGAGAGTGGCAGAGCAGTGTGCTAGCCCCCTTGGCCTGGGATCTATCTCTGGTTTCTCATTAAAAGCTTCTAAAAGTTCTTGGGTTTGCCCTGAAGCAAAGCAGGAAGTTTTCTGGAATCTCAAAAAGTTTCACGGTATGGGAAAGCCATTTCCCAGCCAGTTCTATCAATCACACAAGGCAAATAAATTCCAAAGAGGTAGCCAAAAGGCTAACAGATTTAATCTGTTAATCTTTAAAAGTACCACAGGACTCTGTTTGTTTTACAAGGCAAATAGTAGATTTATGACCAACAAACATGCAAAATCAACATAGCAAATACTTCATATGCAATTAATAAGCCATTAATTGAAGAAGTTAGAATTTCAAACATTGTCAAGAAATAAACTGGGGGGAAAAAAGATCAACTAAAAGTGTTTTGTGTGTTCAGTATTAAAAATCAACCTAGCTGCATTTATGCGTTGTTCAATTTTGACCATTGAAACTTCTGAAATGACTATGTGCACCAAATTCTGTGCTAGTATAAGAGGATGCAGTTCTTTTTGAGTTCTATACAGTCACAGTCATGCCAATTTACACCAGCAGGGAATTTGGCCCACTATTACCACATTGTTAAATTCTCTGAACTTTTCCCCCCCAACTACTGGAAGTCAGTAATTTGTCAGAACCAAAATCAATCATTGGAGTGGGCTGATTTCAATGAGAATCTCAGGATGAAATTCCTGGTCAAAACACATGAGTGCACAAGAGGCCAGAATAGCCAATAACCTGAGTGTTAGGGCATTCACTCAGGTTAGGGAGCACCCGGGTCCAAAGACCTGCTCTGACTAATTTTGACCACGGATTTGAATATAGGTCTTCATTCCAACTTTAATTTTTTTAAAACCAAAAATAAGATTTAAAATTAGATGCAAATATATTGCACAGTAGATGTTTCCAATTACTGACATGGACTATAATTAACTTTTTACTGGACTTTTATATTTTAAATAATCTCAGGTGATGTTATGCAGCACTCAAATGGTGCTTTTAATCTTTTGACTTTAAAACTGCTTTACAATGGAAATCAGTATCATTATCCCATCCTGAATTGTGCTGAGCACCCAAACTGCAGGTACTCAACAACTCTTAGGATCTAGCTGCAAATGAAGACATAAGGCTGACAAGAAAGTATATTATCCATTTAGGAAGACACCATTTAACTTGTTTGCTGTCAGATTTCTCAGCATAAGATGAGGCTTCTCCACATCCTGGTACGTTCCTACTGTCCTATCCATTGCTGCTGCTGCTGCTTTCTCCAGTGTCATCAGTAATTGGATTAAACCCTGATAGATCTCTCTACTTCATTAAAGGTGGTGGAAACAACACATACTGGGGCACATTCATCCCAGGTGTAATTCCAGCAGAGTCAACAGAGTTACATCAGCGATGAATTGAGCTCACTGTGTCTTAATCTAGTTAGTGACCCTTCCACCCCACTTAACACTGGGGTCGTTACACTTTGTCAACCCATGATCTTTATAATTTGAGAGACAATATCTTAATTATGTCTCTACTCACTGCTATGGCAACTGAAGCATAAGAAAGCCAAATGAACTGCCAAGGTCAGAGCAAGTGAATCAGTATGAGATTTGAAATAAACTGAGCTGCTAACCCTCAGTCCATTCTTCTATGCTATCACCTTATTCAAAAGGCTGTTTAGTCTAACTGGTTTTAATATAAAGACTAGAATGGAATTTCATACACTTTGAGAACCACTTAGCTGTAAGTAGTTTTTTTTTAAATAAAATAGTTATGTGGACATATTAACCAAAAGTCCAATCCACATTTCTGATGTTGACGCACTGTTTCTGCAAATACTAAGGACTGAGGAAACCAGTGGAGTTAGAGGTTTAGTGAACCTCTTGCACTCATTTTTTATATGAACTAAGTAAGTGATTCTTAGCTGCAATAAAGATCTCTATACTTGGAGTGTGCATTCACAACCGTTTTTCCATTTAGAAAAAAAGCTCTCTGATAATCACAACCAAGGAAGGAGAAGTAGCACTTGGCAAACACACACGTACAGGTGCATTTACAGGCATTGTTTCTACTTGGCTTCTGAAAGAGAGAGCATGTAGCACAGGGTTCACAGCCTGTGTCACTAGAAATGGGGTGAAAAATTTGTAGAGAATTTGGGATATCCTCCTCTGGAAGATGCTTTAAGATACTTGATGCATAATGCAATATGGTTGGCTCCAACAGCAAAACATCAGGTTTAAGCCCCAGGGACAAGTAATCTATGGAAACAGCATCTGTTTTAGGGATGAACTCCACGCAGGGCAAGGAAATCATCCCAACATTCCTTTCAGCACATTAGCAGAATGGGAGCAAGAGGGACCTCCTTTAGCACAGCATTGCTTGGAGTGGCTACTTCTATACAGATTATGTGAAAAACCAACAAGCATACAGGTTCTATGGTGATGCCAACCTTGAGGAGGGGTAGTTTGATCACTGCAAGTGAGGAGGGACCACAACCAATGGGGGAGAATAACAGTAAAAACCGAAAAGGGTCCAGATGACCAACACATCAAAGACAGATTTCTTGATCTGTCCAGCCAGTAAATATGAAAGATCTTTTAAAATTTTGTCAGTTTCTCTTCCCCTACCTTAAAGCTTCCAAAGTAGCATACCCAGACACACAGTACACTATTACAAAAGCAGAGTGTTAACAATTTTACTGCTTTGTCCTCCAAACCCCTCCTTAGAATGCTCCTAGGCCCTGATGCCTACAAATATAAAACAAAAACACCAACTCAAGAGTAGCTAGTCAGCTGCTGTGCTGTGACCACTGCTTATTATGGTGACCGGTATCATCTTACTGTTAATTTGTGCTCCTTCATCCATCTGTTTTAGCCACCGCTTGTCTCTTGATTTATACTTAGATTGTTAACTCTGCAGCAGGAATTCTCTTTCCTGTGTTGGTACAACATCCAGCACAATGGGGCTGAGCACCTCAGCATTGCTACTATACAACAATATAATAATCACAATCATAATGGTTGCGTCTACACTTGTAAATTAAGTCGACTTAAGCTTGCTTAATTTACTTAATTTACCTTGTGTCTATGCCCTGCTAGCGTCCCTGTCCCCCTTTGCCGCATTGTACGCAGGTACAATGGGGCAAAGGCTGAGCCACCTGGCACTTAGCAAGGGGTGCCCCTCCTGCCATCGTGGACCAGTCCTAGGTCCACCTAGCCCCTACAAGTCGACCGAGGCATCCAGTGTGGACGCTCTAGGTCGACTTTGTAGGGTCCCCTGAAAGTCGACTTAAAATTTAAGTGTGGACATGCTAAGTTGACTTAGCTAAGTCAACTTAAATTCACAACTGTAGACATAGCCTTTGTTTGTTATACTGTACTTTGTAACTGAAAAAAAAAATGCTGAGTCCAGTGAGGCCATAACACACTATTTGACTTGTGTCATTTGAAGAGGAAGTGAAAACCCAGGGGATGCAGAATTATCAGCCTGAGGCTAGTTTTGGTAAACACCTGACACTTTGTGCAATGTACTCCAATGCAAAGTTTGCTCTTCAGAGATATTTTATGAGCCACAAAGGACAAACCATCTTTGCCAAGAATGACTGATACTGGCCAGGGAAGGGTTGAACTCTGTCAAGAGGCAGGGAAGTCATCCTAAGCATAGTATCAGTTTAGTAGCAAAATGTTAACAAAGGGTGGCTGGGAGCCTCTGAAAATCCTCACCAGACCATCTCTGTCATGGAAACCTGAAGTAATGTCATGTAGTTACAATCAAGAAGCCAAAGCCAAGACTCAGAGGTGTCACTAAAACATCGATGTCCAATGTGTCCTCAGCACATCAGGGTACTGTCTCACAGACCTTCATGAGACTTATTTCCCCGAAGGCCCACCTTGGGAAAGCTCCTTCTCAATCCCTTCTCTGACAGGTCACCTAATGACATTAATGGGAGGTTTCATATTTGAATACTGACAGTAAAATTCAAACCAGTAGCAAGTGCCCACAGGGGCAACATGCCCTATACCAGCCTCTCATATGCTCTAAGTCCAGAGCCGCATTACGGCAGGGGCTTTAGGGGCTGCAGCCCCAGGCCCCACACTAACGGGGTGCCCTGCCACTCTGCCAAAATCAGGCCGCGGGCTGAGCGGTACACTGCCACCGCCCACCATTAGCCTGCCCATCCCGACCCCAGGCTGGCCCCAGAGCGAGAAAGGAGCTCCATGGACTCTGGCCCAGATCTCATCCCCTCCCCCACCCCCACAGTATCACCCTGGATCCTGCCCTCTCTGCAGCACCACTGGCCCCTGAACCCCACCCCACCTGCAGTGCTGCAGGCCCTGGACTCCTCCCAAGCTGCACCAACTGGACCATGGCTCCCCACTGCCCTGCAGCGCCAACCAAGCTATGGGTCCCAGAGCACCCCCAACAGCACCAGCTGGGCCCCGGGGCCCTGGCCCACTCCAGCAGGCCAGGCCACCCCGCCCCTCAGGCTGGGTACCACTGTGGTGGGGGGGGCACAAGAATGGGCAGACTTGGGCCCCCCAGGGCCTTGCCCCAGCCCTGTCTAAGGCTATGTACACACGATCAGATTAAAGCGCAACAAGGCAATCGCGCTATAAAACTCACGTGACCTTTATTGCGGGACAACGCGTACACACGTTGCTCCCTGCAACGCAACAAAATTACATGCATTATCGCGGTTGAGCGCAATGACTTCTGGGCACCTATCCCATCGTTCCATTTTCCCCTAAGTCGGCGCTATGAATCATGGGATGAAGGAAAGGAACGCAAAGCGCCATGGGTAAAGTGTCAGTTTCCCATGGTGCTTTGTGTTCCCCTTGCGTCTTCCTCGTTGCCAATAGCAACTCGCGCCTATTTTCAACATTGCAGTGACGCAACGCACCACTTGCAATCAATCACAACAGCGACAGCATGGATCCTGCTCTGATCTCCACTGTCGCCTTCAACATTCTGAATACATCTCGGCTTGTTGCTCAGTACGCAATGAGCTCCGAGTCAGACGAGGACACCGAGGAGCAGGGGCTGATCGATGCCATGCAGAGCAACAGCACCGCGTTGCTCAGCTCCTTCACCGATCATCTGCACACAGTGCAACGCCGTTTCTGGTCGCGAGAGACGAGCACCGAGTGGTGGGATCGCATTGTTATGCAGCTGTGGGATGACGAGCAGTGGGTACAGAACTTTCGAATGCGGAAAGCAACCTTTCTGGAACTGTGCTCAGAGTTGGCCCCTGCCCTGCGACATAAAGACACCAACATGAGGTCAGCCCTAACGGTGGAGAAGCGTGTTGCAATTACTGTATGGAAGATGGCGACTCCCGACTGCTATCGGTCCATTGCAAACCAGTTTGGAGTCGGGAGGACCACCGTCGGATTAGCCCTCTCACAAGTGTGCCAAGCCATCAATCGCATCCTGCTACGGAGGACGGTGACATTGGGCAATGTTCGAGAGATTGTGGACGGCTTTGCTGCCATGGGATTCCCTAACTGCGGGGGAGCCATAGACGGCACACACATCCCTATTTTGGCTCCAGACCATCTCGCGACGGAGTACATAAACAGGAAGGGCTACTTCTCCATGGTGCTGCAAGCACTCGTGGATCACAAGGGTCGTTTCACGGACATCAATGCTGGGTGGTCGTGAAAGGTGCATGATGCCCGCATTTTTAGGAACACTGGTCTGTACCGGAAGCTGCAAGGGGGTACCTTTTTCCCTGATCAAAAAATAACAGTGGGGGAGGTGGAGATGCCCATAGTCATCCTCGGAGACCCAGCATACCCACTGATGCCATGGCTCATGAAACCCTACACCGGGAACCTCAATCGCAGCAAGGAGCGGTTCAATTACCGATTGAACCGCTGCAGAATGACTGTGGAGCGTGCCTTCGGCCGTTTCAAAGGGCGCTGGCACTGTTTGTATGTGAGGCTGGACTTGGCGGAGGACCAGATCCCTGCCGTGATTGCGTCATGTTGTGTCCTCCATAACATTTGTGAAAGTAGGGGAGAAAAGTTTTCCCCTACGTGGGCTCCGGAGGCACAGCGCCTCGAGGAAGCATATGAGCAGCCAGCCACTAGGAGTATTAGGGTGTCACAAGGAGAAGCTGCTCGCATAAGGGAGGCACTCAGGGAGCATTTCAATGATGCCCTCCCCTAGTTAAGTTCCATGACGCATCAGGTGCACCTTAGGATCATTTCAATAATGTGTATAAATAAATGCATTCTTCAAAGTATTTGTTACTGTTTTTATTAAAACCTAAAAGGTGGGGGTGGGGTTACAGGTTGGTGTAGCTCCGGGTCTCATAAAAGTAGCTGGGGGGGGGACTGGATGTTGTCCTGTACCGGGGGGAAGGGTGGCCTTCAAAGAAATGCTTTGAGGGACTGCGGTGTGTGGGAGGCAGACACGGCTGAACTGTCTGGAGTGGAGCCCGGACATTTATCGCCTGGGACTGCAAAGCAATCATGCTCTTGAGCAGTTCTGTTTGCTCCTTCATGACGCTTATCAGTTCGTCCCTGTGTTTCTGCCTCCTCTGCTGGGATTCCTCTCTCCAGGCTCTATTCTCCCTTGATGATTCCTGTGTTGCTTTCAGCAGCTCGTGAAACATATCCTCCCTGTTTCTTCGAGCACGCCGCCGAATGTTTCTCATTCGGTCAGCTGGGGTAGACACCGGCCTTGTGAAGCTCAATTCTAATACAAAAATAACAGTAAAGACATTGTTAACACATAGCATAGATAGCCAATGTAACCTTCCAGTTGCACATTCCACTGGAAGGTACAGGGCGGTCAACACACTACGCTTCGCTGAAGCAGACAAGGTACGTTCTAATAGACGGCTTACCAGGGGCTAATAATCGGAAGAGGGCACACAGATGGAACCCAATATCGCTCTCCTCAGAGTGCCCCTGCCATCTAGAATACATCTCCTACATGCCGCCGGTAGCAGGCCAGGACCATATGCTGCTGCTGATCTGTGTGCTGCCATGGTTCCCAGGGCTGTGCTTTGCAGCTGGAGAGGCAGAGTATCCGTCTTTGGGAGCGTAGACACAAACGCTCTCCCATCTAACCTGAGTATTAGGCTCTGGAGGTACATCGAGGAAACCTTTACTGACCTAAATGCAGATGATTATTTTACAATCACTGCTTGTATTGATGCCCTTCTAATGAATGCAGAGTAAATAGCGTGCACAGCGGGGACCCGCAAGCACCCCCACCCCAGACAATGATATTTTAGCAGGAGCAGAGCTGAATGAAGGAGAAACTTACCTGAACCCCCCTCTGCCACCTCAGAGAACACGCTGCAGTTCAAGCCTTGGGTGGAAGTCTCAGCGGGGCTGCTGAAGAGCTCCTGGCTACACGCGGTTGCGCTTTCCTCTGTGTCATCCTCCATCTCCTCCTCCTCCTCAACAACGTCCTCATCCTGCTCGGCTCTCGCAATCACCGGATGAGGGGGGGCTGAAGTGTCCACGGGACTTTTGGCAGTGGTTGTGGGGTCCCCACTGAGGATGGCTTCTATTTCCTTATAGTACCTGCATGTAGCAGGCGCTGATCCGGAACGGCGGTTTCCCTCCTTCGCTCGGTGATAGGTTATTCTGAGCTCCTTCACCTTTGATCTGCACTGCACAGTGTCTCTATCATGCCCTCTCTCTGACATGGCCCGAGAAATTATGCCAAATGTGTCATAATTCCTCCTGCTGCCGCGTAGCTGCGCCTGCACAGCGGACTCTCCCCAGATGCTGATCAGGTCCAGCACCTCTGCCGTGCTCCAAAGGGGTGCGCGTCTTCCACGGCGGGCCGCCATTGCTACTGACGATTGGAGCCCAAACACACTCCACGAGGAAGGGAGCAGGAAGTGAAACAGACTAGAAATTTGAAAATCCCGGGAATAAGTTTGGGGCAGGGCGGGGACAGTTTCATCACGGCCACAGAGCGGGTGGGGGGAAGACCAGAGAGGACGACTTGGGAATGCTGGGACACTTCCGGAGTCCAGTCAATGCGCGGTAAGCGTACACACGAGCTCAAACGCGCAACATATGATCCACAACAGCTGTTACCACTCTCGTCGGAGTGGTTGTTGGATTGCGCGACAACAAGGCAGTTAACGCACAAGAGCCCTGTTGCACGTGTGTACGCCGTTGTTGCTATCGCGCGGTAATGGGCTTTAATGCGCGATAAACTGATCGTGTGTACAAGGCCTCAGTCAGAGCTGATATAAGTGCCCTGGTCTTTGTTCAGGCACTGTGCACTAGAATGAATCTCACTCTGTGACATGTCCTACAGTGACTCTCCCCATGTGTTGTAAGGGGAGATTTCTGTAAGAAAACACCAGTCTGGGCTGTACAGCTCTGGGAACTGCAGTTGCTTGCTAGAGGAGAATACAGATCATTTCATGGCAACCTTGAAGGCAGCCAGATTTAGCATTCAGAGCCAGAGTCTGCAGTCACAAGACAGGAATCAAGAGTTGACTGGGTCAGAATACTGAGAGGTCAGGAACCACAAGTCAGTTGCCAGGAGTCAAGTTAAATTGGATTTGGGGAAATTAAACTGGGAGAGCAGAAAGCACAAGACAACAGTTCAAAGCAGAGTGAAGCCCAATTGCCCAGAGAGCTTCTACTTGAATAGGGCCAGCAGAGCAGTCAGCTGCCCTGGGGATCTACCAATTGGATCTCTTGAATGGAGCCTTCTGCTAGGTCTGGGTTGTGTGGGTCCCAGGGAAGTTATTGTCAATAGGTGCCAGATGGAGGTTTAGTCCATATGCTTTCATTAATCTTATGGGCCTGGGTTTGAGATCTGTGGGTCCCATGGCAGACTACAAAAATGAAATGAGATTTTTGTTTGCTTTGAGCAGAGTTGTGTTGTATTTGATTTAATACCAAATTAGTAACTTTCACTCAGAAAGCTATTGAAGGACCCCAGTGCAAGAAAGGAGAGAAGAACTGTGACATTTATAACACTTTTACAATTACATCATGTAATTGCCACTGTTCAGAGACACTGCTGTGTACCAACAGCTTTACATCATTCTGACTTAATGTACAGACAAGTTTCAGAACACACAGCACCTGTCTTTGCAATTCCTTTATGCCTCTTCAGATTCAGTGACCATCCGCCTTACATTGCACCTAGGTGCTAGTTCAAATCACTCTGTTTCCATCAATACCAATGTATTTCCCAGGGACTAACTACTTACAACCCCTTTGGTCCAGCAATCACTTGAAATTCCACAAAGCAGAGTTTTCAAGCTGTATTTTACCCATTTGATGCTGTAGGGCTTTAATTGCATGAAAACAGGTGTTCTGCTCAGTTTTGCCCTCCTCCCCCCTCCGAATAACTAAACTATAATTGTTAAAACACATTAAAAAGACACAATTAGCATACTGCGAAATACAGGTTTAAAAACAGTAAGACTGAGCCTTGAAGCTGAACAGAGTGTGAGCTGAAAATTTTCAAATCTACAAACCAATACGTTAACATGAACTGAAAGAGGAACTGCCAGCCAGATGACAAGAATGCTATCATTATCATTAACAAACATTCACTAATGTCACATCTTCGCTCTAAAAGCCATTCTTTTCTTTTTTTTTAATTCTATTTTTCCTCCAGGTTCAGTGTCTAACTGGCACAAACAGGATGCAAGATGTGTTAGAGGCAAGCTAGATTTCCAGACACTGTTTAACATGTCAGATTCCTCTATCATAGACAATGCAATAAAGTATCCATGAAATAATTTTGGCATATTGAACATTACCAAAAGGTCACGAGCCACGTTAATCAGAAACTATCCCAACCTATCCAGGCTTCAACATATAATTATATAGTACATTTTTATCTTATTTTTAGAATATAGGGATTGTGGTTGCAAACAAAATTATTCACTTTTAAGTTTCTGCAGTTGGTTAGAAGTGGATAGTGAGGACGAGGTTAAGAGCAAAAGGCAAAACTCCAGGCCCAACCCTTACAATGTGTTCTCGCACCTGACATAAATCTCAAAGTTTTCTAGTAAGAGCAGAATCTTCAGAAAGGCAAATGGTGGTGCATATGTGCCACAAACATTTATCAGGCATCTACAGGCTGAGAATTAAGTTTCTATACTGTGCCTTTAAAGAATTCCTGAAGGCATCCTGCCTTAGGGTGTGTCTACACTTACAAATTAAGGCGATTTAAGCTTGCTTAAATCAACTTAATTTAATCTGCGTCTACACTACATTTTCCTTAAGTCGACTTAAACAGCAGCTTAAGTCGACTTAAGGAAAATTAAAATCGACTTTATAAAACTTAGTATAAAGTCGACTTTACTGGCTAAATCGACTTTATTAAGTCGATTTAGCCAGTGTGGACGCAGATTAGCCCTAACTCGACTTTAAATCAACTTAAAGGGCTCCAGGGCTCTACCATTCCCCTCCCTGCCAGGGTGGCTGGCACAGGCAGAGCCTGGTATGCCCCCCCACAGGGCAGGACGCAGCCCTGCCCACCCTGCTCCTGTGCCTTGCCAGTGTCCCTGTCCTGCTCAGCCCCCATCATACCCAGGTACAATGGGGCAAATGCTGAGCTCCCTGGCACTTGGCAAGGGGTGCCCCCCCGCCATCGTGGACCAGTCCCAGGTCCACCTAGCCCCTAGAAGTCGACTTAGGCATCCAGTGTGGACACTCTAAGTCAATTTGGCAGGGTCCCCTTTAAGTCGACTTAATTTTTGAGTGTAGACATGCTAAGTCAACTTATTTGGCCAAGTGTAGACATAGCCTTAGGTAGTCACAATATTTCCTAAAGTACAACTGGACTGCAACCACCACAATGCCTTTACCAAGACCTAGCCTCTCCTCTCTTCTTTATAAGTTCTTATATTGTGCTCATCACTTTAGTTTCTGCTCCACTACCAAAGAGCCTATTCTGCACATGGTGATGGGGGTGGCTATGGCTCTTCCCACCCACTTAAAGAATTCCAGTGCTACTGGAAGAAGTCTCATGGGCTCTGTCTACACTTGTAAAGTTAAGTTGACTCTGTTAAGTCGACTTAACAGAGTGGGTACACTTTAACTTGACTTAAGTTGACCTTGTTAAGTCGACTTAACAGTAGATATAGCCGTCCACACTGGCTTTAAGTCAACTTAATAAGGTCGACTTAGCACTATTCCCTGTCCACACTGGCTTTCAGTTGACTTAAGAAGTCAATTTAAGGCTTAAGTCGACCTTCAGAGGTGATGTTATTAAGTCAACTTAAGCTGTTATTAAGTTGACGTAAGGAAGTGCTTACATTGACTTAATAAAAGCCCAGTGTGGACACGGCTTTGTATAGATCGACTTAAGTGTCTTTAAGTTGACCTAAGATGCCAGTGTAGATACACCCATAGAGACACTGTATGAAATTCAAGGACTGCAACTGGTCTTGGCCCCAGCAGTTTCACAGAAAGGTTACAAAACAGTTATTTCACCAGAAGATTAAATTGTGTTTAAACACTATATTTCTGGCACATCATTGGAGTAGTATCTAAGGGTATGTCTACACTAGCAGTTTAGGTCAACTTAAGGAGGCTTAAGTCAACCTAAATTACTCCCTGCCTACACCAGACTTTCATTAAGTCGACTTAATGAAAGCTTAAGTCGACTTAATAAGAACCACCCATTAGGTCGACTTAAGCCTTACACTGACTCCTTAAGTCGACTTAAGGTTGGTGTAGACATGGAGTAACCCTTAAGTCAACTTTATTAAGTTGACTTAAGGGTGGTTAGGTTGACTTAACAAAGTGGAAGTTAAGTCGACTTAGTCCACTTTGTTAAGTCAACTTAATAAGGTCAACTTTAAGTCGTCTTTAAGTCAACCTTATTAAGTCGACTTAACAAGGTCGACCTAACTTTTTCTAGTGTAGACATAGCCTTAGATTTTAGATTCTGTTAAACTAGCTATGTGATTGGGCAAATCATGCTCTAAATAGTAAAATCTCTTTTAGTTATAAATGGCAAAGAACCTCTTGGCTTTTTTAAAAAATACATTACATTTGGGCAGAAGGTAGATATTAGGCTATTTTATACCAAGCACCGCTAGGATATTCTTAAAACATAATATAAAGTGGCTTCTCTTTCTGCATTTTTAATGATATGTAAACCTCAAAAATGCACTTTTTAATAATATATAAACCTCAAAACTGTCTGCAGGTCTGTGTCTGTTTTTATTATGGCTAAAATGACCCTTATTATTTGTATAGTTCTGTCTTTTTCATCCATCAGGAAATTCTAAAAGAACCACCATAGATAATTACATACTAAATGTATGTGACACGGGGCATGATTCCTGAATACTGGCTTTTTTCTTGGCACTCCTGTAAAAAGTGTTCATTTGAAGAGCATTCAGTTACAAATCAATGCCACAGACTCACTTTCTGTCTAAATATCATCTTCACTTCATATGTGAAGGAAGCATATAACCATTAGAGCATATTGTGATCAGTGTGGATTTAGCACTAAGTGGAATTGGAAACAATACAGTAGTTAATATTCATCCAAGTGATCATTTCTTTTGTGAATATGCAGAGTTTACCACAACAAATACTATGTGTCTTATGATGACATTTACTCTTCTTTTAATGTTTTTTATTTTATATTATTTCCGAGCATGAGCTGCTCAGTCAACCTTTAAGACCACTTGTTTGGATTAATTTATGAAGTCTATATTATGTGCACAAAATCTCAAATCCAAAATTCCATGAATTAAAACAATCACAGCGGATATTCACATGGAAGACGATCACCCTAAATCCACGGCAGCTTTGCCTGTTGCTGACAAAAAACAATGTTCTATTCAGGTTTTAAAAGAAATTCTGGCACCTCTCAAGCTTCTAAGGCCTATAGATGAATAAGTGTGGAGGGGCAAGCAATTTTTCCCTGTGTTCTCACCCCTAAAGATGGTGCCCCTGGGTGAGGATTGAAGCAGGCTGACATGGGGGCACTTATATTGTTGCTGTCACTACACAAAAAATGTTGACTTCCAGTCTGACTTCTTCCCAAAGCAATAAATTCACTTTTAAGAGAGTCATGCACTGGTTTAACTACATTGTTCCAGTTCTAAATACAGTAATTCATAATTTGAACTGCAGTCATTATATGAGAAAGACCAGTACAGATCAGTTTCCTGTTTCCCAGGGATAGAGCTACATACCAATTTAAGCAATGAGCCGAGTCAGTAGCATTGAAATCACAGTAAATATCTCTGCCATTGTATCTAATCAGAAGCTATAACTGATTGTCTGGGGAAACGTTATACACAGTTGTACAGCAACAGCCATCTTCTGGAAAGCAAAGGAAAACAGCATAGCCATCCCAAGATACAGCACATGTGGAATAACTGTAACACCACAGGAATGTGCTCAGCTAGCCAGAGCATCTAAACTTTCTCACCCCTCTCGTTTTTAAAGAAGCAACAGGGCTAGGCCAATAGAACAATCTCTGTAGCACAGTGAGTTCACAAGAGCCTAAGAAAAGCCTGAAGAGTCCTAAAAGCAAATGTAAATATCTTTCTTTTTTGGGAAGAGGAGCGTGGGGAAAGTTCTACACTTGTTTAAAGAGGCTTCGATGGTAGCTATGTAAGGTTACTTGGATTTACTGTTGCCATACTAATGCATTAAACTATTCAGGTTGGTTTCAGCAACCTACACCTTCTTAGAACCTTACCAGGTAATGTAAATAGAAGTCAACTGGGCAGATATCATTGGATCCACATGTAGCTGAGGTTGGAGTTTAGGTGTAGAATCAATAGAATCAAAATCTTACAAGCTGTTCCCATGACCTCCTGAGTCAGGCAGGCAGAAATTTTGCAAGATCTACTGATCTCAGGAGATACAGGCCACATTCAAAGCAGAATTGAAAAACAGACCCCTTCTGGTTTTTTGCTTCCAACCTTAACCAAATCCGCACATACAAGTTTATGACCAGGGATTCAATTGTTAATACAATAGCTCATGAAAGTTGAAAGGTTTCAAATTCAGTGGTTTGATTTTTGACTCCTCTCCAGTTAAGGATCCCCATTTTGACTTCATTTGAAATAAATGATGAAAAAACAATTGATTTCAATGGGAGCAGGATTAGACTCATAAAAGCCTAACCCCATAAATATAGGCAGTACACTCTTGTACCACTCATTTGACAATGGGAACACATAGTAAGGAAAGGCAAAAAAGGAATAGACACGGCCGGCCAGACCATACATGTGAACTAGGCAGTCACGTAGGGCACCAGACTTTAAGGGGCACCAAATCAGATGGAAGTGATTTTTTTCTCTATTTAAACATATATATTAATATATTATCATTTTTTTCTCCATATTGAATGTGAGGGTGGGGGGCACCAAAGTCACAGTTCGCCTAGGGCACCAAGAATCCTTGGGCCGGCCCTGGCAATAGGAACGTCAGGAATATCTAAAGGTCTAGTTATAATTATATATCATGGCCCTGCCAATTAAAGAGCGTTAGGAAATACTTGGATTCCAGGGCTAAGAAAAAGCTCTTGGCTGAACCTGGCATTTGGGTCACGAAGAGACATCCTGAACTTCCAGTTTTCTTGTTGAAGATTGTTTGTATTTTAATTTCCTATTACTCACTTTCAAATTAAACACATGCACACTCACCTTTGAATCCTGAAGATGTATTTTAATTGATTCTCTGAATATTTAAGGTCTATTAATTCCATGGATATTGCAAACACTGCATTTTCTCTATTCCAGCTGCTGCTCTAATCATGTTCATTAACAGGATTACTTCTACCTGCCAGCTAATGTTTTACATTATATAATAAATCTTCTGTCTGCTATCTGAACTAAGTGGACAAATAAAATAAATTACCCAATCCTATGATTTTCCACTGTTCTGTTATGCCATTCTGTCAAGGGATTGAACTAGATAAAGGTGACAAAATGAAAAATATATGCATATATTTTATTTTAAAGTGAACTGTTAACACAATCCTTACTGTATTATAAGTAAACAGGGCTTTTCCTTGTGCATTTTTTTGTGGTGGAAGCCTTATGGAATGTTTGGCTTTCATTGTTTATTATAGCTTTCAGTCATACAAATCCTATTTGAAGGAACCGGGAAGTGGGCGGGCGCAGTCATACAAATAGTGAGCAGGTTTATTGACTTTATTTCCTATTCATATTAGTAGGAAACAAAAAGAAAGTGATACAATAAGAAATATACCATGCCAGCCTACTGACTGACTATATATAGACATATATTCTAGAAAGGTGCAATGCAAAAATAATTTGAACCGGTATTATTTCCATGTGGTTCTAAGTTAATTTTTAAAAAGCTCTGAACTTCTGCCAACAGCACATGTGCACTGAAGATAAAATGTAACAGCAATTAATCCAATCATTTGTATTTAATGTTAATTTAACCCAGTGTATTATGCTTTGTTTTACACACACTTGGGTTGATCCTACTACATTTCAGAAAGCCCCCAAATCAATCAAACCACAACCTATAATTAGAATTAAAATGGGGGATTCCATTTCTCCATCTCTATAGCATCTATTCCTCCCAAGAAAGAAAGGCAAGTCAGGAGGAGTGACATCTTTAATATGAAGCTGCTAAAATTGCATCTGAAATTGTCAAGATTAGCAGGAAGGTGCAACACAGCCTGTGCCAATAGAGTCAATTGTGCTTTGGTCAGTTACAGATAAAATATCTCAAAGCAAAAGGTGAAAATGGCACGATCAATATGTTTATGCATGCATGTGCTTTACTGTGAGCAGTTCCTTTGAGTGCAATAGGAATTATGCATGGTATTAAATATATGCACAGGTGTTTGCAGGATCAGGCCCTTGTTACTCAGCATCCACCTTTGTTTTCAAAATAATACTAAAAGGGTTCAAAATGATTAATTTTATTGCAATGACAACCAAAGGAGTTAAGAACTAGGACTAATTGTTCGATAGTGCCATTCTAGCACAATCCCTAAACTGCAGGACTAATTCAGATATTTGTTATGGCCATCTGATTAGCTGGCTGCTATATCTTTTATTCAGTGATGGTTACAGAAAGCTTTCACAGCCATTTCAAGCATATAAGATTTTCTGGGCACATGTCCCTTCATTATACTCCCATTATCAATGTGTTTTGGAGTTTACAGGAAGTCCCAGAGTTATAAATGATGTCACTTGTTCACATGGACAAAGCAAAGTTCAACTGTAGTTAAGCCTTAGTTAAAGATTCATAAATAGACACTTGAGTGCTACCATGTTTTCTTTCATATTTTTCCCTCTTTTTTTTTTTTTTTTTTTTTTTGCAGCTGAGAATAATTAATTGTTCCTTTGTGAATGTCATTTGTTCTCAAGGAATTAAATGCCACCTTATTTCCCAGAACAAGAATTCAACTGTCATAATTATAGTTTCATTTCAAGAGGAAAAAATCATAATTTATTACAGATTGTTGAGTATGTGCGATAGGTTTAAATGTCTTCGAAAGTAAATTGTGGCATGTCATGAAAGGTTTTTGCCATCACTGTAATTGATTTATAATTTTGCATTTAAAATTAACAACATTCACCCATTATTCTTTTATTATGCAAGACTCTGGCAGGTAATATAGAATTGTGTGTTCAGTTCAGGTCACCACAGTAGAGTTATAATAAAGTTAAAATAGTTTAAAAGATAAAACTGATATGGGAAGGGACACTTAGATCAACACTAACACTAAAATATGAGTTTGAGGTTGAAAACGGTGTTAAAAAACTAAATTTCTGTGACTTTGAATAAAAGGAGATTTAAGAGGGGTTTAGTAAAAGAGGACAGAACAAGGAGCAATGGTTTCAAGTTACAGCGGAAAAATTTTCTCACTAGGAGGGTGGTGAAGCATTGGAAAGGGTTGCCTAGGGACGTGGTGGAATCTCCGTCTTTGGATATATTTAAGGTCCAGTTAGACAATATCCTGGCTGGGATGATTTAGTGGGAGTGGTCCTGCTTTTAGCAGGGGGTTCGACTAGATGACTTCATGAAGTCTCTTCCAGCCCTAAGATTCAATGGGTGCGTCTACACTAGTAAATTAAGTCGACTTAATTTACTCTGCGTCCACACTGGAGTTTCCTTAAGTCGACTTAAGCTGCTTAGGGGATCCCTATCAGCGGAGTGCGGTCCCGGAGAGAAGGGAGCCCAGCGCTCCCTTCTGGCCGGGACCGCTCAGTCCTAGCTGGAAGGGAGCTGAGTGGTCCGGGCCAGAAGGGAGCTCCGTGCTCCCTTCTCCCCTGAACCGCTCCAGGGCTTGCTGTCTCGGGGACAGCCAGCCCCGTGCAGGCCCCCTTAGCCTCCAAAGGATCCTCACCTCCCCCTGGACCTAACCAGTCGACTTAGAGAGTCTAATGTAGACTCCCTAAGTTGACTTAGTTAGGCCAGCTTTAAGTCTATTTAAGAGTCCTGTGTGCACTCTCTAAGTTGACTTAATAAGGTCGACTTAAAGTCGACTTAAAGTCGACTTAGTAAAGTCAACTTGGTAAAGTTGACCTAAATTTCTAAGTGTAGACATAGCCAATGATTCTATATTAACTTTAAAACACAGAAAATAAACAAGATTAGTTTATGTCACAGCCATGATTTAAAAGCCCCAAAATAAGAAAATCCAAAGTTAATGTTGAATTATTGGGATGAATTCTATGAGTTAAAACCAGAGTAATTCCACTGACTTCTGTGGAGTTACTTGGGATTTACGTTGACATAATTGAACAGAACTTGGCCCACTAATTCTTTCCACCTCACTATGGCAAAATATAGCTATACAATTGTATCCTGTGTGACGGAGTTGCCTGTGGGCTATAGCAGGGTCCTGAAGGTAGAGATATTAGCCCCAGGTTTAATAAATCTCTGTATCCAGGGTAACTAGGGCAGGGCTGTTCTAGGCCACTTAGAGCACCCAACACCAATGAGAGCATCTGAGGCCAGTTGGGGTGATTGGACACACCAGATAAAAAAGGCCTCTGTTGCAGGCAGCATATGGAGAGTTTTGGGTGAAGTGTTTGGAGGTGGAGCTAGGAGTGGAGTTTGTGTTTGGAGGAGAGCAGAGCAGAGGAGAGCTGATCTAGACAGAGCTGAAAAGTAGCTGTTACTGCCAGCACCTGGGAGGTACAGACAGTCAGAGCAAGCTCGCCCAGACGCCCCCACGCCCAGTAGCCTGCAGGGTGGAGAGCCCAGCCCCAGGGCAGGAGAGACCGGTGATCTGTAACTTTGGGAGTGTGGAGGTGGGAAAGCCAAGCCTCAACTGGCTGCCACAACCTGAAGCACAGGACTCACAGTGACTGAACGCACCACATTCATCACAACTGGTGTCAGGGCAGGGATTTCTGTCTGTATGGCAGCCCGAGGAGAAAGCTGAGATGAGATTTCTTCCCCCTTTCTTACCCCATGGAAGATATAGTAAAGGCACTTGAACAGGCCACAGCAGCCCAGCAAGAGGCCACTTCGGTACAAATGGCCACCCAACAGGAATCCTTGAGGCTGCAACAACAGACTAACCAACTGTTGATAAGCCAGGCAGCCCAGGACTGTGCCCTCTTGCAGGAAACGGTGGACCAACTGAAGGTCCTGACCACCCAAGTCTGGGGGCCTGATGGGACACATACACTTCGGGCTACTAACCTCCTGCAGAAGATAACAGCTGGGGATGATGTGGAGACGTACCTCCTCACCTTTGAGAGGGTTGCCATTCGTGAGGCATGGCCCCAGGGCCAGTGGGCCAGCATTTTCACCCCCTTCCTGTGTGGGGAGGCCCAGAAGGCCTATTATGGTCTTCCCGCAGAAGCTTCAGCTGATTATCGCCAGTTGAATGCAAAGTTCTTGGTCTGCTTTGGCATAACAATGGTTGTGCGGGCCCAGAGATACCATGACTGCAGGTTCCAGGAAGGAAGGGCTCCAAGGTCTCAGCTATTTGATCTTGTCCAGCTCGTGCAGAAATGGTTGCAACCTGAGGCCTGCTGACCCAAGGAGATTCTAGAGATCCTCATCATTGATCAGCATACGAGGGAGTTACCTCCAGACCTCCGCACATGAGTAAGTTAGAACAACCCCTCTTCATATGATGAGCTCACTGAACCAGTTGAAAGGCGACTTATGGCAAAGGGTACTTCCCGAACACTCCAGGAGGATCTACTCTGAGTCAAGTGACCTCCTCCAATCCCAGGGGCTCAGAAGATGAGAAGACCAAGGGAGGGGAAATAGAGAACAAGAGAAGCAGAGGGCCAGCCAGAGGTCCCCTCAAGACAAAGTGATCTGGACAGAAAGTATGGGGTCAGATCCCCAGCCCAAAAGAGAGGAGTGTACCTAGTGCCCCTCTCGGATGTTATGCTTATGGAAAGTGGGGAAATATAACGGCCCAGTGTCCCAGTGCAGAAGAACTCATGCACTATAACCTGTAAATGGGGCAGACCCCTGTAGCCTACTCAACCTGGTGGGTGTTGCAGTAAGCCCACACAAATGCACAAGGCCCTTGAAGGTGAATGGGATTGAGACCATGGCCCTGGTAGATTCTGAAAGTGCTATTATGCTTGTTTCAGGGACAGCTGATTCCAGCACAAGGAAACTTCAGATTGGACTAGGCCGAAGACCCAAGATATGACAACGTCCTCAAAGAGGTAGTACAGATAGAAGGAGTGTGTAGAAGAGAGAACCGGGGACCAGGACCATATTTCATGGTGAAGGGAAACCTGCTATACCATGTTACAGAGGTACAGAGAGAAGACGTGCTGCAACTCCTGGTGCCACAGAATCATCAAAGGGCCATGATGAGTCTCACCCACAGTCACCTCTTTGGAGGACACTTAGGGAGTGAGGGAAAACCCTTGCAAAAATCTGGAGGAGATTCTTCTGGCCAAGAGTGCACAACGATGTACAGCACTATTGTGCCAGCTGCCCCGAATGCTGGCAACATAGTCCTCATCTACACTTGAGGGCCCTGCTGGTGCCCCACCCATCATCGAAGTCCTCTTTGAGCAGAGTGCAATGGACCTGATAGGACCCCTGGAGAGGACAAACCGAAGTCACCGATACATCCTTGTCATCCTTGACTATGCCACCTGGTACCTGGAAGCTGTCTTTCGGTGGAATACCATCTCAAAAGCAATAGCAACTGAATTAGTAAAGATTTTTTACGGAGTGGGACTCCCCAAGGAGATACTGACTGATCAAGGGACACCATTTATACTCTGCTCCAAATATGTATCCTGCACACATCAATCTACCACCTCCAGACTGATGGACAAGGAAAAGTTGTTTAAATACTCCCATAATACAAGAACCAGGGGTCACCAAATGAAACTGATAGGTAGCAGGTTCAAAACAAATAAAAGGAAGTTCTTCTTCACACAACGCACAGTCAACTTGTGGAACTCCTTACCTGAGGAGGTTGTGAAGGCTGGGACTATAACAATATTTAAAAGGGAACTGGATAAGTTCATGGTGGTTAAGTCCATAAATGGCTATTAGCCAGAAAGGGGTTAAGAATAGTGTCCCTAGCCTCTGCTTATCGGAGGATGGAGATGGATGGCAGGAGAGTGATCACTTGCTCATTGCCTGTTGGGTTCACTCCCTCGGGCACCTGGCACTGGCCACTGTCGGTAGACAGATACTGGGCTAGATGGACCTCTGGTCTGACCCAGTACGGCCTTTCTTATGTTCTTATGTTCTTATAGTCTCATACAAAGATTTAATCGGACCCTCAAGGCTATGAAAAGGAAGGTAGTGAGTCACGACGGAAAAGACTGGGACACTCTGATACCATATCTCATGTTCACTATCCGGGAGGTTCCCCAGGCCTTCATGGGGTTCTCCCCCTTTGAACTATTGTATGGACGCTACCTGAGGGGCATCCTGGACATAGTCAAGGAAATCTGGGCGGAAGAGCCAGCCCCAGGGAGAAACATAGTTGATCATGTACTACAATGACAGACCAAATAGCTCGGATCACCCCTATTTTGCGGGAGCACTTAGAAAAAGCCCAGGAGTTCCAAAAGACCCACTATAACCGCCAAGCATCCGTCCAACAGTTCCCATTGGGGGACCGAGTGATGATACTAGTGCCCAACACTGAGAGTAAGCTGTTGGCCCGGTGGCAAGGGCCCTATGGAGTAATAGAGCCAGTGGGAGAGACCAATTACCAAGGTACGGCAACCAGGATGCCGTAAGCAGATACATCACGTAAACTTGCCGAAGCCTTGGAAGGAACAAGAGGCATCTGTGGCTTTTTCACAAGAGGAACAAACCCCTGACCAAGTAAGGATATCCCCTGACCTAAGGCCAGAACAACAATCCAAGGCTTCCAAGATGATTGAACAATACCAAGACATATTTTTGACCAAGCCAGGCCGAACACCAGAGGTACACCACCACATTATCCCGGACCCCAGAGCCAGGGTGACAATATGACCCAATAGAATCCCAGAAGCCAAGAGAAAGGAGATTGAGGCAGAGGTGGAAAAAATGTTAGCATTAGGAGTCATAGAGGAGTCACACACCCAGTGGTGCCTGTTGGTGCCTAAACCTGATGGTACAATGAGATTCTGTAATGATTTCCGTCGTTTAAATGAGGTCTCGAAGTTCAATGCATACCCCATAACCTGTATAGATGAACTCATGGACCAGTTAGGCAAAGCTCAATACTTGACCACCTTCGACTTGACTAAAGGCTATTGGCAAATCCCTCTAGCCCAAGAAGTCAAGGAAAAAACTGCATTTGCCACTCTAATATACAGTCCTCCCCTTTGGACTATATGGGACCCCAGCTACCTTCCAGCATCTGATGCTTTGCCCCCATGCCTGTTATGCTGCTTCATACTTAGACGATGTGGTCATTCACAGCTGCATCTGGACTACTTATTATTACACATTGTATTTATTTAGTCATTTACAAGCACTGGTCTTGTTTCAGACCTCAGCAGTTTTACACCAACGTAACTCCACTGACTTCAATAGGTTTCATGCCTCAATTACAACAGTGTAAATGAAAACAGAATGAACGCCCCTAAAGTAAGTATTCGCCACACACATATCGAGATAGGGTGATACTAGCTTCGTTTTACAGATGGAAAAACTGAGCAAGAAAGGTGAAATGATTTGTTGTCAAAGGCTACAGAAGAAATCAATGGGAAATAGGAGATTAGAACTCAAGACGTAAAAATACCCATCCATCAGCTTAGTCCTTTAGGCCTCTATTCCTTCATTTGACTATTCTCTGTGTGCTTCCTAGTTTACATACTACAAAAAGATTAGTTTGTTTCTACACTGCCATTAAAGTAGGTGGAGCCTGGATCTCTTCCATAATTCCTATAGTTCTGAGAACCAGAAGCTTCTGGAATTTGTCAGTTAATGGGACTCTGTCTAGTGTCTACCACAGCAGAGAGCCAAGACTCCAGCTTGAAGCTGACAATGATTACCATTCATCTACCACTGGTCTGCCCAAAAAGGAGCTTCTATTCTCCACTTCCTCCCTTTTCTAAATCTTCCCTCTTGCTAGTGGTTGTCTAGAGCCTTGACAACGCTCTCCACTTCCTGAGTACGCTTAGAACATTGGAGTTATAGCATTTTACAGGTTTTCTGAACTAAAGCAGCAGGTTTAACATCAGTACAGGTGTCAAAATGTAAAACCTAAAACTATCAAATAAACCCCAGTTTTAACAAACAAAGTTAAATGGGTACATAAACATAAAGAGAGCTCCAGAGGTGATGGTATCTCAAAAGACATGAGCTCTCGGGAGGCTGCTTGCTGTACCGGTGTTCATGCTTTACCATTGGTTGGGGGCACACATTACCCCACTAAAATGCATGAGAGGGGACCAAGGCCATGCTACTGACTCCTCCCCAGCTCTCTTCTGGAGATAGAGAGGAAGGGAACTTTGGTGGGGACAAATAGGGGAGAGAGAATCTTTCCTGTTTACAAGCAAGCAGATTGATCATACCCCCACACATCTGGCAGAGATGCCAGTCATGGACACTGGCACCCACAGCTGCAAACCAATAAAGAAAACACAGCTTGCTGTAAATGGGAGAGTTCAGAGAAGGAAGGGGAGGCAGAAAGGCCTGGGAGAGCAAACGGGTGACAGCCTTGCAGCAGACTACTTAATTGGAGGAGAGGGTCCGGGAACTATCCCAACTGAGAAACAAATGAAGGAGGCTCAGTCAGGAGAAGCAGCGACCCTTCCAAAAGACTACAGCAAGAGATGTATGACAATCTTTTCAGGCTTCCTCGTCACTGCAAGTGCAGGATTGCCTCAGTGAAGAGCTGCCTTGACTCATCTCTGGTATGCTTTCTGTGGCAAGGCTCCTTCTTCACCTCACCAGGCTGAGTGTTTTGGTCTCTGGCAGGGGCCTGGTGTAAATCAGTACTGCCTCTGAGTTTTTATTCCTCTCTTGAGGGTTATTTTTCCCAGTATTTTACAATATGACTCCAGAGTAGCCCAAGTAGCCTTCTTCAGCCAAACTAAAGAAACAAATTCCTAACACAGAAAGTGAATTCCTCTCCCTGCCCCTCTCTCAAGTGGTGCCTTGTTATGCTGGCTTTGGGGTGCTAGTCCTCCCCCAAAGTCATTTTGGTTGCTTCTCCTAGAGGGAGGAAGGCCACCTTCCAGTGAGAAACCTTTTCTTTCTGCTGCAGCTTGTTTCCCGTCTCTTGCCAGAAGAAGGTTTTCTTTAAGGTCACCAGCACCCCTTAATTGGACTTAGGTGCTCTTGGTTGACCTGAGATAACCTCTTTTCAGCTCCTGGGAAAACAGACTCTTATCATTCCAGGGCAGGTATGGAGCTGCAAGGATTAGAGCGCTGGCCTCACTGCATCATCTCTATCTCAGCCAGAACCCTGCCATTTCGACCTGCAGTCAGTTTGTTTCTGAAATGCATCGGGGACAGATCTCTATACAGTTATGCTCCATGCTGTCCATTTCCTCACCCTTGTCTCCTGATCTGACACTAAGTGGTGGGACTTTTCACCATCTGCTGAGAGTGAGGAACCCTGGTGAGCCAGCCTCTAATCCACTCTGATTCCATGGTGTGCCAAGGATATCAGTTGGTGACTCCTTCATGGAGACATGAACACAGGGATATGCCCGGCACAGTTTGCCCCTTTCCCTGACACGTGTTCCTTCTGCAACAGGAGTGAGACCTTGGCACACATCTATCCAAAGTGTGCCAGATTGCAGCCTCTTTTCCTGCTCCTCCAGAACTTTCTCATAAGATTCTGGCTGCATTTCTCCCCACAGTTTCTGATATACTCACACCCTATCAATCGCCTCACTAAGCCACAAAAGCTCCTTGTCGACCTTCTCCTTGTGCCAGCAAAAGTGGCCATCTACATGTAAGGGGACTGATAGCCCCTTACTGAAACTGAGTGTTTATCTTTCACCTTCCTCCACTTTCTCTAACTTTTTCTTTGATTTTCTATTATTCCTGTGTGTTTAAATAAATTGTATAACTTTGAGCTGCATATAGTGACTGGTGGGCCAGGGAAGCGCCCAGTGCAGCCAGCACCCTGGAATGGGGACACCCTAGCCCTGTCCTGAATGACCGTGACAAGGTTGGGGGTTCAACCCTGAGGAGTTCTGGGGCCCAGCCTCATTGGGGTTACAGGGACTCCTCCACACAGGAGATTGGGAGGGGGGCCCTTGTGGTCAGGCAAACCTCTGGGTAAAGGAAGTGGGAGCAAGGACTCAGATCCTTCTGCTACCCACCTTCACCAGGGTGGCATGTAAACCCAGAAAGTTCCCCACAATAGCGGGTCCACTCCCCTGCTTACATATATATTAACACCAGGGAGAGGATGCTGGCTGAGAGAGTGTTCTGTGACTGTTTCCATTCCTCTATTCATTTACATATCTGGGGAGAGTTCCTCTGAGCCATGTCCACTGGCTCCTAGACACTTTGAGAAGCAGTGGGTGCTGTCCAGGGTTCTCTGCTCAGTGTCCCCTTTGGACTCTTTACTTTTGGCCCTTTGTCCTTCACACTTGTTCCTGTTTTTTCATTAGATGCCCCCCGTAATTAGTTGTATCGTAGGCTCAATAACTCCTCTTCTTAGGCTGGAGAAGGGGCCCTTAGTGGTGGGGTAGGCACATCCCAGAACAAAATGGGACCTCTCTTACAGCTCTGCAATCTGACTTTCTCCTATCTCTCTTCAACTAATTGTACCCACCTTCCAACTGCTTAAAGCTTCAGACCTTAGCTAGCAAAGCCAACTATTTCAAAATCTACATTGATTTACATTTACTTAGAACAGAAACTGGAAATCTGAAACAAAGCTATACAGTATTTATATCCATTTCTTCTGATCAATTACCATTCTTAGAGGACATGTTTAGGAGTTGTTAACAGACACCAGGCTGGTTTTGCCTACATAGCAATGGCTTCATCTTAGTAAATGTGGTTAGCAGTGGTTTCTAATATTTAATTGACTAATGACGCAATGGCACACAGATATCATGGTAATCAATATGACATAAGAACCTTAATAGAGAAGAAAATGATGCGGTGATTATAGCTAATTCTTTAATAGTAACAAATCAAAATATTTAAGTTCACTCTTTTTGCCTATTTAATATTATAAAGAGTGATGAAGTTCACTCGAAACTGGATCAAAATCACCAACATATGCTAAGCAATACACAAAACTTATCAGGTAGCAAAAGCTTTTAGCCACAACAAAACTGGATGAGATTCAAATCAGTGACCTAAGAGTGAAAGGCCCTTTGTCCCATTACCAGTTGGCTGAGTCATCTAAACCCTAGTGCTTGCATTTTTGGGCTCTACTAATTTGATAAGGATTTTACAATGAATCAGATTTATGAGGTTTTGACACTCTAAAATCAGTAGTTATATAGTATAATGTACATAACAGCACGGTCTACATTTCATCCCAGTTTTATGAACCATATTTATTGTTTTATTTCACAATTTTTGACATCTTGTCATTCAATAAGAGATTTATTATTGTTATTCCCTTTGTCTAAAAAGACAATGTAGTGTAATGGGACATTGGTTTTGCAGTGATCAGAAATCATCTTTTAGAGAGCCATAAAATAGCCATCTTTTAGAGAGCCATAAAAATTCATTTCAATTTGATCAACTACAGGCAAAGGTTATCACCTACTCCAGCTTATGCTTATTTTAATAGTAACAAGTGACTTTTTTTAATCTTCAGTAATATGAAATTACTGTCATTTGAAAGAACTGTTTAGGTTCCTTGACCAGAAGAGGCATTTAACTGTGTCATGTGTGATGTATGACACATTTAATTGCTCTATGCAGCTATTCAAAAAGCATTCAGAAGTAATCATTTAGCATTAATATCCTGGGGCAATTTGAGGTCACAGTACATTAAAAACTAATTCAGAGTGGTTCGAGAATGCATTTTTCATACATAGAGTAACATAATTCTTTTAGAATAAAAGTGACAGTGGCATTGTGCCATTCTGAGAGACAGAGCGATCTACATAATATCTATGAATGGTATTGTTGTAAATGCTGAAAGTCGAGTCTTTTCTCATCATATCTCAACTTGTGATAAATATAGCCATATCTAAAATAGCTACTGTTGCACCTTGTTTTATAATGTATTTTTAACTCAACACATTTGGTTATTTTTTCATTATTTTCCCACATATCATCCAGCCTGCCATCTTTTCCTGCACAGACCACCATCTTGCAGTTCTAACTTTTCTGCAGGTAGTTGTAAATATAACCCATATGAATAAAACACTTTACAATTTACATATCCATTGGGGTGCCACTAGGTAGATGCTATAGCAATGATACAGGAGTAATGTATCTAAAAGTTTGTTAAATAGTAAAGTAATTCTCTGTCCACAATCTGTTCTCTTGGTTTAATAGGTATACATACTTTTCATTTTATATATATATATATATATATATATATATATATTACACTTCTGGAGCCATTCCACGGTGTCATGAAATTATATAATCAGGATACAGAAAATCAGTAGGCGGATCCTTATGAAAGAGTTTTGAAAAAAATATACTGCATCTCTGCAATGGCCAATTTGCAAACAACAGGTATTTCAAATGTTTTGGGTATATTTTAATTTCAAAATTACCAACCACAGGATCATGACAAATTAATTAGATCCCAAATTTTACCATGAAATTGCTGTTTTTAGCAATCTCACTACAAAAAAAGATTATAATTTAACATGTTTGTACTAAAAAGGACTAAACCCTAATGTCTGCATCACAATTCAAAATACTTATAGGCTTTAATGAAATATTTCAAAATTTTGAAAATGTCTCCATTTCTGATTTGTGTGAATTTTCATGACATTTTTCCTGAGACCATGTCTACATTTTTTTTTTTTACTAAAATCTGGGTTTCAGGGGGAAACACACACACACACACACACACACACACACACACACACACACACACACTTTTAATTAAACAAAAATTATTTCAATACAAATTTCAGTACAAAAAATAATGGAAAATTTTGTGAAAAATTGAAGTTTTCAATGTTGGTCAATTATTTTCCTGAAGAGTTATATTTTTGAAAAAGCTCTTAAAATTACCTGCATAAAATTCTTTATAATTTTTAGATATAGTATTTTCAATGGCTTTCACTTAATGGTTAATTGTATTGTTTAATGGGGGGGATTGGAAGTTGAGGGAGGGAATATTAATGATGATAATATTATACACAACCACAAAGCTTCTGAAGATCTCACTACCTGAATATATGGCAAATCATAACAAAGGAGAGAAACAAGCAAGGGAAAGAAACAGAGGGGAAGGCAGCAGGATGGGTACAGATTATGCAATTAGCCCACTATCCTGCATGTACTGAACTTTACCAACTTTACCAACTGGAATCAGCATCTGCAAGATTGGGCCCCTAGACGCTAAAATCAGCATAGAAACATGTGCTTAAACTAAGTAGATGCTTAAGTGTTTTGCCAGCTCCAGTCCTTCCTCGGGTTTGTTGAATGCCTACACATCCAGGTACAGCAGGCTGACATACAATTGAATTTGAAGGGGCATGACCCGAAATACACATTCTTCATAAAATCTGTGTATTGTTAAACAGATTTAAAGACTGTCCTTTTATAAAAATGCCAGATGCTGTACTTTAATACAAATTTTTCCCAGACTGGTGCAATCCCATCATGGCACACCATGGAAAACAATAAATGTGCCGAAGTAATCAGCATTTTCAGTCACAGAACCTGGCCTCAGGGCACCTTGGTATTCTATGGGCTCTCACAATAGTCCTCTAACCCCTCTGACAATGGAGCAAGCTTTCAGGCTGATTCTGCTCCAGTTGAAATCCCTGGCAAAGCTCCCAGTGAGTTTAATAGGAGCAGGATAATGAACCTTATATGCTTTCTCTCCAAGGCAGACTGGTGGGTCAGGTGGTGTGGTGATGAATGAATTCTAATGGATTTATCCTCAAGTCTGGCACCTCCTTTCTCCTCCCCAATTCTGGGCTCAGCAGGGTACTGGTCCAGCTCCCAGCAGGGCAACTGGCAATTCCCCATCAACAGGGAACCCCAGCTGCCATGCTAGGACAGCTCTCTATCCCTTTTGCATGTGGCACAAAGGGGATGGAAGCAGGTGTCACAAGCTGTCTTTATTTGCTTAAAATGCAGTTCTATCCTGAAATGTAATTCAATAAAAATGGAAACCTTGGCTCTCCATGTACACTGTGTTGTATATATGTGATTCCATATAAAATGTGTTTAGTTTACACATCTTTCTAATTGACAACTCTGTAAATTCAAACCTGCACTCAGAGTCAAGCTGCGTTATTTTCTACCCCGCACACCATCAGCATTAACAAACATTCTGTAAGTCCAGCATTGACCCTGGCTATTGCTGTATAACCCCACTGGAAGCTACAGAACAAATATGGTATGGAATGAGTAAGACAAAATCTGAAACCTTGTTTTGTCATTTATTTACTGTCTTCTTTCAAAGCAGAATCACACTTCAAGCAACTACAATCCAAACATAAAGAAACTAAAATCTGACCTGGGGTACCATTTTAGTCTCCCGACTTCTGATTCTCAGTGATGAAAAAAATCCTGCTGGAATGCATTTTAATTCAGTGACAGAGGAGATCCACCTTGAAAGCTCAGTGGAATTAAAAAAAAAATCCTTAAGAAAAATAGAAGGAATAAAAATGGAAAGTAATGTAGAAATTTGTCCTGTCTAGGCTATTATGGATAGCATTTTCAGGCACAATTTTTAGTATGCTTAATAAGTTTCCTTCCAAACATTTGATATTCAGTACAGGCAGTCCATAGTCAGAAAATACTATGCAGATAGCATGATAACCTTTTCAGTGTAGAGGCAGTGAATTCAAAGCCTGTTTCTTGCAGCTGGTATTGCTTACCTCGGAGGACAAAATAGATAGGATTAGTTTGGATATGCAGCAATTGTCTTTGCATTTACATAGCTCGCTGTTTTCAAATGAGAATCTGCGTCCTCCTTGCCATGTTTTGTAATTAGTTACTATGCCTTTTCCAGTGTGTGACTTTGAACTAACATAATGGAATGGAGCTGGAATGGAGAGAATGATGGGAGCTTGTCAATCCAAAGATATACACACATGCACAGGCAGCTAGGACACAAGGGAGAAAACACAGCTCCCTGAAGCCCTTCTCACCCACACACATCTGTTTGTGAGAGTCTAAATGATCCTACTCACACCCAGTAGCCTCTGGCTTCTCCCTCCTACTACAGGTACATCTGCAAGTGTTGCAATTAGCCACTGGGATCTCTGCATGAGAGAGATGCTGGGGACAGAATGCATAACAGAGTGTTGATGGAATAGGGTCTCTGCAGGTCTTACTGCAGAGAGGCTGAACAGATATTCTGTGGCCTGACTGTCCTCAGAACGGTCAAGCCAAAACACAGCTCCCTTATAAATGATTAAGCAGAATCTATATCCCTCACAAGTCTAGCCGTCCTACCATGCTAAGCATAATATAAGCCGAAATTGCACAAAATGCCTTGTACTTCTTGAGAAATAATCTCCAATGATGGTCAGGGTCACCTCCACTATGAGTCACACAGCAGTTTTCCTAAAGACCGACATGCAGTAGAGTACAGGAATTACCATGATTTATACCCAAAGATGCGTTAGGTACCTCATCAGAAAGTAGACAGAGTCCCTCCCCAGTGAGCTTACAATTTTAAAATTTAAATGTGACTCAGAATGGAAGGAAGTAAAACAAGAAGGGGTAAGGCTGGGGAAGAACTCACATATATAAGATTCTGCAGTGGTTTGTATATTCGTCTGGGTAACTTTATCAGCTTAATTTAATTAGTTCAGTTCTTGTATATAATTCATTTAACTCTGGACCTAGCCTATCCAGAAACTGAATCCAGGTGTCAGAGGGCAATAGTCTATGCATTAATTCACTGCACCTTCTAGCTGCCACAGAGATCCAATTTTAAGTGCAAGAGAACAAGATACAATTCTCCATGTTAAAAAACACACACGAATTGTATCACAAAGAGATCAGAACAGCAAATTTAATGACTTAATATTGTACAATGTAAATTCATTCCAGTTGAATAACTTTTAATTTATTATAATACATAGATGCCAATTATGCCTGATTTATTAAGAGAAGTTCAGCAGTACCAAGGCCCTGTTTGACTGGTTGCCATGGCATCCAGCTTTAACAAGGACATCTTAAGGATCATTAAAGTGTCAAGATGACAAGTTTGACACTCTGTTGATTTAATGATGGATGCTAATAATGTTACCTCTTCGTATCACAAAGCACCTAGGACTCAGCTTAGGTGGCATAAATCTTATGTATTTCTCTTTTTTATTTTAGATATTATAAAAAGGAGGCCAGCTGAAGCTGGTGTAACGGAAGACTGTGTTATTCAGCCAATATTCTGCTGTCTCTTGTGTGAACTGATTGTCAGAGGATAGATTTCCTAATGATTTTAAGAGCCAATGTGCAAACCTCCTATACTGGCTTCTTGTGATTTTATTGGAATATAGTAAAAAGAGCTTGTCCACTACTTGAAAAAGGCCTCCTGTGTGGGGAGGAAGTAGTTTGGTGGTATTCTTTCCCCCTATGAATCAAAAATACCTAGCCAATGCCTGAGCATGGTGATTATGGTACACCATGATTCAGGAAACGCTGTACATAGGAAATATATAATAAAGTTCCTGTCTTGTGCTAATTAAAGCCATCTTAAGAATACACGCAATTTGTAAAAAAGAATTGTATCCCAGAGGATAATAAGGACCACCAATCATTTCTCATAGGTCATTAAACAACCTTTGGCTGGTAATGACTTTCAGTCACTTCTATAGACGTGTGCCCAATTCAGGTCAATAACCCAGAATTACCCAACGGTTAAATGCACACGATCTGGCTGAAACTCATTACAGATCAGTTGGTGGCTTTGAAACTCATGAGCTTAGCAGTTTCATATGAACATTGAACAAGAGCATGGACACCATTTAGGAAGGGCAGGGGAGGCAGTTGCACCCCTTGAACCATTTCTGTGTTTCACACGATGTGTTAATTTTAGGTCTAACATGTATATCTCAACACCACCTGGGCTAAAGTTCAGTGCCACCACTGACATGAGACTGGGACCCAAAAGCCTGCAGAAAAGGAGGAGGAGGAAAGGGGAGACAGGACCTCATAGTCACTGGGGAAAGCAGCCAGGTCCCACAGACCTCTTAGAGGGAGATAGATAGGAAAGGAGCCAGGCCCCATAAAGATACTGAGGCAGCTCCACTCTGTGAATATAGGCCTCTCCCACCGTTACCTAACCAGCAGCAACACATGTTCACCCAACCACCACCATTGGTCTGCCCCTGACACACAATGAAACCAGAAACCCACTTATAACTTGTCAGTTGTCAGGAGCCTCACCCCTGGAAGCAATCCCACCCAGCATGGCGAGAGAAAGTAGGCAGGGTCCAAGGAAAACTACCCCTCATGTGAATGATTGTGGAGAAGCAGAAAGCTACACCTCTTACAGTCTGAGTGGCCCAGGGAGCTCATTGAATATTGCTCCCCTCCCAAATAAAACCTGAAATAGTGCAGCTGGACAAGAGAGCTGACAGTATCAACCCATGTTGCATACCACACCAGAAACACTTGGTACAGAGGGACAATGGCTTCAACTGACAGTTCTCTGATAAAGATAAAAACAGCCATTCAACAGCCGCTCTGCTCTGCTCCTGGTAAAGTTCACAAGTGAGCAAACAAAATCCCATGGTCAACTGTATCAGCTGAGAAAACCAAAAGAACCAGCACAGACACATTATCTTCATCACTGAAGTCTGGATTTCACCAAGTGTGTTTAGTACCAATAAAGCTCTCCCCTCGCATTCACAGAGCATGATTGTTTGCCCCCTGCACAGAGGTTACTAGTTCCCTGTGCCCTTTGTTTCCTTGAATATTTGCAGAGCAGAAGCTAAGATTTTGCCCAGGTGGTGTATTAATGGGATTTTCACACCTGATCAGGTTTCAGAAGCTACTATGGCAATGACACAAAAGGACAAATGAAAACATTCAAAGCTAAGATTCATACCACATCCTAAACTTAGCCCATTTTGCTCTGATATTGCATTGCTGTGTTACTTCTGCACTGTGTACTTTATAGACTTTGTTCAGTTCACAAGAAAGAGATGCAGAGGCCAGTGTGTCCATGCTAACTTTTCAATTCCTGGTGTTTGTCCCCCATTGTGCATATGATCAATCTTCATTTGATGTGTGCACTAAACCCTTTACATTTCTTTGCATTGATGAACATTGTATACCTGCCACTGAGATTTCTCTTCTCTCTGTCTCTAGTGTATTCACTGCTGGACTCTGTATTTATCCAGACTTCCAAATAGTCAGTGACATGGAATTCTAGTGGAGCCTTCTGAACCACACAACAGTATAATACATTTTGCCAGATATTCAGGTATGGTTGGCAGAAGAAGCCAAGAAGTTTGACTATAATCTTAATGTATTCCACTTATCACATCCCTTCAGAAATATATATGTCTCTCATGCTATTCATTTATTTGGCTTCAGATTAAATCATGCTATTTGCACTTTAAACCTTCTCTATAGCTATCATGTTAAAATGGAGACCACCACTAGCCATATTCTTCACCATGAAGTTGTGTAGAGGCAAGGCGGGTAGGGTTTCTGAGGGAGCAGGGTACATTTCCATAAATGCAGCTGGGTAATTTTTAAAATTCATTTGAACTTTTAAATGAACTCACTTTGGGGCCATTTGCATCCTTTCTGTGTTCATTTTCCACAGACATCTAAGGAATCAAGTTTATTAGCATAAACATTTTACAAAATAGAACTTCAAAGTCCAGGGACAATTATTTGTGCCAAAAGTGCTTACTTGTTCATCCAGTCAGGGTATAGAAACAATGTGATTTTTGTTCAGGTGATTTATGATCTATCACAACTAATCATCACAAATCAAATTCTGAATACTTAAGTTAAACCACAATGTAAAATATCAGATACGATGCTCAGCAAATAAATTTGGATAGGGAAAAAGTCCAAGGAAACGGCAATTGTCTCATGGATGTTCAGCAAACAGAAAGAGAGGCCAGATTCATTGAATGAATTGTTTGCTAAGAATTATTCGCTCAAATCTACTTATTACCATCTTGGCCAAAAGCCTCCAAAGGCTCTCAGAACTAGTAGATCAGCACTAAATGCATGCTTCACAGTATAATGGCTGAAGGAGGAGTAATAAAAATGTACTCATTTCTATCAAAACTAATCTGTTAATAGGAAAGTTTGTGGCAAGCATTCTGTAATTCATATCTGTGGGGAAACAGGTTCCCCATTTAGAGAAAATGGAGCTGTTTTTTCATAAGCAGTGAGATGCCTATTGTGAAGGTAATTACAAGAAGGCCTATGTTGACCTGGCAATGAGGTAGTGTATCTAAATACCTGAAGAGAAGGAAAAAAACAGAAATGAAAGCTGAGGCCCCATCTGTTAGGCTGTAATGATTGTGCTATTTGAAGGCAGAAAGGTTTGTCTGAAGCAGCTGGTTTCTCTCCAAGTGACCTTTTAGCATTTCTGCTTTTGCCGTCTGACAGATGTGTCAACTCAATAATTTCAAAAGCCCCTGAGTAAATAACCAATTGTGAGCAAGGATGACCCAAAGCGATGACAAACTGGGTGCACACAGCACATTATAGAACATAATACCTATTGAAAGAACTGGGAACATTATTGAAAGGGAAAAAACATTTTACTCTTTATTTTTGAGTAAATGGTTTTCCTGCCCGCACATCAGTTGTTTTCAAGGAAAAAAGGGATTGTGAAATGAATGGTAGGATATTGTGATGTGTTTGCCCTTGGAACATTTCTATAAGCTGGTTGCAGGACTCAGGTGGTGTCTCAGAGTTCAAAATGGTCTCCTGTCCCCTCACTCAGCTCACAGCTGGGAAGAAAGACTGAAGGCCAAAGCTAATTGGTTTTGTGAATGATTGGGGAACTACAGAGAAGTGATTGCAATCAGACCAGGTCTGATAGAGTTTAAAGTCTTCTAAAGAGTTTCCAAAAAAGAAAGTGATGCAGATGCTGCTTTTAACTCCAGCTTGAAGATGAGTGTCAAAACAATACTGAGACTGCTGAGCATGCTATGTTTTAACACCACACCAGAGATTTGGCTTTGGATTCATAGTGTTATATAATACTTCTTCCACAGTGCTATACAGAGCCCTCAGATAAGAAGCAAATCTACTGAATGTAGCCATATTTAGCCTAGTTTCCATTTAAAACTTGTAGAGTGATGTAAAAGGAGCACACAACTCGCACATGCACATTGCCCAATCAGTCCAGAGGGACAGTATTACAAACAGAAGATTACAACGATGGCAGTTCAAGGTGGCCAGATCCATTTACTCTTTCTTTAAGACATGCTCAAAATTGTTAACCAAACAAATGCCCCCTCTGTACCACTGTTAACAGGTAGATGGTTTTAAAATCCCTTTCAGTCCAAAGAGACCAGCTTTGTGGCTAATGTCCAATCAGTACTGAAAATCAGAAGATCTAGAGTCTATTAAATACTGGCTCTTCCGTAGACCTCTATTTTAAATCCTCTGCTCACCTGTTTCCTCAGATGTAAGACAGGGAAATATTGTAAGCCCTATCTCACAATACTTCTGTGAAGCTTAACACCTTGAAGTTAGTAATGTGAGTTATGACCCTTGGAAAGGAGCTCAGGTAAGTGTAAAGAATAATATTTTCTTTTAAAATACTACATCTGACCTACATAGATTGACACTCAAATTAAAAAGCATTTAAGAAGTTTGATAGTGTTGGTAGTGAAAACCCATCTTACAGTAATACAGAGCTGCTCTAAGTAAATATGTGCCGAGTACATTTATATTAGATTAGGAGTCACAAGTGTCTGTATAGATACCAAGTCAAAATCTTACTTCACCACCCATCAGAAATTACAAGTGCAAAGGTTCAATTCTCAGGTAAAATGTATTGAATATGTAGGATATAAAACTTTCATTTGTTTAAGAGAGGTTTGGGGATATTTAATGATCAGGATTAAGTTCCATGGCAGAGAATTTAAAGATTTGAATTAAAATATAATACTATAAATCGTAATCATTCCTGAAAGGACCCTGCTAGATTAAACATTATATATATATATATATATATATATATATAGGTCAGTGGCATTTAAAATCCATTTTGCAGGTGTGAGGCACTGGAGAAGTGGATGCGTAAATGAAATTGGGGGTGGGAGGCAGGGTTTAATTTAACAGAACTTTTTCAAACCTTCAAAGAGTTTCTTAATCAAGTTGCCTCTAATTTTATCCTTAACTGGTTTGTCTATTTTGTGTATGGTAGCTAATGCACATAGTTCATATATCATATTTCTCAGCAATAGTTCACAAATAGATTTGGGCAAGGGAACCTAGCTATAATTATATATTGTGCACTGGGCAACATAGAGGGGGGAGGAGGTAAGCAGCCCTGAAGTGGTGAAAGAACAGTTACAGTTAGAAAAGCTGGACATACACAAGTCCATGGAGCTGGATGCAATGCATCTGAGGCTGCTGAAGGAGTTGGCTGATGTGATTGCAGAGTCATTGGCCACTATCTTTGAAAACTCATGGTGATTGTGAGAAGTCTTAGATTATTGGAAAAAGGCAAATAGAGTGCCTATCTTCAAAAAAGGGAAGAAGGAAGATCCAAGGAATTACAGACCATTCAACCTTACTGCGGTCCCTAGAAAAATCATGGAACAGGTCCTCAAGGAATACATTTTGAGGTACTTGGAAAAGAGAGAGGTGAGCAGGAAAGGTTAGCATCAATTCACTAAGAGCAAGTCATGCCTCACTAACCTGATTGCCTTCTAGGATAAGATAATTGGCTCTGTGGATGTGGGGAAAGTGGTGGATGTGATATACCTTGACTTTAGAACCACTTTTGATACAGTCTCCCACAATATTCTTATAAGCTAGTTAAAGAAGTATGGGTTGGATGAAGAGACTATAAAATAGATAGATAGAAAGCTGACTAGATTATTAGGTTCAACAGGTAGTGATCAATGGCTCAATGTCTAGTTGACAGCCAGTAACAAGCAGAGTGCCCCAGGGGTCGATGCTGGGGCCAGATTTGTTCAACATCTTCTTTAATGATTTGGAAGTTTGGGTGGATTGAACCCCTATTAGGATCCTCTTCAACCTCAGATCCACTTCCTGTATCTTAGCACCTGGCAGACAGCAGACCCCTCTGTTCTCTGAATCAGCTCTGGTTATGGGCTTGTCCATTCTTCTTAGTAAAGAGTCCCCAATCATGTAGACCTGCCTTTTCCTGGTGATAGTCTGATTCTCCAGCCTATCCCCTGTTCTTTCAGGCTACAAAGCCTCTCATCTACTATTGTCTCTTGCTATGCTCAGCAATCTTTCCTTTATCCTCCCAGGGCTCTTATTTGGTGGTATCTCCATCAGTGCATCCACTCTTTGCATAGGACTAGCTGCTCTTTTCTTCTTCATTGCCCTCCCTGCTTCAGTTGACACCAACTGTAGCTCTTCTTCATTTTCCAACTCCACAAACCTGTTCCTGAGCTCTATTTTGCTTTCACTAGCCTGTCTTTTCCTCTGTCTGGTTCTCACAGTCACATGCTTTCACTGGTCACTTTCCTCACCCAGCAATCTGCCCTCAGAGATTTTTAGTCCTGCTTCCACCTGCAAGTGTGGGTTTTTCCCTTCAGCCTCCTCATGTTGTTGTTCCATCATTTGCTCAAATCCCCTTCTGAACTCAACCAGAGTTTCTACCTGCATCTCCAAGCCTCGAATCTTCTCTTCCATCAGTTCTTTGAGGCTGGACTTCATATAAATGAAGCTCTTTTGAGGTACCCACTCCAGGATCATGTACATCCCTCAGCTTCCACACCCAGTCATCTTCATTGTGTCTTCCACTGCTTCAGTTACCGCTGCTGTCTCTGTATCTGGCATAGCCTTCCTACCTTCTTCCTGTCAGTAAGAGACAAGAAAGCACCAAAACACACCTCACCTCCAACAAGCAACCCAGAAATACCAGAATATCACACACTCCCTCCTCCAAACTCCCATTCAAACTTCCCTGTTTGCAGTTCTGTTCACTGACTCCGTGCTACTGCTGCTACCATTGAATAGTATTGGACGAAAAGTGACCCCTAAAGGACCCTATTAGATCATGTCCTCCCATTTTGACAATGAACCATTGTTTGATTATGAAAATATCATGTGGAATTGCATCAAATGCTTTTCTAAAGATCAAGATGTAGCACATCTACAGCATGCAGCCTACCAACTAAGCCAGTCACCCTGTCAAAGAAGGAAATTGGGTTGATTTGGAACAGTTTTTCTTGACAAAGCCATGCTGGCAATTACTTATCACCCTATTAACCACTAAGACAACAGAGTCTTGTGGCACTTTTAAAGACTAACAGATTTATTAATCGCATGAGCTTTCGTGGTTTTCTCCCACGAAAGCTCATGCGATTAATAAATCTGTTAGTCTTTAAAAGTGCCACAAGACTCTGTTGTCTTTCTACAATAGACTAACACGGCTACCCCTTTGGAATTTAACCACTAAGGCTTACAAACTGTTTAATCATATGTTCCAGTAGCTTTCCAGGCATTGAAGTTATACTGACTGGGCTATAATTCTATGGGTTGTCTTAGTACCTGTCTTTAAGAAGGGAAACAGTGTTTGATCTTCCTACATTACCCTAATCCAGATAGTTTCTGCAGCAGGAACTAAAATGCGATTTACCACTTCAGCCCTGTTGATGATTCAGTCCAGGATTTCTCTAGCACTGGAGGTTACTTATAAGTAGCTCTCTACTCTGGTTATGTGATGTGAACTATACAGACAAAGGACTAAGACAATAAAACTATCCCTCCTGTTGCACAGCCATCATCCTTGCAGCTCTGGCTATACAACTCTCCCCACCTCACTATACTTTTCACATGCTTTGTTGGAGTTTACATAAATCATGGGGCCTTCCTCCTGGGCCAGCTCCACAGATCAGCTAAGCTGGGTCTATAATATTCTAGGGAGCCAAAGCTGGTGAGTAAGGACCTCTGAGTTGGAGAAACCATGAACACATTAGAGCACACGCTCAGAAATCAGGTTATATACCTGAGCTCTGTAATGATGAATATGGAGTTTTAAATTCTGTGTCCCTTGCAAAAAGCAACTCTTGGGTCACCTGATTTCAACCATATTTTCATTCATATACTTTTCTCCTCCTTTTCCCTTTAGGGGCTAATATAATTGAAAATGCCAAAAAGTGTCTCAGTGAGGACTAGCTTACTAAGTCTAAATTCCAAACCACAGTCCTATAAATAAGAGGCTAACTTTTCATGAAACCTTCTAATGTCAGGCATTTTGAGATAACATACAGAGAAAGTACAAAAATGTAGACTTCCTACTATGGTGCTATGCTAATTAAATATCAGTTTATTCTTTAAGATTCCATTACTTTGACCTGATCTATTTCTATAGACACATCTTCATCCTGCACTCTGTGTTTGTTGTCCCTCAGTGGGTAATATTTATACTGTAATATTGTAGGGTCAAGGACCTGTTACTCTATTTGACTTTAAAACACCATGCAAACCTAGTGTTCCATGAAAACAATCAATGGGATGAAAATAATTAAAGGATGAAAAAACATTTCTTGTGGACACAATATACTCAGTGAGAAACTCTACAGTAGTTTACATAATATTTTAATTTAGATTCTTCAAATATACTGTAAGTCACTACTATATTTAGAACAACAGTATGTCTGTCTCCATTAGGGATGTCACATAGGGTTTATAAAATCATTTTATAAAATGTGGGTCAGTAACCACGGAGTCATGTAATTTATCAAGACAATAGCCAGATGCAATGTTTGACATTAGTTGTTCTGTGATGCAATCTGCTGATACAAACAACGGTGCAACTCCCTACATTACTGAGACACAAAAGGTGTTTTTCACCAACAACTATAGTGTTAAACCAAACCTCTCAGATTACCTTTTCAATCTGAAAATATTATATGGGAAAAGGTGACAGAAGTTACAACTTTTACAAGATAACACATCTATGGAGAAAGGCAATGTTTTGAGAATGTTTTATTTACTTATTTATTTTTCATTTATGTTTTAATTGCTTTGGTTTTTCTTCTCCTCTCCATTGTTTGAAACACCATCTTACCATAGCTGAAAATGCACATTTCTCTTCCTCATTCTGTCCTTTTCCAGCTAGCGATCATTGATATTTTTCCTTGTGATTTCCAAGGTAAAATTAACATGGCTGCTTTCACTTAACTGTTTCCATTTATATGGCACCTTCTCAGAGCGAAATAATTTTGTTTGTTCAGCACTGTGCAACCCAGGGTCTGCAGTTAATCAGTGGGACCAAGTTCTATGTATGTCCAGTACAAAATATAGTTTCTTTTTATTACAACATATTACAAGAGAATTTCTCAGCAAACATCCATTTCATTTACAAAGTTAAGCACTGACCCCACAAAGTGCTGAGTGTGTGCACTTCCCACTGAGGCTTTTCATCACCTTGCAGGATTAGGCCCTTAATGATCAACAGTATGAGATTGGGTCACCTTTCAGATAAAATCTCATAACTAAAGGTCTTTTTGTAAATCATAACTAATATTCAGTGTGGCTCACCACACAGGTGTCAAAATGTGGAATCTCCTTGGAAGTAATCACACACAATGGCTATGTCTACACTTAGGGATTTAGGTCGACTTAAATAAGTCGACTTTAATAAGTTGACTTTAAGTTGACCTTATTAAGTCGATTTAGAGAGTCCACACAGGACTCCTAAGTCGACTTGAAGTGGGCCTTACTAACTCGACTTAGAGACTCTATACTAAACTCTCTAAGCCGACTAGTTAGGTCCAGAGAGAGCCAGCCCTGCACGGGACTGGCTCTCCCCAAGACAGCAAGCCCCGGAGCGGTCCGGCGGAGAAGGGAGCATGGAGCTCCGTTCTGCCCCGGACCGCTCGGCTCCCTTCTGGTTGGGACTGCTCAGGTCCCGGGCAGAAGGGAGCACTTCCAGCCAGGACCGAGTGGTCCCAGGGAGAAGGAAGCCGGCAGCTCCCCTCTGCCTGGGACCCCTGTGGGTCCTAGAAAAAAGGGAGCCGCCACTTCCTCCTTGCTGGGACCCGCAGGGGTCCAGCTAGAAGGGAGGGTGGTCTCCTTTCTGTCAGGATCCCAGAGGTCCCAGCCAGAACGGAGCCCTGTGGCTCCCTTTTGGCTGGGACCACACGCCAGCTGGAGTGCCAGCAATTGCCGGCACAGCGCTCCAGCTGTTTGGAGAAGCCCCGGGCCTCCCCAAACAGCTGGAGCACCGGCGAGAGCACGGGGCTCCCTTCGGCCAGGACCGGTCAGGTCACGGCTAGGAGGGAGCCCCGCGCTCCCTTCTCCCAGGGACCTGAGTGGTCCCAGGGAGAAGGGAGCCGGGACAAGCATCTATCAGCTTGTCCTGCAGAAAGCCAGTCCTGTGCAGGATTGGCTCTCCCCGGGACAAGCCGCTAACGGCTTCCTGGGGAGAAGGGAGCATGGGCTCCCTTTTCCCCCTGCCCTAAATCGACAAAGTCCACACTACTTAAGTCAACTTAAGCATTAAAGTCGACTTTAAACTAGGTTTAATAAAGTCGACTTTAAATTTCCTTAAGTCGACTTAAGCAGCATAACTGTATCTAAGTGTGCTGTGAGGACACTTTAGAAAACAGATTCTCCATGGCAGGGATTATCTTTTTGTGATGTGGGTTTGAACAGTGCCTACACAATGGGTCGGGGTCAGTATGAACTACCCAATACAGATAATAATGAATAGTCTCTGGAATGTATCTGTTCAAGTGTTGAATTACAATTGGCATTTCAGTACCCAATGCTGGAGCCAGCTGTCTTGCTAGCAAAAAAAGTAATTTTTTTGTAACACTGATAATATGAAAGCCCAGTGTTGAGATTATAAACTGGTTTCCTAATTGCTCAAATATTAACTTCAATATACTTTTATAGAACAATATAGTTTAAACTCAAGCTGGGCCCAAACTAACACCTCAGCCTTGGAGGGCACAATGTACGTTGTACTCTCCTCAAGGGTGACGCAGTGGGCACAACCCTTGTGCTCCCAGAACCCGGTGATTCTCTGAAGCACAGTGCTTCCCAAAGCTCCCCATGGGGCAGTCTCACTCCACAGCACTCCTGAGGTAGGCTTGGGCCTTAAAGATACAATATGTTTCTTAGTTCATTTAGGCCTGGACTACAATAGAGAGTTTTAGCAACATAACTAGAGAGGTGAAATTGACAAGAAAGCTTGGGGCAGCTGGTTCCTGCTCCTGGCTGGAAGTGGGTGAGAACCCCGGTTGCTGCAAGTCATAGGCACCTGGACTCCAGCTCCTGACTGCAAGCTGGGACTGGCCATGCCATGGGTAGCAGCAAGCCCCAATGCTTGGTTCCAGATCCTGGCTGGAACTGGTAGCTGTGTCAATTTCCAGCTCAGCTGTGCCCCATGGGGACAAAGTGGAAAGGCTCTGATTTCAGGTGCCCTGGCTTGCAGTAGCCCACCTTCTCACCCCCTCCCAACTGAGAAACGGGGCTGCTGGTTCTTGTTCCTGGCTAGAAGCTGGGACCAGAAGTTGGCAAGTTTATCTACCTGCTCCCAGCCCAAGCAGCCATGTCAATTAAACAGCTGAGCCATGAAACTGACATGACTGTCCTTCTGATGGAGAATGGGTAACAGCTTTCCCCAGCTCATGGCTGGTACCAGGGAGGAGAGAAGACCCTGCCTGGCTGTCCCAGGCTCTTGGCTGGGAGCAGGAAGTGGGAGGGAGGGAGCCCCACACTACCCCTTTGATCAGTGGAAGTGCTCTTGGTGAGGACGCACTCCACCAACCCCAGAAGAGCAGTGTGGACGGCAGCCATCACTGTAATTATAGCAGTCACTGTAAGTCGATATATTTTATATCCACTTATTATTTTTTAGTGTGAACAAGGCAACTGCTGAAGAAATTAAACCAAATTGCATAAATCAAATATTAAATTGCATTATGCTGGAACGACAAGAGGATCTTGAGGTCTGGCATAATGCCACATAGCAACAGGGTTTTATTTCCCTGAGGCACAAGACTATAAGATCTGCAAAACTTAACAGGCCTAAGGGTTTTCTGCTAAAACAGTGGAGCCATCTTACTCTGTTCTCTTCTGTATAGGTTCTTAGACTGTGCCAAACACAGCCACTACATAATAGCTACTTTGTGACTTGCTGTGGAGTGACAGACGTGTCTCATCCCAGCACACTGCCCAATTACTCAGGGCATGTACAGGAGACAGGACTTCTCTCTTAGAACTCTGAAGGATGTATTTATATTAAGTTCCATTCAGCCATTGATGATGCAAGAGCAATGAGCACTTGATCAATATGCCGCACCTTTTTTAATCCTCGAAAGCTGCTGCAGTGCCTCACAGACCGTAACCCATCTTTATTATAAAACCCAGGTGTCTAGTACTGAATACTAGGGCAGAAGAACTCACCCATAATTAGAACACTGGGGTGAGTTCTTCATTATGGGGGCATATTTTTCTTTATCTTTTTCTTTAATATCACACTCCACATAACTCTTCTTGAAAATCATGGATTCTTTTTTCCATTACAGTGAGTTGTATGTCATAAAAATGAAGTTTCACACTGAATTTCAATGCATATGGGATCTGGCATTCAATAGTCTCATGTCAGGAAAAGCCTTATAAAAGATTGTCATTTAGCAAGAAAGCAACAGGTTTTCCGTTTTTCTCCTGTCTTTACAACATAGGATATGTTTGCTCTGTTTGTTTCCACAATGAGAACCCTGAGGCCCAAGAATTCTTCCTATCTATCACGGCTTTTATTCAACTATGATCTTCTCACTGAAGTGAACTAGAGCTGCTACATCCAGAGTCTATGATTACTATTCCTGAAAAAACCAGAGGGAGAGCCAAAAGCAATGACAGATATACCTTTCTGCAAGGAGGAAGACTAAGGGCATATTGCACACAGAGTTCCCTTTCATGGGGGCATATTTCAACATTGATCAGCTAGGCTAGCCGACAGTAAAGTCTTGTTATAAGTTATGAAGAATAGATTGATTAAACTGAAGGGGTGAATCTACACTTGAAAATTAAGTCGACTTAAGCTTGCTTAAGTCGACTTAATTTACCCCACGTCTACACTACAGTTTCCTTAAGTCGACTTAAGCAGCTGCTTAAGTCAACTTAAGGAAATTCAAAGTCGACTTTATAACACCTCGTATAAAGTCAACTTTGAGGCTTAAGTCGACTATTTAAGTCGACTTAAGCCAGTATAGACGTGGGGTAGCCCTAAGTCGACTTAGTCGACTTAGGGCATAGGTCCCTTCTCACCGGGACCACTCAGGTCCCAGCAAGAAGGGAATGCGGGGCTCGCTTCCTTCTCCCCAGGAGCCGTGCTCCAGCTGCTCAGCAGCTGGAGCATGGACCCTGGGAAGAAGGAAGCCCCACGCTCCCTTCTAGCCAGGACCCTGCAGTCCCGACGAGGAGGAAGAGCCAGAGACCCGCGCTCCAGCTGCCGGCTGCTGAGCAGCTGGAGCACGGGCTGGGACCTGGCAGCTGGAGCGAGGATCCCGGCAAGAAGGGACCGCGGGGCTCCCTTCTCGCCTGGACCACTCACGCAATTGCCGGTGCTCCACCTGATCAGAGAAACCCCCGGGGTTTCTTAAAAAGCCGGATCACCGGCAATTGCGACGTTGAGATCGTTGCCTGCCCCTAAACTGATCCTGTCGCCTGTATGTATGCTTGCTGGAATTGGTACCTTGAATTGTACAGTTGGTATCTGAATGGGCGGCGCTTGTTGGCTGGTGTGTAAATGCCAAAAGATCGTAATGTTGCTCTAAAGTCCTTAGACGTATGCATCAATTCGTCCGTCTTTTCACAGAATAACTTCTTTTTATCAAACTGCAGGTCCTCTATAGCCGACTGAAGCTGTTTGGGCAGATCATCTGAGTGTAGCCAAGGAGCACGCCTCATAACTATTCCCGTTGCTACTGTACGAGCTGCCGAGTCAGCAACATCTAGCGCCGCCTGTAGTGAAGTTCTGGAGATTAATTGACCCTCTCAAATTACTGCCAAGAACTGTTGTTTTTAATGTTCTGGTATGTCCTCAATAAAATCTGCGAACTTTAAATAATTGTCATGGTTGTAGTTAGCTAAGAGGGCTGAATAGTTTGCAATGCATACCTGTAAGGTGGAAGAGGTATACACTTTTCATCCTAGAAGGTCCATTTTCTTGTCTTCTTTGTCGTGAGGGGTTGACTTATTATATAATTACTTTGATCTATGATTTGCTGCCTCCGCTACTAGTGAATTCAGACGAGGGTGAGAAAAAAGGTATTCTGAGTCCTTAGCGGGGATATAGTATTTTTTATCCTCTCTCCTGCAAGTTGGTTGAATTGTAGCAGGAGTCTGCCAGATAATATCGGCAGGTTCAATAAAGGCATCATTCATTGGGAGCGCTATTTTCGATGAAGAAGAAGTTTGTAAGATACGAAGTAGTTTATGTTGGGACTCTGCTACTTCTGTAATGGAATTTCCAGAGAGTCTGCCACTCTTTTAAACAGCTCCTGAAACTGTTTAAAATCATCCGCGGTGGTCGGCAGAGAAGGTAAGATATTTTCATCTGGAGAAGAGGATGAATTATGAGGAGGGGAGGTGAAGCTGATATTTCCCTCTCCACAGTTGCCTCGTCTTGTTGGTCACCGTGGCTGATAGTTATTTTGGAGTGAGAAGAAGTGGATCTAGCCACGCGTGATCTTTTGTGCGTCTTGTAGGTATGATAGTACTGATCCCATCCATGCCAATGGTGTTGGTAATGTGGAGGTGGTCCATACCAATGATGATCATACCAATGATAAGGTGGCATAGCCTGATAGAGGCGGGATCTATACCTCTTCCTTCTTGGAGAGATTGGTTGAGGTGAGAAAAGGGCTGCATTCACGCCCTCATATTCTTCATCATCCTCATCACTAGAGACTGGAACTGGAGAAGATGAGTCCTGTGAAGATACTGACTCTGAAGATAAATCTGAGACGTCTCTAGGAGAGAAGGACGGAGATTGGTGGTGTTGAGCATCCTTGGTGCCGAGATGTTTCCTTTTCTGAGGATGTTTCCTTGGCACCGCCTGTGGTGTCGGTGCCATTGCGGAGTGTAAGTGGTCGGTGCCCTTCTCCGCATAAGTCGTCATTGGCACCACGTCCACTACTGGATTCAGTTCCGTAGTTTCGGCGCTCCTCAATGCCGTATCCAGAGGTTGTTGAGATGTTGGCACCATTACCGTTGGATCATCCCTCGATGCCGGTGCGGACACCAGTGCTGGTAATGATGTCAGTTCAGACGGTGCCATGGTGCTTGGTCTATGAGGTGGAGGCCTGTGTACCTCGATCCTTCGACAGTGCCGCTGCGGTGCCAACCGGGGCCGCTTGTGTATTTTCAAAGTAGGCATACCTGAGGGACTTAATGTCTCTTTGGTACCTGCGGCTCTGGGGAGAGAATGAGTTTTTGTCTTCTTCCCCGATTGTATAGGTGGAGTCAGATGTCTCTTATGCGACTTCTGATCAGGTCTCGGCTGTTGTCCTGGGTCCAAAGCTGGGCGGAGAGATTTCTCCATGAGTATTATTTTGAGACATAAGTCTCGGTCTCGTCTTGCTCTGGCACTGAGACTTTTACAGTGCGGGCATTTTTGCGAGAGGTGTCCTTCATCTAGATATTTTATACAAACATCGTGCCCGTCTGAGGCGGGCATGGCGTCTCTACAAGAGGTACACCTCTTGAAGCCTGGGGACGGCATTACCCTGAGGTAACGGGTAGTGAAGAAAATATTTTTTTTTTAATCTAACAAAGACAAATGAAAAAAAACTATAAATGAGAAAAAATAAATGAAGAGAAATGACTAAACTAATTAGAGAGGGACGAGCACTATGGAGATATGGAAGCTCCGTCTGTAACTGCGGATGGTTATAAGGAACTCAGGAGCGGTTGACCATGCGCGCTGAAAAGGCGCCGAACAACCGGCACGAGACTGCTGCGTCGCACACGCGGTCGAAAAGAGCACTGCTTTAGAGATCTCCGATCCGTAACGCAAGGACACGTCAAAGCCCAGAGTGGAGCACCCACAGGGACACTACTCGAAGGAGAAAATATACTTCCAGCTTCTGAACACACTGATCATATGAGCAGTAACAGTTTTTGGAATCTTCACTTCTAAAATAATTTCATTAGCAGAGATGGCTAAAACATGCTTATTTTTAAGTAATCCCCAGTATTTACATACTATTGGTCAGGTCACCAGGTCTGCTCAGCAGTACTCAGTGCATCTGAAGAGGATGCTTCACTTTTCCCTCTCTTTCCATCCCTCATATAATAGGTACAGCCTGGGACTGGTTGAAGTTATAGTGGCCCTAAAGCTTCTCTAATTTGAGCTAGCAATAACCGACCACCTGGATCTGTTCCACTATCTTAGCCACGCTGCCTCTTCCTCCCCCCAGTACTCCAAAGGGAATAGGAACAGGTGGTACAGAGCCAACTGTGCAAGCTTTTCATTACCCAGAGATTTTCCTGTGCAAAGAAAATCCTATGCCGTTGTTTAATATCAGCTTCCCATCTCCTTCGTCCACCAGAGCAGGCCAAATTAATAGGATTTGGCCTGTCTCTCTAGCTTTGGATGATGTAAAATTAACTGTGTTCTTATAGTATGAATCCTTCCAAAATATGCATACACACATATAATCAGTTTCTAAGGATACAGTTCTATGAATTCCCTTTTGTGCCACCAGTCTATCCAAGAAGACCAGATGATGTGTTTATTTTCCCCCAGAAGCCAATGTAGTTTATCCCGTTACATTAAAAAAAAAAAAAAAAAAAAAGTGCACAGATTCTCCCCCACATCCTATGCCTGCTGGTTTACTCTTCCTCTATGTTTTAAACCAAGTCCTATGTACAGACTATGCTTTCTCTCTTTATCACCTCCTCAACTCTCAGTCAGTCCCAGTTCATCTCTGTGCTCACCCCCTCCACTGAGCCCTCGAGGTGGCCAGCGCTGAAAGTAAATAGCCTCATTTACAAACTTTGTTTTTCCTGTGAATTCTCTAAAGTTTCTCCTGTCTTTTTATGGCCAACTCTTGATAGTTTCAGATTGATAACCATGTTACACTTCAAGACAGACACCATCCTGTATTAAATAAGCCATACACAGGATTTAGAAGACATTATTCCACACACTATCAGTTCCCTTATAGCAATTTCACTGCAGGGCTGCAAAAATACATACGGAAGTGAGAAGAGAGAACACTGCACACAGACAACACTACAGAATGCAGGGTAAGCAAGGACAAATATAGTGGCAAACACCAGCAAAACAGAGGGTAGGTAGACAAGCTCATTTTCATGTCTTTCTTCCATTAGGCTCTCCAACGACAAACACAAGACAGCTTTCATGTTAAAATGTAAGCACACAGAATGCAGGCATACTCCCTAACAAAACTGTCAGTTCTCAGGCAGGATATTCAAAGACACCTTTCTGAATCAGACAAGTACAACAAGGCAATCTATTTACAGTGTAAAACTTCAGACTGGGAATGAAATCAAAGGAAACAGTTACCATATTTCATCCCAGAGGCAGCTGAAGTCCAGTACCAGATGAAATGGATTCCTGGACAGTACATAGTTTGTAGAGCATTTTCAGACCTTTCTGGGGGAAAAAAATCTGCAAAAATCTGAGATTAAGATTATTAACAAATGGGATATGACCCAGCTATCTCAAAGACCACTTTTCTCCATCTGTTTATCATACCAGCTCATATCCTATCACTGTAGTAGCCAGGTGTGCCATGATTTTAAAGAGATAAAAATAAATTTATATTTTCATCTTCTGCCATATGACATAAACTCCCTCATAGATTTCCACCACACCTTCAACAACCATCACCCATCCACCAAACTCCCTTTTCCTGTCATTGGTTTCACTTAGCACTGGAACACCTGCTCCTGTCTGTTCTGTGGAATAGCTCCTTTCAGGTCTGGTGCCCCTTTCTGTCACTTGTTTGCATGCCTTTCTGTCCGTCTCTCTGACTCACGGTGCTTTCTCCTCCTGGTGTGACTGCTCCATCTTTGTGGCTTGGCCCTCCAGACAGGTCACTATGAGTATGTCTACACTTGAAAAGTTAAGTCGATTCTGTTAAGTGTAGATGCAAGGAAGAGCTGCGGCTCCCTCCCTGTTGAGAAGGGAGCTGCGGTCCCCGGCAGAAAGGACCAGTGGCTCCCTTGTTGCCGGGACCTGCAGCTTCCAGGCAGAAGGGACCCACGGCTCCCTTCTGCCAAGAAGCCACGGGTCCTGGCAAGAAGGGATCCAAGGGTCCCTTCTGCCAGGAAGCCACAGATCCTGGAGAAGGGAGCACAAACTCCCTTCTTTCTCGGACCCCCCGCGTGTCCTGGAGAAGGGAGCGCAGGCTCCCTTCTTGCCGGGATCCCCGCAGGTCCCGGGGAGAAGGAAGCCGCACTGCCTTCTCCCCGGGACTGGCGGGTCCTGGCAAGAAGGAAGCCCCACTCTCTTCTCCCCGGGACCCGCCGGTCCCAGTGAGGAGGTAGCGTGGCTTCCTTCTCGGCGGGACCCACTGGTCCGGGGGAGAAGGCAGCGCAGGCTCTGGGGAGAAGGGAGTGCAGGCTCCCTTCTCCCAGGGAGCCATGGCTCCCCTGTCCCAGAGAGCCACGGCTCTCTTGTCCCCAGCCCTAGGTCGACTTAGGGAACTACGTCAACCTAGGGTGTCCACATCGGTCTGAGGTCGACTTACCAAATCGACTTAGCCGTTAAGTTCACCTAACAGCGGTAGTTATTAAATCAACTTAATGAAGCACTTAAGTCAACTTAATGAAAGCCTGGTGTAGACGCGGGGTTCTTTAGGTCGACATAAGCATCCTAAAGTCAACCTAACTTTTAAGTGTAGACATACCCTATGTGTTTTCCCCCTTTGGGTGCATCTACACTGGCAAGTGAGGTCGACTTAAGGAGGCTTAAGTCAACTTAAACAAAGCCATGTCTACACTGGGCTTTTTTAAAGTTGACTTAAGCACTTCCTTAAGTCAACTTAAGGAAAGCTTAAGTCAACTTAATAACACCTCATTTTAGGTCGACTTAAGCCTTAAGTCGACTCCTTAAGTCGACTTAAAGCCAGTGTAGACAGGGATTAGCGCCTAAATCGACCTTACTAAGTTGACTGAAAGCCCAGCCAATACTCCAGGTTCCAGAACAAGGATCCTCTAATCAGTAGCCGGTGTCTGCAGTATCCCATCTTGCTGCCATTTCCCTGAGCCTTTTCCTGCTCTGGCTCTCTCAGGTCTTCACTCCATCACCCTTCTAGATAAAACCTTCCTTCGGGACCTGGATTCCATAGAGTTTCTACTTTCCCCCTGGGTTTCCATCCTTCTCTCTCTAACATCCAGAAACTGGCTGCAGACTTCCTCTGTGTAGCCTTTGTCTGCTGTCAACTGCCTGGCTTTTTACTACCCCTATCTGTTCCTTCTTCACGGAGCTCCATCATGAATCTGGGGTTACTAGGCCACCTAATTCCCCTCAGGCCTATCTGATTCATTGAACCTTCTAAGCCTCATTAATCCTTCCTAAACTAGTGTGGAGTAAATACCCCATAACGCTCCCAGCAGCACCAGACTCTGCCATTACAACAGATGCAGAACCTGCCGACGTAGCTTCATTACTGTGGAGACCAATATCCTTCACAACATACTTTTCATCATCCATGAGTCCTACACATGCCTATTACAACATGTGGTATACCTCATCCACTTCACTAAATGCCCCAAAAGCAACTATTTGGGAGAAACAAGACAATCACTACATTCTTGAATGAACTCAGACACACACAAAAAAAACAAGACAAAACACAATATAATCCACTGGCAAACGCTTTCCACAGAATGGTCACTCAATAGCTGACCTCCTAGTCCTCAAAGGACATAAAAACCTGCACATAACCTTCAAAATATGAGCCTGGGAGCATACATTCATAACTTTGTAAGACATTAAAAATCATGGACTTAAGACACTATTTATGGCTCATTGCAACAATTTATAACTCACTATTCTTCTTTAACCTATGACCACAGAGATGTCAACTGCCCACTTCACTTTGAAACATCTCTTACAATACATTAACTCCTTATGCAAAATGATCTGTTCCACCATATATTTACATGTGACACTGAATATCTTTCCCAGATCTGAAGAAGAGCCCATTGTAGCTTGAAAGCTTGTCTCCCTCAGCAGCAGAAGTTGGGCCAATAAAAGATATTACTTCAACCACCTTGTTGCTTTAATATCCTGAGACCAAAACAGTTACAACAACACTGCAAGCATCCCTTGCATCTGTCCTCTCCTTGAGTACGTCTACACTGGTGGATCTGTTAAGTCGACTTAACCAAGGTCAACTTTAAGGTGACTTAAAGTCGACCTTGTTAAGTCAACTTAGAGACTCCAGAGCCCTGCGTCCACCCTGGCAGGTGCTAGGTCGACAGAGGAGTGGCCAGGAACTCTGCGAGGGGGCCTGGAGGCGAGTTAGGTTGACTTAAGGGCTATCACTGAGCTTTTATTAAGTCAACTTAAGCGCTTCCTTAAGTTGACTTAATAACACCACCTCTTAAGGTCGACCTAAGGCTTAAGTTGACCTTAATAAGGTCAACTTAAGCCTTAGGTCAACATCAACTTAAGGAAGTGATTAAGTTGACTTAATAAAAGCCCAGCGTGGACTCAGGAGTCTGTAGGTTGATTTAACCTTCCTTAAGTCGACCTAAGGCTCCAGTGTGGACATAGTCTTGATCGTGCATTTTTGGTGGGTGGGCTGTTTGCAGGTTGAGAGGATTAGGAGCAATATAGTTTGTTCAATTTGGATGTATAACAAACATGTGAGTTTAAATATGTGAATAATGCCATAGAGTGAGCAGTGTTCAGCAAGTTTCTATAATAATCAGTTAAAAGTAAAGTCATATTCTTTACATTGTACCCATCACCACAGTAGTGGCATCTAGGTATCAATCTTACCTCATGTACAGAGAGAGAGAGAAAGAGAGAGAGAGAGAGAGAGTCATTTTCAGAAATGTGGCACAAATGTAACTTTAAACACTTAGAAAATAAATAAATAGGCTCTGAATAAAGAGCAGGTTTTGACAGATGTCTAATGGAATCAAGTAAGTCTATTAAAAGCAATATATAGAAAGATAAATATTTTATTTAAAGTAAAAGGCCACCATTTTAAGCAGACTGACTATTTTGCAAAATTCTAGTTAATTTAAGACTTCAATTAATTTATATGGCCCTTATAGTTCACTGTTGTACTACAATACAGCTTTATTTAAGACTGTAATCATTCTGTTTAAAATTCATCCAGTATTGAATCCAAGTACTATGTTTTTAATCAAATAAACACACTTGTGCATCATTGTTATTATTAAAGTAATTAATTTCATGCCCATCACACAAGTACTTCAGTGCCTTAAACAAAAAATTAAAACCCTAGAAATAGGTTTTCCCATCTTATTATTTTAATAACTTCATGGAGCTGAAATATCACAAAACTTTTAAGGTGGATAATTTTAAATATTTTTAATGTTTTAAGGCTTGATTTTCAGAAGAGAAATACAGCTGACTCAGACACTGTGGAAACCTGTACAAAGCTATGGGGAATCTCAAGAGAATGGAGCTCTGGATTGGGTAATGCGTGTGGGCTTCCAGACCTCATAAACCAGCCATCATTTTTATATTGAATCGTACCCTTGTGGATTGTGGGATGCTATGGTAAAAATTATTGCATAAAGTCTATTTTTAAGTAATGGGTAGCTGTGTATAATAAACATCTCCTCTAGATAAATGTAATTGGGATACTAATAAAAGCAGCATTATGAAGAACAGAGAAACAATGTATCCAGATCCAGTAAAGACCTTCATAAGACAGAAAGCGTTTTGAAGGAAGATGGTTAGCTGTTTAAAAAAAAAAGATCATCTATGAGTTGAAGAGGACTATAAAAATGTAAGCAGTCAACCCCGGCTGAGAAATAAAAATAGAAAAAGGGCCATTAGGCCCAGAGATGTCGACTGTGTCCCTCTTCTATATGTCTGTGCAGGGGATGTGAGGCAAAGAAAAAAAGCAGTGAACTGGCTCACCTCCCTGCACAAAAGTATATTATACTATCATACCATCTGTTTTTCAGTCAATACTAAGGTTTCATATCCCTCAGTGCCTAAACATTGTCTTTGCAAAGTACAGTTCTAACATGGACATCTGAGTCAGTATTTTGTTTTAATGTTCATAGCTAAAAGAGCAGAAAAGAAGATTGATAAATTAACTGAAATGGTAACAAAATAATAGTAAAGAATCTTCAGTATGTTTGATATGTGTCTGAGATCTTGCTATAGCTTTCTCACAGTAGCATCTGAGTGCTGCTCAGGCTCTGATGCTGCAAGTGGATTCCTTTGGCTCCGTGATTTGATTGTATGACGGAGCTGTAGACAGATGTAAATATATCAGTGGTTCTCAGCTTCTTCCATTCTGAGACTCCCTTTCCCCAAGATAACACTCATCCAGATGGGACCTTTCTTCTTTTAACATCATGGGAAGGGCAGAGTAGTCACAGCCCCTGGGACCCAGATTCAGAACCCTCTGTCACATAGGATGCATCTACACTTGTAAATAAAGTCGACTTAAGCTTGCTTAAGTCGACTTAATTTACCCTGCGTCTACACTACACTTTCCTTAAGTTGACTTAAGCAACTTGCTTAAGTCGACTTAAGGAAAATAAAGTCGACTTAATGAAAATTAAGTTGACTTTATAAGACCTCATTTTAATTCGACCTAAGGCTTAAGTCAACTTTTTCAAGTCGACTTAAGCCAGTGTAGATGTGGAGTAGCCCTAAGTCGACTTAGGGCTACTCCAGGACTCCACCACTGCCCTCCCTGCCAGGGGGAGCCACCAGGGGAGCCTGGCATGTCCCCCCACAGGGCAGGGCAGGCCCCTGCCCATCCTGTCCCTATGCCCTGCCATGTACCCATGTAAAATGGGGCAAAGGCTGAGCCCCCTGGCACTGGGCAAGAGGTGCCTCCTCTGCCCCCGTGGACTTGCCCTACGTCCCCCTAGTCCCTAGAAGTCAACCTAGGTGTCCAGTGTAGACACTCTAGGTCAACTTTGTAAGTTCCCCCCAAAGTCGACTTTAAATTTAGCTGTAGACTCACTAAGTCAACTTAGCTAAAGTCGACCTAAATTTACAAGTGTAGACATAGCCATAGACATTAGTTTGGTATAGTTCTTCACTAAGAACACCAGTTCATTTTTGTCTACAAAGCCTGGGTATACACCCAGCACCATTTGCAATGGTGTTGTTCCCCTTGTAACCTTTTCACGATGTGTAAGTGTAATATTTAATATTAGGCCTTGAAAAAATTATACTCTGAAAATGGACAGATGTTTCTGAGTTAATAACATCTTTCTTCAACTTTTCTGACAGATGTGGCTGAAAACAAAACACCTATCCACACATACATTACATGCATCTCAAAGAAATAGTATTACTGGGAGCCTCTTTTAAAAAACATCAAAGGTGGTCAGAGAATTATTTTGTCACAAAATTCAACATACTAATCCCTCCTCTAGTTGGCTGAAAGACTAGAACACATCCAAAAAAACCCATCACAGGCTGTCATCAATTTTATCCAATGGCAGTTTCAGTTTGAGAAAGGGAAAATAACAGATTTTATACAATTGGGTTCTGTAACGCAAATTAAGTTGCTCAAAAAACCAACACAAACATTTCAATCATAAGAATGAACAAATGAGCAACTATAAATAAAAAGAAAATATTAGGTGGTTCTTAATATAGGGAAATTTTCACATAAAAAGAAATTATTTTTAAAAATTATCTTTATAAATGAGTTAATTACAAAATAAGAAACTTCAACTTTGATCAAATAGAAATATATTAGGAAATAGAAGACTATCTATATAAATATAAAGGAAGTTTGTACACCAAGTTCTCATGTCAAAGAGCATGGAAATATTAGGGGAAACAATAGTTTGTGAAAAGAAAACCTACACAGATATGGTTGTAACTTCAATCTTTTGCCTGTTATCGAAGAGACAAATGTAATGAATGGAACCTGATTACATTTCATCTTGTCTATGATCAAATGCCAAAATCCTACTGTTTTCCATTTAACTTAAGTGTACAGATTACTTTGAGAAATGCTGATGACTATGTTTATAGGATCAGTTATGGAAATAACTGAATCAGGCTAACGCCCTGATCTTCTTCCATTAAATTCAATCTAGACCACGTAAATGGACATCCTAGCTTGGGCAATGGCTGGTACTGGATGACAGAGGTAACTGTGAAATAACTTCCCTGAGAGAACCAGCTTGCAATGCTAGAACATTATATCAAATTTTATCTGTTGGAATTTACTTGTCTTTGGATTAGCCTTTTATTTTTGATGTTCTGAGTCACAAGGGAAAGATTCCCTAACTCAACAATAGTTAGTCAAACCTTTCCACTGATCCAGCATAGGTCTTGAACTCGGAAAGAAAACATATGATACCCATCAGTTATCTGGGTCTTAGATGATTGCTGTAGCAAGGCTTTGTCACATAGAGAAATTAATTGACCCTCCCCTCCCCCCTTACTTTCTTCTCATTTTTAAACTGATTTTCTTCATCGCCCTCAGGGCATATCCCCCTCAGGCTCCAAAAGAACTCTTCTGATAATTGGTATTATATAGTGAAAATCCTGTTAACTATAGCTTTTCCTTATATTCCTGGGTACAATGTCATATGAGAAAGTGGAAATGGGCAGAAATAGTTATTTTTCATCCTGCTTTATCTGAAATTCTTGAGTCCATGATGGTGCCTCAAGCATAAAGATAAAGCATTTGGGTCCCCATAGATATGGGGATGCGTGACTGGTTAGAGGAGCAGGCATTATATGCAGCATGCTGCCATGGAAAGATGGCTGAAACATTGCCTTAATAGCAAATTATGAAAAGACCATTTCGACCCCAGGAGTCGAGGTAGATCTGCATAGCCACAGAGGAGGCGCCAACAGCTGCAAGTACAATGAAACTGAACATACTGCAAAGAAAGGTGGAACTTGGATGGCAAACCAAGTGTGACAGCTCTTTGGGTTTGATTGATGATTTGTAAGGTTTGGGCCTGTGTCCCCTTCAGCAAAGCTGCTATTCTTGCCTACCCAAGAAGATAAATTAGTAGAATAAAAAGCAATTCTCTTCGATTAAATAATGTCACTCTATGACTTTTACACAGAGAGTTGAGATCAGGCCTCTGAAATATTAGAGCTAAAATCCTCAAAAGTTACAAGTGATTTTGGATGCCAAGCTTGAGACAACGTAAAGGGGCTTGGTTTTCAAAGTGGGGATCAGCACTTTCTTAAAATTGGGCTCCCTTAAGATGTCTGAAGTTGGACACCCAAAAATTGAGATAGCCAAAATCACTTTAAAAAATCATGACCTAAATATTTAGGTCTATGCATTGCCCAAAATTAAGATGTGTCACTTCCAGTGACATCCACTGGAGTTAGAACTCCATGTGTAAACCACATGTAGTATGAGGCGCTTTCTGACAGAAATCCCTCAAGCTTCCAAGGATTTGCTCAGCTTACATTATATTAACGAGCAATTTCTTCTACTTTTCACAGACATACTGGAAATATCCAGATTTTACAATTCATTTGGTGGCCTCTTTTGAAAGAAAAATTCAAACAATACTGCTGAGCAAACTATTCATTGTAAATAGTTTATTCAGTACAATTTTTTTCATGAAGCTTCCTAGAAAAGAATTTGAAATTTACAAATTTGTTATTCGGAATTGTTCAATGAATTATGAATAATTTACAAAAACTTTTCAGCTATGATTTTGTTTACACCTTAATTATTTGCTTTGGCTATTTGACCATTCTTTGCTATATTTGATGTGTGATTGGTGAATTAGGTCACCAGGGCTATGTCTACACTACAGTCTCTGTTAAGTTGACTTGACAAGGTCAACTTAAAGGAGCGTCTACACTTAAAGTCAACTTATGTCGACCTTGTTAAGTCGACTTAACAGAGCCTGTAGTGGTGACATACCCATCCACACTTGCTTTAAGTCAACTTAATAAGGTCAACCTTGTTAGGTCGACTTAAAGGAGTGTCTACACTTAAAGTTGTCTTATAGTGACCTTGTTAAGACGACTTAACAGAACCTGTAGCGTAAACATACCCGTCCACACTGGCTTTAAGTCCATTTAAGCTTTAAGTCAACCTTCTGAGTTGGTGTTATTAAGTCAACTTAAGGAAGTACTTAAGTCGACTCAATAAGCACCCAGTGTGGATGCGATGTTCTGTAGGTCGACTTAAGCATCGTTAAGTTGACCTAAGGTGCAAGTGTAGACGTACCCCAGGATATTGTTTCAAGATATGTGTGACAAACTTTTACAAACAGAAATCAAAGTGATGTCAAAATAGCCATGAAGACATTTGCCATATAAGCCTTCTCACAAACAAAGATTCACATCAGTATGCCTGACTCTCAGAAATTGAAAATTAAAAAAATAAAATCACTGGTATGAATGTACATGGAAAGCCATCAAGGCAAGTTTTCAGGGTTTTAGGAAAACAAACGTTTGCAAATCCTTTTTTTTTTAAGAATTCACCCAGATCAGATGTGACTATATGGCATTATTGTCTTTATGGAAAAGTGCTATAGGACTTAACAGGGAATTACAGAAATAATCTAAGTTTTTTGCATCATCCTACAGAACTTAATAGAAAATTATATCTTTTCTATGGAATTCTGTTGGAAGGTTTCAAAACAGCTAATGATCTCATTCCCTATCACACTCTAGAGGGTTTTATAGACCAATTTCCATAGAATACTATCAGTTTCACCCCAACAGATCCTTAGGACATTTTCATAGACTGGGCTGGATTAACAAAGGGGCTTCAGGGGTTGCAGGCCTGGACCACAGACTAAGGGGGCCCCTCCACATGCCACTTTCAAAAATAAATGGGTGCCAGTGGCGGGCATGGAGAACCTCCGGTGGTCAGCCTGAGCACTTCTAGCTCATGCCACATCACATCGCTAGCTCAGCCTGCCCCACCCTCACAGCTGGCCAATCTTCAGGCTCCACCAACGCTGGCCAGGTCCCAGCACTTGCGGCTGGCCTTTCTGTGGGCCCTGGGCCTCCCCAGTGCAAGCCAGGCCCCAGGGCCAGGCGCTGGCCTGCCTCGTGCAGCTGGTGGGTCTGCCGGGCTCTAGCACCAGCATGCCCAAGTGTCGCACCAGCTGCCACCAGGCTGGGTGCTGACGCAGTGAGGGAGCGGGGACAAAAAGTGGACCGCCCCGAGTTCTCAGGAGCCTTAATCCAGCTCTGTTCACAGACGTTTTTCACCACATGAAATCCAAATCTATGAGTCTATGAGACCTGCTCAAATATTTGTTCATTTATACCCTTCTCCTTTCATTCTGCTTTAGTGATTAGTACAGATTTGTTTTTTAAAATGCCATTAGAAACTATTTATTAGATTTTTCAAAAATATGTTCCAAAGTAGGAAAGAATTTCACACCCTTCTGACCATGCAGGCAAAAAATGTTGCATCATGTGGGATGGCCCATTAAAGTAACCTGTAACCTTACCCATCCACTGTATCACTAAAATGCCTGACAGAATCTACATTGTCTTAGCAAGAAAGAGATTTTGCATGTATCTAATTTAAGAGGTTAACCACTTCATGGATCTGGATAAAGTGTTTATTTGGAATATATAATAATAAATATATTATTTTTATTCTAGAGCTTAGGAGCCAGGACCTGATTGTGTTAGGAACTGTACAAACACAGACCAAAATGACAATCATCCCCCAAGACTTGTAATCTAACAAGAAACAGATATGGATACAGATAAACCGATAGAGGACCACAAGGAAACAATGAGACAATATTGGTCAAAATGACAGGTAGTGGTATCAATGCACTAGCAGCCTAATTGCTGTCAATAATTTTTGTTGGCACCATGATAAAGGAGAGTTTTACAGAAGGTTTTGAAGGAGGATAAATAGTTTTGTGGATGTTTAGGGGGAGCTCCTACTAAGCATGGGAGAAAACACAAAAGTGCTTATTTGAAAACTGAATGAGGGATACATTTGAAGACTACTTAAATCATAGCAGGAACATTGCTTGGGCAAACACCTTAAGAAATAATAATGAAGCAGTTAATATGAACATATAAAACTCTCTGTAACGTTTATTTACCTTTATATAGATACAGCCATAGATATAACATATGTGAAGCAATCACAGTAGTTGTTTTCAGCACATGGCTGCTTGTCAGTTTGTGTTTTGTTTTTCTTATATCGCTAAGAGAATGTAATGAGTTTCCAGAAGAGGTCTGAATGCTTTGGGGCTGACTGTGATTTAAAACTGGCAATAAAAGAAAAGAAGACAGGGAAGGTAGCTGGTTAATTGACCTTTATTGTGCCTTCTGGTTCATTTAGAAATGGAAATTAAATTAACATGATAATTCAGTCCTACTGTGTTAAGACTGCTATAAACCCGTTAAATTTTATGGCCATTGATTTAGCATTTTTTTCTATTAACTGGGTTTAATTTTCAGTATTGTCATGCAGGTTCTGAAAAGTGGTTCATTCACGCTGGTTCTTTTCAGTTACCAATGTGTAGCTGTTTTACGATAGTAGCTTAATTATTGAAGAGTATGGGCCCTAACGATCAAAATGCATATTGTAATTTTGAAATTGACACTATACAAAGTACATGGGAAACTAGGAAAACCCAGAAATAGATACAAATAGGCTCAGTTAAATTCTTTAGTAAAACTCAGCCTGACCTTACACCTATCACCACAAAGGTTTCAAGCTGAAATTTATCATCAAAGGAGCACAGGAAAGAAAAAAAAAATCTTTATTGCACTGTGCTCTGTGTCAGGCTAATGGACACTTTAAAAAAAATTTCTGATTTTGCTATGATGTTAATGACAGTGTGGGTTGTTTAAATATCCTAAAATGCAGGAGCTCATCCCATTTCTTGTATCCAAACCCATCATCATTTTAGTTGAAGAAGATGACTTTCCCCTAATGCGTATTTTTTTCTCTGCTCATAATGCTCTTCTGAAAGAAAGATGCAAATACACCATATGCTTGTGCAATACAGGAACTTTATTAAATCCACACATTTGTTGTGACCAGACTGAACCCCAGAAACCCATGCTTACAAGGGACTTTTCACACATGTTCAGGCCCTGGTCCCATAGACAACCTTCCAGGCATCTAACTGTGTAAGGGAGAGAGCAAGGGCCAGGGAACATGGCCGCCTAGGGAGACAGGCAGGAGCCCTGAGCCAATCCCCATTAAAGGGAAGGAGCCGGGCCCGCCAATCCGGGCTGGCAGGAAGCCAGGGGGGCGGGACCCGGCCCAACAGTATAAGAAAGCCAGCAGCTCCCTCAGTCAGGGCCCAGACACTGGCAGGGAAGCACCACACTTCCCTGCTGCAGCCCCAGGCCTGGAGAAGACTTGGTCCCCGCTTCCCACTGCCTGGGGCCCAGAGGATTGCCCCCTGTGGTGCAGACCCAGGTGGGCTAAGGGGACACCTGCCTCCAGGGACCAGAGTGACCCCTCATCTCCAGAGGGTCCACCCCCACCAGCTGCTAACCCCAAGCCTGGAAGGAGGATATGGACCCTGTGACCTGGAGGAGCTACCCTGGGCTGAAGACCCTAGGGAGCCACCTGCTGCCCTGGAGCCCTATGGACCGGAAGCCCCCAACAGTCCCTGTGACCTTGAGGAGCTACCCTTCCTGGAGGAGCGGAATGAGACCTTACCACCCTTGCCACCCCCTGATGAGATGGATGGCTTTGGGAACTTCCCTCTGGTGGAATACCCTGATATCTCCTAGGAAAGGAGATCCAGGTACCCCTGAACCCCTAGGGTGGGAGGAAGAAGCCCAGGGCAGTTGGCTACTGCTGAGTGAGGGGCAGGCCTGCTGAGGGTCAGTGCATTTCGGCAGGAGCCCCGCTGACCACAGTGGCAGACGCCTCTGCCACTGACTAGGGCCCTGGGCTGGGACGCAGTGGAGTGGGGGGGCCTGCGTCCCCCTCCCTCACCCCTTTTCCCCAACCAACCCGAGCGGGTCGGGGCCTGGTCTGTGACCTCCCGCCTCCAGGGCCTTGGCACCATCCTGCTATAGCCACTGAGGTCTATTGGTGGCGCCTCTTCCGACTGTGTACCCCCTTTTACAACGTTCCCGAATAGTGAGACTGATTGCTTTAAGACTGTAGCCTGCCCGCCCTACCAGGGCCAGGCTGGTGCCTGTGAGTTAGAGACTACTGCCTGCCCTGCCCTGACTGGGGGCCCGGCTTGTTCACAGAGACTCGCCCTTCTCTGGGCTAGAGACTACTGCCTGCCCCGCCCCGACTGGGGCCAGGCTTGTTCCCAGAGACTCGCCCTTCTCTGGGCTAGAGACTACTGCCTGCCCCGCCCCGACTGGGGGCCAGGCTTGTTCACAGAGACTCGCCCTTCTCTGGGCTAGAGACTACTGCCTGCCCTGCCCCGACTGGGGGCCAGGCTTGTTCACAGAGACTCGCCCTTCTCTGGGCTAGAGACTACTGCCTGCCCTGCCCTGACTGGGGCCAGGCTTGTTTATCAAGGTTTGCCCCTCCCCAGATTTGGAGCGAAGGTCGGCCTGTCCGCCCCCCGCCCGACGGGAGGCAACGGGGGGGGAGCCGCCCGATCACAAACAGTCATTGTGACTGGCCCCTGCTCACCTCCGTAGTACCTCCTGCTGACCATCCCAGGGAATTGCTCTGATGGCCGCTGCACCCTCTCCAATGGTGTGTCACCCGTCCTTTCTCCATTTCCCAAACCTGTATCTCTCTGCAGTCACAGTGTCTGCTGTGCAGCAAAACCTTCCAGCTGGGACTCAGTCTCTGCTCCTCTCCCTTCTGGAGATAGTGGGGGGACCTTAGCCACTTATATTAGTAGCCACAGCAGTTCAGAGCTGGCAGGAGGGGCTAGCTTCCCTGTCTGGAGTCAGCCCTGCCATCTCTGTCCAGTCCTTACTCCAGAGCCCAGCAGCTGCTCCTTCCCTGGAGCCAGCCTTGCAGTTCACACCAACCCTTGCTTCAGGGCTCACGGCTGCTCCTTCCCTGGAGCCTGCCACTGGTCTATGCCTGATGCTGGCCTGCTCAACCTGGAGCCCAGCCAGCCTTCCCTGCCAAACTCCTGTGGAGGACTGACTTCTGCTGCTAGCAGCCCTTCTTATATGGGCCTGACTGGCCCCAAGTAGCTACTACCCCAGCAGCCTCTCCAGGGTTCTATTAACCCCTTTTCTGCCAGGGTGGGCCACTTGCCCCATCACAGCCAAGTAGGGGGAGAGAGATAGATATCAACATATCATCCCCTTAGCAATCTTCTATGAGAAAGTGAATTAAGCATAAAGCCATATTTAACTTTTTGGGGAGCCTTCTCCATGCTTGGGAGAGGTTGGGTTGTGGGCTGCAGCAGGTGAGCGAAATGTCATTAATGCTTGGTCTCCAACTGAGCCCACAAGAATTCTAGTGTTTAAGAACTGTTTTTTCCATGGTAGGAAAGGATGATCCCGTGTTTACGGTGCAAGTCACGTGCCCTGAATTCAATTTCCTGCTCTATCTCAGACATCCTATGTGACCTTGGGCAAGACACTTATGTTCTCTATGGTTCACTTGCCCACCTATTAAATAGTGAGAATAGTACTCCCCTACTTCCCAGTGAATTATGAGGGAAAATATGATTAAGATTGTGAGGTGTCTTACAATGGTAATGGGGGCCATATAAGTGCCATAGTTAGATCCTCTTCCAGGGGAGAATTTAAAATAAACCTCATGGAGTTTTCCCTCAGACCTTGTCCTCCCTCCCTTGGGTTTTCCAGTGGAAAAGAACAACCTGACCCACTGCACTTTTATCCTGGAAAGCTTGAGTTCATTTCAAAGGGTCTAATCCTGAATTGGCTGTGTAAGCACATCTCTAGCACCCATATACAATCAATTGTAGGATCAAGGTCTAAATTGTTTGATCCTTTTTGTTGGTGACATAGATTATATTTAGATAATGAATGCTTTACTGGTAGCAAATCATCAAAGGCTGTATTTATGCTTTCATGGTATCATAATTTTCTGAACAACTATGGATCACAGTAAAATCACTGCACCTAAAGAACATACAGCAGAAAACATAAATTCTTATCCATATTTTAGGTAACAAAGAAAAAGCAAACTTATAATGTCAAGGTAGATTTTAACCATACAATATCTATAGCCAAAATATTCTTTGTAGGAATATTTAACATTTATCCAGTGTATTTTATCTTACTTCCAAATTCTTTATAAAAGCAATAGTGTTGTCTCTCATTTAATTGCAAAGGTCCAAGCGAATAGACAAGTACACACTGAAAGTTATTATCAGAAAAGGGAACAGAACCCATATCTAGTGGTCTCAGTTGTGTGAATTTAGGATATGTCTACTCTTCGAGCGGAAGGTGTAAATTCCGGTTTGAGGAGACACACCCGTCCTAGTTCTCATCAAGCTAATCCACTAAAAGTAGAGTCTAGCTACAGCAGTGAACATGGGGCTCGCTGTTCCAAGTATATACCCCTCCGTGATGCCAGGCATACACTGAGGAGGCTAGCCACTCCTGCCTCTAGCACTACCACATCTATGTTCTATTTTTAGTGCACTACCTTGACCAGAGCTATTACAGGTATGTCTCCTCAAACTGGGATTTACACCTCTAGCTCAGAACAACACAGGGCTGGGAGCCACTAGATAGGGTTCTGTGGTATGCCAGGCAGGAGGCGTTCTAATCTGTGTTGTTCTGCATCCAGCATGGATGTCTATTTGGCTGCATGCAGGTGTCTCTGTATGCGTGTTCCCTCAGGATTACCCCTGGCTCAATCTTTAAGTGGGTACTGTGTTAGCCCAGTGATCTAGAGCCTGGCTTGGATCTCTAAGCAGGAACTGAGTTAGCCTGGTGATCCGAAACCGAGGTGTTCCTTTAGTTAACGCTTTCGTTATCTTTGGCTTAGGTTTCTAGTGAGGACTCAGCTCATTAACCTTAAGCCCAAGTATACCCTGTGTACAAGATGTAAACTGAGGCAACACTCATTTTTGAAGAAACCAACATGACAACGGATCTTTGTAGAAACGAAGGTGTCAGGCTAGACTTTATTGCAACATATCACAATGGCAAGTGACCTATTCCTACAGATCTGCTGCCAGGATTAATGCTCTCAATGCTCAACTGATGGCAGGACTCTCCGTCACCCCCTTCGGTTGCATGAAATGTATTGATTTAGTGGGAGTGGTCCTGCTTTTAGCAGGGGGTTGGACTAGATGACCTCGTGAGGTCCCTTCCATCCCTCTTTTTCTATGATTCTATGAAATCTAGGCTCCGGGGCTCCTACTTTTATACACTGCTTAGACCTATTCACTCAGCCCTTTTTGGTGTCCAAATTTACCTTGATTGGTCCACATACCCTTTTTTGATGCCACCCATCAATTTGATAGGTCCACGCATCCGAAGATATCTCCATCCCTCAAGATGTCATTCTATGATTACGTATACCCTTTTGGTGGATAATTCAAAGCATCTCTTCTTATCTCCTTGGCGTTAGGCTGACTGATACCTCATACCTTCAAGGTCCTTTCCCCTCTTACTGCAGCTGCAGCCTACTTTTTGCTAATTAAGGTGAGGTCAGAGTGCCTTAGCCTGACTCATGTTAATTTAGCTAGTTGTCCAACTCAGGCCTTCTGGTTTGGTTTGGTTCACTAGGACTTAGGCCTCAGTCTGACCCTTTCTACTTGTCTTTTTCTATTTTAACCTTTTACTTCTCCTACAGGTTTTATTCCCTGCTCTGCTACTGTACCCTGTCTGTCCTAAAAGGAAGAGTAGTGAAAACTTCAGTAAATGTTATTCCACACAAATATGCAAAACTTTTCCATCTGCAAAAACAGTGTACTAAAGAACTGCTGTACAAGAATCCATTTGCTGGGGATGGCAATTCTAAGATCATTATTTGCCCAGACATTGAGAAACAATTCAATGGAAGAATGATTATATGACTATGGTGTCCATGTAGTCATGTTTAATTTGAACACTTTATTATATTACTTTTACTTCTGATCTATCCGTTATTGCTTTAAGAGATAAATTCTTTATTACATGTATAAAGAGGATCTGAATGAAATCTTCTTTGACATCTAATGATGGGTTATGGGGGAAAGACTTCAGGAACAGATGAGGTTTGCATAGACACACTGCTTCTGCCTAAGTGTACCGCATGATGGAGTGGCTTTGGCTGGTGTTAGATTACAAATAACTTTAATAATGAGTGCAAGGGTAATGAAATGTTATCCTTCTTTTATGAGTAAAGGGCAGCAGAACTGTACTTCACGTGCCCTAATTGAGGGGGTCACCCTAAACTGAACTGCGCTTGCTAAGTGTAAGGGGACTGATAGCCCTTTACTGAAACTGAGTGGGCCTTTTTGATTGGCCATTCCATGGGGAAGCAGGACCCTGAAATAGCCCCCAGAGCCAGAGGGAGAGGCCAGTGTGCCAGGACTGCCTGATTGACAGGGTGGATAGGCCAATGAGGGAGCTAGGAGAGTGCTCCTCCCAACCTCTGCATCTGGCCAGACATGCTTGGGTAAGTCAGAGTGAGTGGGGCTGAGCTAAGGAGGAAGCAGCCAGCAGCTGGGAGCCAGAGACTCCAGGAAAGAGCTGAAGAGCTGACTTGTGCAGAGCAGATCCACAGCAGTTGAACCAGCAGTCAGAGAGCCAAGCTGAACTGAGCAGAGCTGGAGCAGGATGCAGGAGGCCAGAGGACTGAGCTGAGCTGCGCTGCGCTGCGCAGACCCACAGCAGCAGAGCAGGGCCCTTTCCCTAGAACCTGGGGACATGTGGCCATTGCCAGAGTCTGTGACTAACCCCCTGGACCACTGCAGTGCAGCCAGGCCTGGGCAGAGGGCCTGCAATGTGGAAAACAGACTGACTGTCCCTCATGTCTGAGACGCTGTGAGTGGTGCCCCATGCTAGGGGGAGGCACTGGGTATTTACCTCTCACCTTCCTCCACTTTTCTCTAATTTTCCTATTTGATTTTTTATTATTATTATTCCTGTGTGTTGAAATAAATTGTATTACTTTGAACTGTATATAGTGCCTGGAGGGCCAGGGGAGCGCCCAGTGCAGCCAGCACCCCAGAGTGGGGACACCCTAGCCCTGTCCTGAGTGACTGCAAGAAGATTGGGGGTTGAGCCTCCAGGAATTCTGGGGCCCAGCCTTGTTGGGGTTCCACAGACTCCTCCACACAGGAGACTGGGAGGGGGGCCGTTGCAGTCCGGCAGGCCTCTGGGTAACAGAAGTAGGAGCAAGGACTCAGGTCCTTTTGCTACCCACCTTCACCAGCGTGGTGTACAAACCTAGAAAGTTCCCCAAAATAGCAGGTCCATTCTCCCGCTTACATAAGCAGGTGATAGGGATTCCAACCCCCGTAGAGGAGAAAAGGGATGAAGTCTGATGTTCTTACCAGTTTGCGTGGCTTCTGCCCAAAGAAACTTAGAAACCGTCGGACCATCCCCTCTCCAGTGTTTAAAGACAAAGCCAATTAGACTCCATTGAGAGTCACTGTTTCCATTCAGTGCTCACCAAAACGGAATCCCTAATAAGCAGGTCTACGGGCTACACCTTAGACCTGCAGTAGGGACAGTGGTGAAATGAAAGGCAATGCAGAGGCTATACTGGCAGTGAGGTTTCCTGCTACCTAGTGAAATAACTAACAACCTGAATCAAATGGTGGAAGCTCAGAATATGGTTTTGCAAAAGTGACAGTGAACATTCAACCATAGCAGCCCATGACCCACGGAAGCAAAGCAAGTAACCAGCAGTAGCAGAGAGAGGCAATGGGAAACACACAGCAACCAGAGACATTGCTTGATGCCACACCCTTGTTTCTGGGGTGGGAGGTGAATCCCTGTGAACTCACCTCCGAGTCTGGGGTCTTTGCTAACCAAGGACAGCAAGCTGTGAATGGGGTGCAGTGGAGGGAGAGGGGAATGATGTATTAAAGAGACATTCATCTGTCAGCCTTTCAAATATTATTCACAGACTCAGTGCTTGCAAGTGGGGAAGTATTGCCTCATAGAGGTTTCCAGGAATGGTGTTAAGGATTCCCAGACTGGGTTAGGACATCAGCTGGTTCCATTTCAGACTGTCAAGAGGAACCCTTAGATACTGAACCCAGCCTTTGTTATGCCCAACCCCTCCTGGCAGAAAGGTACAAACACATCAAGGTGAAATTCGTATTATGTATATCCTGTTTGGTATAACTTTCCCAATGGATAAAATAAATGGCTGTTCACCGCTAGTTTCTAATAGAATGGTCTCCTGCATATTAAAGTACCTTAAGTAATATCAAAGTGTATGGACAATAGATTACCTTCAATCACAAAAATATTAATGGGACTATGATACTGACACAAATCCCATTGCCTGCCAGCCAGTAAAAATGCAACTGGTCTAAACTGTTTTCCAACCCTGGAGGTACACACTCAACTCCTCATGCACCAGCAACATTCTAATGTGATATGAGGCTCCTTAACATGTCAGAGTTAGCAGCAAATAGAGGAATATAATTGTTTCACACCATTGTTGAAAATAAATATGTTAATTACACTTTATGTTTGATGTTCACCAGTCAGTCAACATTTACTTCACTGTGGTATCTTCACAATTTAATAAGTACAAATGACATATATACAAATAATTAATCGGGGAAGAGCAGGAATTTCTAAGTTGTGGCTGGTCTCACCTGCCAGAAAAATGTGTTATAACAAATAGTCACAAAAGGCCATATTCACCCCTGCTATAACTCCCATAACCTCACCGAGTCTACACAAAGTCAGAAATTGGCTGTGTGTTATACTGGGGTGTTTGCTGTTGTTTGCTTGCCGTGTGCCTGCTTGACTGAAGTTTAGAATGTGATCTGTCTGCGTGGCTGTGCTGAGCCTAGTGATGTAATGGGCAAGACTAACAGCTTCCTAATGAGGCTCCAGCCTGCCATCCTTGAGTCCCAATCACCTTTGGATCCCTTCGCAAGGGGGAAGGGTTAACTCAGAGAAAACAAGCATTTGAAAACCCAACTTGTAAGAGAGCAGAGGAGCTAATGAAAAGGAGCAGCAAATGATGGAGGTTTGTGAACAGCCTTAGAGAGAACATGAGAACCAGATACACCTAATAAACAGTCTCTAAAAACTTAGCCCAATAACCCAGCTTCCCCCCAAAACACACACAAACAAAAATCCCAGCAAGAGTAAAAAATAATGCAGGCAGAAGTATACAACAGCGCTCAATGAGGGAAAAAAGGACCAACTTCAGTTCTCATGTAAGCAATCTGATTCCTTCAGCTCAGTCATACTCTTAAACAGGACTTGCCAAATAAAGGGCATATCCCCACCCTCTCTTTTGTTTGAAAAAGTCTAAAACCACCAGAACCTACTGTCTTGAGCCGTTCAAAATTTTTTTCTTCAAACCCACTTTTTTCAATTATAGCAGGGGGTGGGGAGGGGAACAGAAGGAGTGGTTATTAAAACTGAAAACCCCAAACCTGAAAACTTTTGATGCAAATGTTGAGCAAAAAGAGACTTTTTTTATTTTGTTGATGTTTTCATGGTAACAAAAATCATTCCCCAAACAGCTGTGGCTCCAGTCATGAATGAGTAGGCTACAGTAGAAAGGCCACACAGAGTGACTCTAAACTCCGGCAATGCTGCAGAGTATCTATATGGCAGTGGTTTTCAAACTTTTTTCCCTCAGGACCCAGTTGAAAAAAATCATTTATGCCCACTACCCATCAACAACATCGTTCAGCAATGAATTCCTGTCTTTTGGCGACGGCAGCCGGGGGTGCTGCGACCAAGTATCTGAGGGTCTGCGACTCAGTACTGGGTCTCAACCCATGGTTTGAAAACCACTGCTCCAAGGTGACTCTCTTCAAGGAAGCATGGTAGTTGTGGGGAGAAGCATGGCGAGTGAGTCCACAAACCACAGATCCACTGGCAATCAACACAGCAGTTATCATAGAATCATAGAATAATAGGGTTGGAAGGGACCTCACGAGGTCATCTAGTCCAACCCCCTGCTAAAAGGCAGGACCACTCCCACTAAATCACCCCAGCCAGGGTTTTGTCTAACCGGGCCTTAAATATCTCCAAAGATGGAGATTCTACCACCTCCCTAGGTAGCCCATTCTAATGCTTCACCACCCTCTTAGTGAGAAAGTTTTTCCTAATATCCAACCTTGACCTCCCCAGCTGTAATTTGAAACCATTGCTCCTTGTTCTGTCCTCTGTTACCATCAAGAACAGCCTAGCTCCCTCTTCTTTGGAGCACCCCTTCAAGTAGTTGAAGGTTGCTATCAAATCTCCCCTCAGTCTTCTCTTCTGTAGACTAAATAAGCCTAGTTCCTTCAGTCTCTCCTCATAAGTCATGTTCCCCAGCCCCCTAATCATTTTTGTTGCCCTCCACTGGACTCTTTCTAATTTGTCCACATCCTTTCTGTAATGGAGAGCCCAAAACTGGACATAGTATTCCAGATGCGGCCAGACCAGTGTCGAATAGAGGGGAATTATCACACTTAGCCGATCAGTCCCCAGCCTGTAGCGGTGCATGGGATTTTTTCATCCTAAGTGCAGGACTTTGCACTTGTCTTTGTTGAACCTCATGAGGTTTCTTTTGGCCCAGTGTTCCAATTTGTCCAAGTCTCCCTGGATCCTGTCCCTGCCCTCCAGAGTATCTACCATTCCCTCCAACTTGGTGTCATCCGCGAACTTACTAAGCACGCAGTCTATTCCATCATCAAGATGTTGAATAGAAGATGTTGAATAGAACCGGCCCCAGGACCGACCCCTGGGGCACTCCACTTGCCAACAGTTGACTGTTGCTAGCATGTTTTGGAGGCTGTGATACTGGCCAGAGCCATTTTGTGCTGCAGCAATAGGATGAAAAGGAAGATTCTAGCCCATAAGATCCCCTACACGAAGGTAGTACTTATGGGGGACAAGAATTTAGCCTCAAACTTGAATGCTTTTATCAACTCAATGTCACTTCATTATTCTTACATTGTCTTTGAGTTTCCTTGTTTTTGTGGGTTTAAATCAGGCAATTAACACCGTGGTTTCTGTTTGTGGTTTAATGCTAACATCTATTCCAAAGTGATATACTAACACAGGCCATGTACACACTAGCATCGCTATCGCACACTTACCCTGTTGCGCGTTAAATGTTCCGTGGTTGTTGTTGCGCGATACCGCGTACACACTCGGCATGCTGTAACGGATCAAACCCCCCCCCTCTTCTCTCAGTCCTCCATCAAAACAAAGTGCACTGTGGGTACCTATCCCACAGTCCCCAATATCATTTCCCGTGTTGCATTGCGCTACCGACGCTACCCAGCAGTCGCCAATAGCAACGGGCGCTAATTTCAAACTGAAGAAAACGTCTTTCCGTCACTGCCTTTTCAGAATCGCCATGGATTCAGCTGTGATCTTGAATGCTGCCTTCAGCATTGTGAACACAGCCCAGATTCTGTTGCAGTACGCCTTTGGCTCTGACTCAGAGCAGGACTCGGATGACTCCACTTCGGAGGCTGATAGCCTTGAGAGCAGAACTGATATTCTGATCAGTTTTGCAGACCAGCTGCACAGCCTGAACCGCCGTGTTTGGTCCCGGCAGACAAGCACAGACTGGTGGGACCGAATCGTTCTCCAGCTGTAGGATGATGAGCAGTGGCTACAAAACTTCAGAATGCGCAAAGCCACATTTATGGAACTGTGCCGTGAGCTTGCCCCTGCCCTGCATTGCAAGGACACGCGGATGAGAACAGCCATCACAGTGGAGAAGCGTGTGGCTATTGCCCTCTGGAAACTGGCGACTCCGGACTGCTACCGCTCGGTCGCTAACCAGTTCGGTGTCGGACGGTCGACCGTTGGAGTAGCACTGTCGCAAGTGTGCAGAGCCATCAACCGTCTTTTGTTAAGGAGGACGGTGACCCTGGGGAACGTGAGGGAGATCATCGATGGATTTCAGGACTTGGGATTCCCGAACTGTGGGGGTGCAATAGATGGGACCCACATCCCTATTCTCGCGCCCGACCATCTCGCCAGCGAGTACATTAACCGGAAGGGATATTTTTCCATGGTTCTTCAGGCACTGGTGGACCATCGTGGTCGGTTTACGGACATAAATGCGGGTTGGTCAGGGAAGGTGCATGATGCCCGCATATTCAGGAACTCTGGACTGTTCAGAAGGCTACAGTCGGGCACCTTTTTTCTGGATGAAAAAATGACTGTGCAGGGTATAGAGATGCCCGTGGTTATCCTTGGGGACCCTGCCTACCCACTGATGCCATGGCTTATGAAGCCTTTTACCAGGAAGTTGGATCCTGCAAAGGAGCATTTTAATTACAGGCTGAGCAGGTGCAGAATGGTTGTGGAGTGTGCCTTTGGCCGTTTAAAAGCGCGGTGGAGATCGCTGTATGGCAGGCTTGACCTGCATGAGGACAACATACCAGTTGTGATTTCCGCGTGCTGTGTCCTTCACAATATATATGAAAGCAGGGGTGAGAGATTCATTAACTCATGGACCAGGGAGGCAGAACGTCTGGAACATGCCTACCAGCAACCGGACACCAGGGGTATCCGGGGTGCGCAGCAAAGGGCTGTGCGCATCAGGGAGGCGTTGAAGAGCCACTTTGTTAATGGTGATTGAAGGACAGCATTGCCATTTCTGTACTCCATGGTATAGATATATTGTTCTTAACTAGTGAGGTTACGGAAAATAGAGTATTATTTTTTTGTCTCCTTTATGTCCCTAAATGCCATCATCAGTGGCATACTGTAAATGAAAATAAAGAAAGTCTTGATTCGTTATACAGTCTCTGAACTTTATTAACAGATAAAAAATGATAACACAGCAGGAGGGGGGGTGTCTAAAGATGGGTGTAGGTGCGGGACTCCACGACATAAGTTGGGGGAGGGGTAGATGTAACATTATACCAAGGGTGACCGTGGTGCTCTATGTATTGTTTCGGAGGTGAATGCTGTGTGGGTGGAGGGAAAGGCAGAGGAGGCTGGGGGGGGGGGGGGGGCGAGCCTGGAGCAGACCGACCATGGTCTTCAGGAGGTTTGTCTGCTCGTGCAGAATGTCTATTAGTGCATCCTTCTGCCTCTCCCTCCTTGCGCTGTTCTCTCTCCTGTCCTGCCTGCACTGCCTCCTCCACTGCCTTGTCTCCCTAGCGGATGCTTCCTGGGAATCCATGAGCTCTTTGAAGATATCTTCCTTGCTCCTTCGAGGCCTCCGCCTTATCTTTCTCAGACGGTCCACAGCAGCTGTACATTGTCCATCGAAGGTCGTTCCTACGTACATATGAAACAGTGTAAATGCCGCTATTGTTCAAACCTCGGTCAGGTGCAAAGAATGATGTTCTCCCTACACATTCCTCGCCTACTCCAGTGAGGACATACTGGGGGGCATTACCAAGTTGTCCAAAGCGAGGGACGGGTTGCTGTGAGTTGCTCCACGGGACAGTCGACTATAGCCACTGCCTGCTCTGATCCTGTGTCAGAGATGGCTGGAATAGAAGCGGATATCACACTGCTTAGAGTGCCTCTGCAAGCGAGAATGCATCTCCTGCATGTAGCTGACTTCCAGCAAGGACCGTACGCTGCGGGATTGTGCGCGGCAATGGTTCCCGTGGCAGTGCTTGCGAGCATGAGAGGGAAATTCTCCCTGAATGGGGGAGGGCAAAGGCTCGCTCTACCATCCAATTTCAAAAGAAGAATTTGGATATATTTGGAGCACACGTTCAGTGACTTGAGAGGGGACGACTACATGTCAATCGAGGCATTCATTGATGCGGTTTTTATGTAATGACAGTACTTCCACGCCACATCAGTAACGCGCAGAAAAGACAGAAAAAATGAGGACTGAGCACGTTATCTTCCTGTACCCGCTAAGCTGTAGCCGCAAGAATAGAAAGCACCGCAAGGCTAACTTACCGGAGCTGCCATCTGCTGATTCAGGGAACGGCGTGCCAAAGGAATCCGTGGAGCTTGTCTCTGGCGGGGTGGCAAATAACTCCTGGCTCCCCATTTCAGTGGCTCCGTCGTCAACGTCCTCGTCCTCTTCCCCCTCTGCTTCCTCGTCCACGACAGCATCCTCGCCTTCCGCTCCCTTGTCATTTTCGGATGATGTCGCCGAGGTGTCAACGGTTGAGATTGGGGTGGTTGTGGGATCGCCTCCCAGGATTGCCTCCAACTCTTTGTAATACCGGCATGTTGCTGGCGCAGAGCCAGAGCGCCGGTTAGCCTCTCTGGCTCTGTGGAAGGTGATCCTCAGATCCTTGACCTTGGCCCGGCATTGCAGAGTGTCTCTCTTGTACCCCTTCTCAATCATGGACTGAGATATTTGGCCGAAAATGTCGAAATTCCGCCGGCTGCCACGTAACTGTGACTGCACGGTGGACTCTCCCCAGATGCCTATCAAGTCCATCACCTCTGCTGTCGTCCAAGCTGGAGATCGTTTGCTGCGCCGCGAAGACATTGCGAGCGGAGCACACAGAGGCAGCAGCACCGAAAAGCAAGCCAGAAGGGAGAGTGTGGAATTCAAAAATTCGCGGGGCAGAAGGGGAGGTCGGGAAAAATGATGTCACGGCAATAGAGTACTGACGGGGGTGCAGAAGGGAAGGGATTGGAATTGTGGGCCATTTCCGGAATGTTCATATTGCGCGAGAAGCGTACACACACGGGCTGTCGCGCAATAGCTATTCCGCGTTAAGAGCAACCACGCTCGTTTTGGTGGTTTACATCTTGCGCAACAAGATGGGTCTTAACGCGCAAAAACTGTAAGTATAGTGTGTACGCTCTGCTTCTTATTGCGCGATAAAGCCCTTTATCGCGCAATAACTTTGCAGTGTGTACAAGGCCAGAGCCTTTGAATGTCCCAACAGCTGTTGTAGATGGGCTTTTGAACACAATCCACTTATAATACCCTACTGTTCATCTGTGTGAAACTAAAGACCAGAAAGCATGGTCTAAAGTGTCTAAGCAAATGAAAGAATTGAAAAGGAGTAAGAGAAATCACTGACAGATTTCTTTTCTAATTCAATGCAGATTGATGCTGCACAAAAGCAGTTACCAGTAGCTTATATCTGTTCTTTAGCCTTTGTGGTAACGGTGCCCTCGGTGAAATTTCTAGCAGGCAGTTTTCCACATCACTTTTGTCATCCTAGTTGGTGATATCAATAGAAAGGTGAAGAACTGGCTAAGCCTGAAGAGTGAACTGACCTATATTCCAAGGGGTGATCCCACTACATCAGTCTTGAGGCACACTGGGAACCTTACATTGCCATCGTTCGTGTGGTAAGAGGTGAGACAGTTTTTTCAAAGTTAAGCACACACAGGTGCATGCCTACCTGATGTGTACGGAAGCTGTAATGCTTGTCTTTCTCACCAACAAAAGTTGGTCCAGTAACAGATATTATCTCACCCACCTTTCCCTCAAATCAAATGATGCACAGCTTGGTAGGCATGTGTCTGGCCAAGTGTGTGCGCACAAACCTCTGACCTCCATATGAACATTGAGTCTTTGCTCGCATAAATTAAGCATGCAGGTGCACTTTACTGAAAATTTGACCCTACAAGTCCAGGAAATCTGTATCCTTATAATTATGGTTGTATTATCACTTTTTATCATCTACTGTACCTTCATTGAGTTTTTGAAAATAGTTTACAACAATACAAACTTTCAGCCTGTGTCTAGGATTGTCTTATTTCATGGGCTTGGGCTGATCACATCAAGTCATGCAATTAAACAAATGGTTCTGGAGAGTGAGCAACCAATTATTTTTAATTAATTCTTTTAGTGACTGAACTTCCAGCATAGGCCCATATAATCTGAAACAAAATTACTTTAATAAAAAACACAACTGCTTTATTCTGTAAACCAGGTGTACAGGCAACCTATGATAGCAGATCTGTTATCTCAAACACTGCAGATCAATACAAATCTTATTCCAGACTAAAAAAGATTAATATCAGTCATAGCCTAGCTATAAAATAACCATTGTAAAAATTACTCCTCCCTTTGAAGCAAAGAACCCTTCCATGTGAAGAAAACGCACATTGTTTAGCCACCTTCAACCAAAACCTTCAATGAGATGAAAACAGTTTAGATTGGATTCTCAACTGAGTCTAAAACCAAGTATAGTAAGACTAATAGAAAACATTTGCTTTGCCTGATCCTAATAACTATGGGGACTCTTCTGTGATTGAAGATTGATTTCTGCATTGCACAGTAAAAGTTTCTTCTGAAGTACCCCAATTTCATGATATTATGGCCCTGCCTGCTTATAGCATTCACTTGTAAGCTTAGCAAAGTCTCTCTGTAGTAAAAAGAAGAAAGACATCTGTGAAAAACAAGAGCCCTGTGGCACCTTAAGGACTAACCCATTTCTTCCAGCATAAGCTTTCATGGGCTGCAACCCACTTCATTCATCTGATGAAGTGGGTTGCAGCCCACAAAAGCTTATGCCCAAAGAAATTTGTTAGTCCTTAAGGTGCCAAAGGACTCTCATTATTTTTACTATAAAATGGATCACTCAGATGAGATATTTCAACAAAATTTAACCATTTCTTAGAAGACAAGAGAAATAGCTTTTAAGATGAGCAATACTCCTCCTAATAATGACACTGCATTCTCAATCAAGGCAGCCAAAACCCTAGCAGACCTTAAGTAAGATGACTTTAGAGACCAGGGCTTTTTTGTGATGGTACTCAAGAGTACTGAATACCGGCACCTTTCTTTGTGATGGTACTCAGGAGTACTGAATACTGGTCTAACCTTTGGGTGGGCTAAAATCCATTTAATTGCCCTTCTCCAGTGCCTCACAGAAATCAATCCCAATCCCTGTGGAGAAAGCAGCTGGAGACCCAGGATCCAGTCTGTATGGGACTCACAGCAAAGATTGCTGTTACCCTCCCTCAATAAAATACTACTAAAAACAAACATAACAATGAACTTTATTAACTACTAACTAAATAATCTTATCCTAAGAAAACAAAATACAATTAACCAAGAACAATCCCTACAGAAAACCCTGCAGGAAAGATACCCAAGAGTCCCAAAGTCCAGGTGGAGTTCACAGAACTCTCAGCTACAGTCTCTGTTCGAATGTAGAGGCTTGGGTGGCAAGAAATAGCTGTCCTCTTCTTCTCTCACTGCAGGAATCTTCTGTAGCATTCCATGCAGGTTTTTCCTTCTCCTTGCAACCAGCCCTCAGTCCCATATGCATGTCTGCAAGGTCTGTTGCAAATGACTCCATTACAGGGAAAAAACATCTTGTTCACTCCTGGCTCAGTTTCTCTCCAGAAAACTGAGCACATGATCTCCTTTCAAGGCAGCTCCTGCCTGCTGTCTGCACAGACTGCTGCTCTCATGTGATCTGACTGACAACATCACATCACACCAGCAGGGTACACTGTGGAGTATGCTCAAAATGCTACTACTCCCTGCTTCTGGAAGTTTCTAGTTGTGGGTAGCTAATCTGCCCAGCAACAGTAACCCACCCTCAGCAGGTCTCTCAGAGATAGCCTTTTCAGGCATATGGGTTACACCGGCACCTTTTTTTGTGATGGTACTCAGGGGTACTGAGTACCCAGGACCTTTTTTTCACAGCAATGTGGCCCTGGCTCCTGCCGCTGCTGAGTACTGGCACCTTTTTTTTTTTTAAACAAAGAAAGCCCTGTTAGAGACATTGCCCACGTGATAACCAAATGCAACCTCATACAGCACAGAGAAGCAAATGATTTATTAACTCTCTTTTCAACTCTAAAGAATCAGGAGGTTACTGAAAAATGACCAACAAATATTCATGCTACCCACTGCCAAACCACCTTAAAAACAGAGAAGTGTCTTCTGTAAGGGCCAAGTCCTATCCTTGCCTTTGTGGCTGCTGAAATATCGTATTTCCACTGCTCAGGGAGGAGATGGGATTTGGAGAGCCCATGCAAGGGGACTCTCCCAGGGCTCCCAGTGTACACAAAGATAGATGAAGCATCTGCTCTGCTAAGAAAAGTGAACTTGGCCTCATGGAAGCTACTTCTCCCTTCCCTGTTGGATTCATTCAGTGTCCAGCAGATCTACTGGACTAGGAATCAGTGAGAAGATCGTGTGCATTTGCAACATCAGAAAAAACAGGACGCACATCATGGATCCAAATCATAGAGGGGCAAAATCTTTCACCACAGTCTGAGCTACCACTTCTTGGAGACTGGCCAATTAAGTCTCCTCACACTGTCAGGAGCATGGCTGGGCAGACTGTAGGTAGTGATCTACTTACTTGTTTAACTGAATTCATTTGTCTGGTTGCAAATTCTCTGAAGATAAATTCTGATCCTACCAGCTGTATGAATTATTTCTAACTGGTTGATGAACACTTTATGCAAATATATCCCAGTTTATGGGATGTTCTAAAACTGTTCTCAAGTCACATGACCAATACTTATCATGCTGTTCTGAATTCTCTCATTATTACCTTATGCTTCCTTTTCAATGTTACCTTATGTTTATTTGTGGTATTTTCCTACTGCCTCATCACAGACCATGAGCTCTTCTTGTTTTGTGTTTGTACAGTGCTCAGCACAATGAGGTCCCTAGCTCCACCATAATATAATAATCATCATTCTTTTTAGTGTGTCTATTTATTATTGTTGTTGGAGGACAGTCACCTAAATCACAGGGAATATGCTTCAGCTTTCAAACTGAAACTTTGTAAACAATAGCAAATAGACAGTCCTGACTTTTAGGTCATTGTTCTTTTAAATGCTGGGAGGGGCAAGAAGTGGAGGAAAGAGAAATCTCACTTTCCCCAGAGTGAACATGAAGCCCTTCCAGCAGCCCCCAGACATCTGATTTATTTGAAAAGATGCCCCTTGAAAACATTTTGCTACTGTTCCCACACAGCTCCCCCATGACTCTTTGTTCCCCTCCTTCCCCACTCAATGTTCCTCTTTCCTCCACCATTAGTGTCCCATCTACTTCCTTTTACATCTTCCCCTAAGGAGCTGACCTCTGCATTCGGTCTCAATGGAAGCCTCTCACAGCCTCTGGTAGAGAGGTGGATGCTGGAGACAGAGCCAGCTGCGTGAAGCTAAGAAAGAAAGTTGACAAGGACAAGGGAAGTGGACTGACAAAGAGCTGGGCTGCCCGTCTGCCCCAGGAACTTGACTGGCACAGCAGTTACATGCTGTGGGTTTTCAAAAGCTGAGTTAGTCAGAACCAAACAAGTCTATTGGCAGCTCTGCCGGGAGAAACTGCTCTAAGTCCATAGGTCTCTTGTCTTGTGGTCACTGAAGTCACAGAGATTAAATGCATCATACTTGCTAGCAGGGAGAAAGAGAATTAAGTAAGTAGCAACCAGATACAAAATGGTCACTTCCAAGCCACAGTTGCTTTACTCTGCCAGATTGAAAGGCCTAGAACCTGAGGCACATCCTGGGAAAGAATGTTCCTGTAAGGTGGAAACTTTGCACTAAGCAGAGTTAGTGGGGGGTTAGGTAGTTACTACCGAATTGAATGCTGCCAGTATAACACACTATGTTTTCACTGAGCAGTATTTACATAGGCTGTCTGGGTCTCTGTGTGATTTCCTGTTCGTAGGCCTGCACCTTTGACAGAGTTAACAAGTGAAGCGCCCTGGATGAGTTTATTAATAAATGCTTAGCACTCAGGCAGGACTTCTCAAATGATCTCCAAGTGTTTTACAAAAATGGATTACAAGGCCTTGTGCAGATAACACTGAGAACCCTGTTCTCCTCACCTCTGTCCCTCGCCCCATCAGAGGGAGGGAGTGAATAAGCCATTAGTCAGAGAGGCCAGGGCAAGCAAGTGGGAATAGTTCTGCCATCCAGTGGTTAGAGCACAGGAAACTCCACGTCCAGTTATGCCAATCTACCCCTATCCCAGTCTACCTCAGGTTCAATTATGCAAAGTAGGACAGCTGAAGAAGCTCCCACATCAGACTATCCTATAATGTAATGGTTCACATAGTCCCCAGCACAGTGAGACTCCCTCTGATCAAATCCTTTCACCCACACTGGGGGAGAGGGGACAATTGAAACTGGGTCTCCCACACCCCACACAAGTGCTCCAATCACTGGGCTAAACAGTATAAGGTGGCTGTTACCACTGCTCCCACATCCTTGCTTTGTGTGGAAAGAAGCAACAGCCTAATTCGTTCCCTCAAGAAACATCTAAGCCTTCTGACTCCAGGGAGCAAGATCTCATTTGTGGATCACTAGTGGAGTGAGGCACCTCCCTGCAGCCCAGATCTAGGACCCTCTCTCTGGCTATGTCTACACTTGGAAATTTAAGTCGACTTTAGCTAAGTTGACTTAACTAAGTCGACCTAGAGCGTCCACACTGGATGCCTAGGTCGACTTCTAGGGGCTAGGGGGACCTAGGGCAGGTCCACGGGGCAGGGGGGGCACCCCTTGCCCAGTGCCAGGGGGCTCAGCCTTTGCCCCATTGTACCTATGTACAATGTGCAAGTTGCTTAAGTCGACTTAAGGAAACTGTAGTGTAGATGCAGGGTAAATTAAGTCGACTTAAGCAAGCTTAAGTCGACTTAATTTACAAGTATAGATGCAGCCTCTGAGAGCAGGGCGGAGATTACCATACATCCCTTTCTTCGGCATCTCCCATTGGCTAGTTGCTGGCTTTTGTCGATCCTTATTCTAAAAATACAAGTCCTGTGGCACTTTTAAAGACTAACAAATTTATTTATCGCATGAGCTTTCGTGGGAGAAAATCCCACTTTGTAGGACGCTTTGAAGATGGGGAACTTACAGAATGAGAGGAAAATAAATGCAGGGAAGTCTAAGACATAGAATCAGGTCAGGCTGTAACAGCAAATCAACACAGGACTCCTTGTTTTGTTTTGCTGAACTAGACTAACACCGGCTATCCCTTTGTAACTTATTGTAAAAGACATCTATCTCTCCACATTCATTGTATAGGGAGTCAACACACGTAACTCGGCTTTCCGGTGCACAGTGTTGTTCCTCTAATTTTCTAGGCACTGTGACATTCAGCTCTCCAAAACTGAAGTTCCTTTGTGGATCCCACCCACTATGCCCATGCTTTTTGCTATGGCAATAGACTCTATGTAAATATTTATTATATGTTGCAAGGATTCTTAATATTTGAGACCATTTGTGTAACTGTGTTATGTGTGAAGTCAAATCATCTTACATCAGTGAAAACTCTTTCCGTCATAGTTACAAGTTTTAGTGTGCACAAGTCCCTTGGGGGATACAAGTCAAATTCCCAACCTGCTTACTGTTCACTCTGCTTCATGACTTCACGTCCAACCATCATCTTTTCCTTTCCAGCCATGGAGGCAGGTTCATTGTCCATTCCCTGTCCTCCAGGTCTCATTTGGGGGCCTCCTTGATTCTCAGTAGACTCATAGACTCAGAGGCTATGTCTATACCTGCACTTACACTTAATTTGAACTAGCATGGACCCACTAGAATGTTTGTTCGAACTAGCCATGTCCATGCAGGGCACTTGCTTAGTTTGAATTAGTCAGTTGCATGAAGGTCAATCTGCCGATTAGTTCGAACTAAGCTGTTAGTTTGAACTAATATGGCCACATTGACTTAATTCAAACTAATTATTTCAAATTAAGGGTTACTTCGAACTAAGCAAGCGAATTTATTAGTTCGAATGAAGGAAGTCCTTAATTTGAACTAACTTGCAAGTGTAGACATAGCATTAGACTCTAAGGTCAGATGGGACCAGTTTGATCATCTAGTCTGACCTCCTGCACAATGCAGATCACAAAGCCTCATCTACCCATTCCTGCAATAAGCCTCTAACCCAGGGGTTCTCAATCCTTTGCCCGTGAGCCAAAATTGGCTCGTAGGGCTCTTTGAAATAGCCCATACTGCCTGCCTCCCAGCTGCAGCGGCCTGCCTCCCCCCAGTCCCAGTGTGCAGCTGGGACCCCGCCCAGTCCCAGTGGGCAGCTGGGAGGTCCCTCTAGGACAAGGGGAGGTGAGTGTCGCAGCCGGGTTTCCAGCGGCATATTGGAACCAGCCCGGTCCGGGCGCACCGCTAGGAGCTGAGCTCCTCCACCAGGTCCCAGCCACTGGGAGCCGGGCTGCAGTGGCCCAGCTTCCACCCAGTCCTGGCATGTTGTATTAGTAAAGGTAAAAGGGCTTTTATAAAAGGCCTTTTTAACAATGTAATTTTAATTAAAATCAAAATTATTGTAAATGTAATTAATGGAATTTAATTAATTACTTAATTCTAATTTAAATTAATTTTTACATTTAATTTTTATTAATTTGACTGGTGGCCCTTCAGGGTTTCAAAAATTATATTTTTAGCCCTTGGCCAAAAGGTGGGGAACCACTGCTCTAACCTGTGACTGAGTTATTAAAGTCTTCAAATCATGATTTAAAGACTTTAAGATACAGAGAATCCACCACCAAGTGAACCATTCCCCATGCTACAGATGAAGGCAAAAAACCCACAGAGCCCTAGCTAATCTGCCTTGAGGGAAAATTCCTTCTTGACCCCAAACATGGCGATCAGTTGAACCCTGAGCATGTGGGCAAGTTTTACCAGCCAGTCACCCAAAAAGAATTCTCTGTAATAACTCAGAACCCCACTCCATCTACCCTCCCTTCTTAGGCCACTGGCATATCCAGTAGTCAAAGATCAGCCAATTACCATACTAGGCCATCCCATCATATCATTCCCTCCATAAATTTATCAAGATCAGTTTTGAAGGCACTTATGGTTTTTGGCCTCACAGCTCCCCTTGGAAGGCTATTCCAGAACTTTACTCCTCTGATGATTAGAAACCTACATCTAATTTCAAGCCTAAATTTCCTAATGGACAGTTTGTAACCATTTGGTCTTGAGTCCACATTGGGCTGTACTCAAATAATTCCTCTCCCTCCCTGGTATTTCTCCCTCTGATATATTCATAAAGAGCAATCATATCTCCCCTCAGCCTTCTTTTGGTTAGGCTAAACAAGCCAAGCTCCTTAAGTCTCCTCTCATAAGGCAGGTTTTCCATTCCACGGATCATCCTTCTAGCCTTTCTCTGTACCTGTTCCAATTTGAATTCATCTTTTTTAAACATGGGGGACCAGAACCTTGCGCAGTATTCCAGGTGATCTCACCAGCACCTTGTATAACAACACTAATACCTCCCTATGGCTACTCGAAATACCTCTTCTGATGCATCCTATCACCGCATTAGCTTTTTTCATGGCCATATCGCATTGACAGCTCATAGTCAACCTGTGATCATCCAGTGTTCCCAGGTCCTCCTTCTCCTCTGTCCATTCCAACTGATGCGTTCCCAACTTATAGGAACATTTCTTGTTATTTGTCCCTAAATGCATGATCTTGCACTTCTCATTATTAAATTTCATCCTATTCCTAATACTCCAGTTTACAAGGTCATCCAGATCTTTCTATATGGTATCCCAATCCTTCTCTGTATTGGTAACACCTCCCAACTTGGTGTCATCCACAAACTTTGTGCCAAGATCAGTAAAGGTTAAATAAGATTGGTCCCAAGACCAAACCCTGAGGAACTCCACTAGTAACCTCCCTCCAGCTTGACAGTTCACCCTTCAGCAAAACCCGCTGTAGCCTCCCTTTTAACCAGTTCCTTATCCATCTTACTATATTTGTATTAATCCCCGTCTTTTGTAACTTAGCGAATAATTCCCTATGTGGAACTGTATCAAATGCCTGGCTGAAATCTAAGTAACATATGTCCACCGGATTCCCCTTATCCAAAAAATCTGTTATCCTCTCAAAAAAGGAGATCAGGTTGTCCTGGCACAATCTACCTTTTCTAAAGCCATGTTGTATTTTATCCCAGTTACCATTAACCTCAATATCCTTAAGTACTTTCTGTTTCAAAATTTTTTCCAAGACCTTGCATACTAATGAGGCCAAAGTAACAGGCCTGTAGTTACCTGGATCACTTTTATTCCCTTTCTTGAAAATACGAACTATATTACCAGTTCTCCAGTCATTTCGACAACCCCTGAGTTTACAGATTTATTAAAAATCCTTGCTCATGGGCAAGCAATTTCATGTGCCAGTTCCTTTAACATCCTCAGATGGAGATTATCCAGGCCCCCGGATTTAGTCCCATCAAGCAGCGCAAGTTTGGCTTCTACCTCAGATATGGCAATTTCCACTTCCATATCCTCCTTTCTGTTAGCTACACTACCTCTATCCGCAAGCTCGTCATCACCCTCATTAAAAACAGAGGCAAAGTACTTATTTAGATATTCAGCCATGGCTAGACTATCCTTGACCTCCATCCCATCTTCAGTGCTTAGTGGTCCCACTTCTTCCTTCTTTGTTTTCTTCTTATATATGTGGCTAAAGAACATTTTACCATTGGTTTTAATTCCCTTTGCGAGGTCCAGCTCTGCTTGACTTTTGCCTTTCTCACTTTATCTTTACTTGTTCTGACATCCAAGAGGTAGCTTTCCTTGCTGATCCCTCCCATCTTCCATTCCTTGTAGGCTCTGTGCTTCCTCCTAATCATCTGTCCGAGATGCTTACTCATCCAACTTGGTCTTCAGCTCTTGCCTGTGAATTTTTTTTCCTTTCTTCAGAATGCAGGCTTCAGATAGATCCTGCAACTTTGACTTGAAGTGATTCCAAGCCTCTTCCACCTTCACATTCATGAGTTCTTCAGTCCAGTCCACTTCTCTAACTAATTCCCTTAATTTTCTAAAGTTAGCCCTTTTAAAGTCAAAGATCCTAGTGACAGATTTATTTTTGTTTATCCTTCCATTTAGTTTGAACTGAATTAGCTCGTAGTCACTCAAACCTAGGTTGTCCCCTACAACCAGTTCCTCTATGAGGTCCTCATTACTCACTAATACCAAATCTAAGATGGCATCCCCTCTCGTTGGTTCGGAGAAGGAATTCATCAGCTATCACATCCAGGAAAATCTGGGCCCTTTTATTACTACTAGCACATGTCCTCCAGTCTATATCTGGGAAGTTAAAATCTCCCATAACCAAACAGTTCCCAATAGTATTTACTTCCTTAAAGGCCTTAAAGAGGTCCCTATCCATGTCTAAATCAGATCCCGGTGGTCTGTAACACACCCCAAGCACTATCCCAGGAGAAACTCTAGTAGCTTTCTTCCCCAGTGTGATTTTTACCCAGATAGACTCTGTCTTGTTATTTCCATCACTTTGAATGTCTTTAAAGTCTACCTCCTCATTGATATACAAGGCCACTCCCAACTTTGCCTTTATATCTGTCTTTCCTGAAGAGCACATAGCCTTCAATACATGTGCACCAGTTGTGACTACTATTCCACCATGTTTCTGTTATTCCTATATTATCTGGTCTCACTTCCTCTACCAGTAGCTCCAGTTCCTCCATTTTGTTACCCAGGCTTCTCACATCAGTTTATAAACATTTTAGTTTTTGTGGCTTTGGCTTCACTCAAGTTTCTTGCCTGATTTGGCACTGTCATTATATAGCCAATATTGCCCATTAAACTGGCATTTACACTACCCCTCCTTCGAATTGCCATGCTACTACACATCTCTATGTCCTTTCTTATTTCATTTTTCTTCCTCTCAATGTTAATATCAGGCATGGAGATTATCTGGGCATCTCCCAACCATCTCCCCCAACTCCCTAGTTTAAAGCTCTCTTGATCAGTTGTGCTAACCTCCCTCCCAGAAATCTGTTTCCCTCTCTAGTCAGGTGTAGTCCATCCCAAGAGAACAGTCTTCTGTCCATGAATGCCTCCTAGTGACCATACATCCCAAAGCCCTCCTCATAGCACCACTGCCTGAGCCATCTGTTTATCATCAGAATGTTTGTACACCTTTGTTTTCCTCCTCTAGGTACAGGCAGAATCCCACTGAAAATCACCTGAGCCTCTATTTCCTTCAGAGTCCTCACCAGCCTGGCATAGTCTCCTTTGATATGTTCCAGCAAGAACCTAGCTACATCATTTGTACCCACATGAAGGACAATCGGAGGATTCTTTTCCGCTCCCATTAAGTTTCTCTTCAGCCTCAGATCGACATCCCGTATCTTAGTGCCTGGCAAGCAGCATGCCCTGCTGTTCTCAGGATCAGCTCTAGTTACAAGCCTGTCTGACCTTCTCTGCAGGGAGTCCCCAATCACAAACACTTGCCTTTTCCTGGAAAGAATGTGGTTCTCCAGCCTCTCCCTACTTCTTTCTGGCCGCAAGTCCTCAATTCTACAATTTTTCTTTGCAGTTCTCTGCATCTGCTCCTGAATCCTCCTAGGACTCTTACTTGGTGGTATCTTCATCAGTTCATCCCCTTTGTATAGGACTAGCTGCTCTTCTCTTCTTCCTCGCACTCCCACCTTCAGTAACCACCCGCTCTGCTCCTTCTTCATTTGCTAGCACCACAAACCTGTTTCTGAACTCTATTTCTCCTTCACTGGCCCGTCTTTTCCTCTACTGGCTTCTCAAAGTCACATGCTTCCAACAGCCACTTTCCTCTCCCAGCATTCTCCCCTCAGAGTCCGTCAGTCCTGCTTCCCTCTCCAGGTCTGGGTTTTCTGCTATAACCCCCTCATTTCTCTGTTCCATCAACTGCTCAAACCTCCTTCTAAAGTCAACCAGCGTTTCCACCTGCATCTATATCCCTCGAATTTTCTTCTCCATCAGCTCTATGAGGTGGCACTTCATACATATGAAGGTCTTTAGAGGTACCCCCTCCAAAATCATATACATCCCGCAGCTTCCACATCCTGTCATCTTCATCGTTTCTTCCTGTGCTTGAGTGTCTACCACTGCTGCCTCTGAATCTGCCATAGTGTTTCCCCTACTTACGGTCTGTGTAACAAAAAACAAAACAAAAAACATACAAACAAAACAAAAACCTCATCACACCAAACAACTCACCAACAAGTGCACCAATAATATGAGAATCCTGCAAAACTCCCAATCAAACTCAAGTTGTATGCATCTCATCATTCTCATGGTGATCTCACTGGCTGCAGACCTATGTTATTTTTTGCTACATCCACCCCTTTCCAAGTGATTTTAGCTTACACCTGATGCCCTGAATGACCCCAGGTAATAGGGTTTGAAGCTGTCAGGTAGCATTGCAGACCCATGGCTGCAGGTACTTCTTCCATCTGTCTGTGAATGAGTTTACTGGGAGGAATGCTCACAGACATAGCAGTTTTGAAGCATACATTAAAATTATTAGAAAATACTGCAGAAACTTCAGAGAAAATTAATTTTGAACTCTCAAACACCATTGTTCACAACAGAAATCTAATTGAATGAGTTAGTCATCCAATCAGAAACAGAAACAATAATGTGTCCAATCAAAGCTAACTAAAACAGCTTGAATCTTGATTTTCCAATACTTGTGACAACTTGCTGGCAAACAATCTACAGACTAAGCATTATTTATAGAAATCTTCCAGTGAATAACACTGAATCATGAATAAATTCAGCAATTTCACTGGACGTTCATGGATAATAAGCAAGAAAAAAGAGTCTAAGTTCATAATATACATTATTTTCTACAAATTATTCCTTCAGCTTTCTTATGAAAGAAGTCTGTAGTGGTCAAGGTGGAGCAAGATCAAGAAGCTCTATGGTATGCTCCAGCAAACAACAACTTCTTAGCTGCAGAATATCTGCAACTTAAAACTACTTCCTGAATTGGTGCTTTTTATATTTAGTGAAGAGATTATTTTGATTGTAAACTCATCAGGGACTGACTTGTACAGCACCAACCACATTTTCTTGTTTTATAGTTAATAAATAATAAGATATTATGTTGCGTAAAACTGAGCATTGTAAGTAAACACTGATGAGGAACCATGTGATGGGAAAGTACAGCAAACATACCACAGACCCTTTACATACCAACACATATGTAAAGGGACACCAGGACTTTAGGAAACCTAGCTTTGTTTTTGTTAAGCCTATAAGAATTAATTTAAAGAAACTTTAAGTGTACAAGAAGAATAGACCCCAAACTGTATGAGATTAATAAAGAATGTCATAGGTACTCTATTCCACCGATAGTTGCACCACCAAAGAAATGGAATAAGAGGTGATGTAAGTTCCACTTTAGTTTGGTTAAGATTAAGTCAGTGGAAGTGAACGTGAGCTGATGTAATTTACAATTTGAAGGAGTCAAAGACAGCATTGTAGAAAGAAAAGCAACCAGCTGGAGTAAGGTGTTAAATTAACTGGCATACACTAGGCCAGATTCAATGGAACCGGTGCAGGGAATTGTCACAAAGCTGCTGAAAAAAGTATGCAGTGTAGATGTAACTCAAATGGCAAGGATTCACCCGGGGGCAAGGGGAGGAACACAAGGGGGCAGATTTGCTTAAACCATTGCTAGTCACTCACTGTTTTGACAGATGAATCAGACCACAGTTTACTGAATTAGTAAGATCCATGACTGGGAATTTGAGAAAGTTACCTGTGGCACCCAGTATGTTATGAGATTGAAATCTCTTATACCCTGCTGACAGAATTGTATAATGAGCTGAGTATTTGGTTCCATCTGCATTACTTTTCTTAAGTTGTTTCATGTTGCTTGACAGCTGAGTTGGAGGTAGTGAATACTAAGCCACAGGGAGAATGAGGGCTGCGTGCTCTCAGGAGTTGAGAACAGTTTTCTGCTTGAAAGTTTAAGTTAGAAGGCAGTAAAAGAAAAATGTAAAAATGAGAAGCAAATGTAAAGTCTCCCACCTTCCTCCTCCACCACACACACACACTTTTCAGCCATCTAAAAAAAGGCTAGACCAAAGACCACAGGATCCAAGTTTCTCCAGAGATCCCAGTATCCAATGTAAGAAATGCAGAAAGGCTGTGGCCATAGCTGCTGTGGGATATTACTGTTTATTAAAAAGATATTTGGGGTTTATTTTTAGATCTTTGTAAAATACTAGAAAGCTAGTTTAAAAAGCTAACTGGAGTCTTGCAGTGTAGGGGGGAACCTTGAGTGATGTACCGAGGCCAGACCAGAATGTGTCATGACTGGAATAGGATATGTCTAGAGTGCCTTATGCACAATTCTTGGGCATTGTAATTGACCCTAATGGGCTGTTACAAGTTGGCACTGAGAAGTGAAATGGTCCCAGGATAGAAGGGACAGAAATAGGGTGAAAGCCACCTTGGTCCCACTCACTGCTGCCCTGCACACCTGAGTATTAAGCCCTTTATTTACAACTGACTAACAGATGAAGGTGTATGAAAAACAAACATAAAAACATCTGGAAAGCATGTGGTATACACAAAAGATGTAGGAGCGTAGTGTGGTATAAAGGTTCGTTGGCACACATTTGGAATGACCTGCATAAATCATTTTGGCTTTGCTATTTCTAACTCCATTCAAGCCCATGCCAATAAAACATTTACTCCATAGTACCAACTACACTGCGTGCTTCCCTGACCCACTAATCATTGCTATAGTTCAATGCAATACAATTGATTAAACACACAGCAATCAAAAATCAAATGCAAATAATAGAAAAGAGGAAAAAGGTTAAAGTAAAATAACCAATGCTGTCCCCTGGCACAGGGCACTATACAGAGTATCTCTGGGGTGTCAGGGACATTCATAGTCTGTTTCTCACACATCACAAGCCTCCTTTCCAGGCGCTGGCTGGGATGCAGGGACACAGTCAGACATTTGCTCTGGCAGTGGCCATATGCCCTAAGTCCCCCCAGGTTGTAGGGGGCAAAGCCCTTTCCCTAGCATCAGCCGAAGCTACCCAGTTGGGGTCACAATCACCGTCCGAGGCTGGCCTGTGAGCCTCCTCGTCCTCCCCAGGTGCCCACCACACCCAGCTCCAGATGGCTCAAGCCCCAGCTCCACTCTGCTTCAGCATGACCCAGCTCTCTGAGATGCTCCTCAGGTCCTACCTGTTCTGCTCCTGGGGGTCATCTTAGCTCCCTGGGCTTCTCTGGACTCTGCACCCAGCTCCAGACGGCTCCAGTCCCAGCCCCGCTCTGCTCAGCTCACCTCCTTGGACTGGCTTCTCTGGCCTCCTAGCCACTGGCTGCCTTGTCCTTAGCTCGACCCATTCTCTGCCCAGGCACAGGCAGGCAGCTCCAGCTCACATGGAGCCCACCCTTCTGGCTTCCTAATAGCCTGTTTGGTCCACCCTTCTCAATCAGGATGAGCTGGTGCATTGGCCTCTCCCCACTGGCCCTAGGGGCAGTCTGTTTCAGGATCCTGCTTCCTCAGGAAATGGCCAACCAAAAAAATTCACCAAGTTTCAGCAAGGGGCTAACAGTCCTCTTACACAAGTGTAACGCCCTTGTGGCCAAGATGGAGTCTGCTCTGCAGGCAGCGCTGGCCAAGGAAAGGCGCACGCAGGAATGCAGCAGGGACAGCCCCCTTCCACCCCAGGGGCACCTGTTCCAAACCCCCCGGAGTGATCACACACACACGCTGGGACAGCATAGTGAATATGGGAACGGGGAAGATTTATTTACAGAGGGATGAAGGAGAGAACAACAGGGGAGATGGGGCAGCAGGAAAGCAGGCTAACAATTAGCACAGGCCTTGCAGGCCCAGGGGTGCTGCAGGCTGAGGGCAGACAGTGAGCGAGTGTAACCCATATGCCTGAAAAGGCTATCTCTGAGAGACCTGCTGAGGGTGGGTTGCTGTTGTTGGGCAAATTTGCAACCCACAACTGGAAACTTCCAGAAGCAGGGAGTGGTAGCAATTTGAACATGCTCCACAGTGTACCCTGCTGGTGTGATGTGATGTTGTCAGTCAAATGACTGGAGAGCAGCAGCCTGAGCAGACAGCAGGCAGAAGCTGCCTTGAGGGAAGACCATGTGCTCAGTGTTCTGGAGAGGAGCTGAGCCAGGAGCGAACAAGATGTTTTCTCCATGTAAAGGAGTCATTTGCGACAGACCTTGCAGACATGCATATGGGACTGAGGGCTGGTTGCAGAGGAGAAGAGAGAGCCTGCATGGAATGGTACAGAGGATCCCAGCAAAGAAAGAAGAGGTCAGCTATTTCTTGCCACTCAAGCTTCCACACTGGAACAGAGACTGTAGCTGAGAGTTGGGTGAACTCCACACAGACTTTGGGACTCTTGGGTATCTTTCATGCAAGGGATTGTTCTTGGTTAATTGTAGTTTGTTTTCTTAGGATAAGGTTCATTTAGTTAGTAGTTAATAAAGTTCATTGTTATGTTTGTTTTTAGTAGTATTTTAATGTGTGAGTGTAGCTCTGAGCAAGCTTCGCCGTGAGTCCTGTACAGACTGGATCCTGGGTCTCCAGCTGCTTTCCCCATAGGGGTTGGGATTGATTTCTGTGGGGCACTGGAGAGGGGCAATTAAGTGAATTTAGCCCACCCGAAGGTTACACGAGCACAGCGTCTGTGCTCTGAGTTCAGTGATCCCAGCACAGTTGCAGTCCGGGCTGAGTCCTGGTTGCTCCTGGTCGTCTTCGGCGCCAGCAAGTGTCCCCAGCAAACTCTCCGGTGCCTCTTCTGCTGCTCTCTGCGACCACAGAGCGACGCCCTCCCCACTTAACTATCTAGAGCCTCCCCCAAGTCCCAGGCCTCGTACTTACGGGCCCCCCAGCCCTGGGCAGCCATGTCACTGGTCCAGCTTCAGTTTGTCCTCGGGCAACTGCTCCCTGGCACAGTGTCCTCTGGCTCCTGTCCTGGGTGTCGCCGGTCAGCTCTCTGTCCCTCTCCAGCTTTTGGGCAGGGCCTCTGCTGCTTCTCTCCTCACCATGCCTCTGGCTGCAGCCCTTCTCCTCCAGCTTCAGCCACACCCTCACTCTCATCCCCTCCCCCCAAACAGCACTCTCTCCTTCCAGCATCATCAGTGCCTCCCCCTTACAGGGCAAAGGGTTAATGGGACCATGCTCTCTTAAACCCCAAAGGGGTTACACAAGCAATCCCCATTCACAGCTTTGAATCTGGCCCACAATACACAGTGATTTTCATCTGGGCTTTCTAATGGTTGGCATACATATGATTATTTGCATTTTACACAGAAAGTTCTATCTCTAGCCAATAGAGCCATCTTCTATATGTTACATTAAAATTTGTGCCATCTTCAGAATCATCTCCTGCAAGTGAATGGCATAATAGGATACATTCAGGTTTTGCTGTTGACTTCACTGTTAACAGAATTCAGCCCAGGGTCCTTCAGTAGAACTGTCTATGAACAAATTTTCAATCCCTCTCTCCCCATCATATCTAGATAACAATGATGCTTGAGATTAGATAACATTAGATACATCAATCTGATACTACTCACAGTTCTAGCTTTAGTGTACAGTACATTCAGTTATAATTATAATCCTATACATTCAAGTACTCTGATCTTACTGCCTACTGACTGGGACACATATATGTTTTTATTTGCAAATAAAATTGCTCAGTTCTTCCCATTAAACAATATATCTTTTACAATATGTTTGCAAATGCAGTAGCAAGTATCCGTGAATAGAATTTCAGACTACCACACATTTTGGGAGAAACTCACAATGTTACTGTAAACGGATACTAACTCTGTACAGATGCCAATACTTATAGAAGCATAAACATTGTCCCCCACAAAAAAACACAAAGTATTTTATCTTGATAAATCTTATGTTTTTTATGCATTACTGCCATTAGAAACAATAAGAAATTAGAAGAGGTGCTTTGAGGTAGAGTGAGTTTAACTTAGCCAATATAGTTTAACTTTGTTTTATGCTTAATTATAATTCTATATGGACCACCTTAATATTGCTGTCTTCATTACTGATAAATAACAGTATGCCCATCCAAAAAAATAAAAAAGCAAGAAAATGTAATTTAACAGCAGATCTTTCTAATTTATAAATTATCGTGTTGCATCCACAATATTCTACTAAAATGTGGAATGTGGCACTATTTTTTTTTACTGTTGTTTTTTCAGGAAATGGTAAACACACTGTACCATACTATCTTATGTTTTTTAAAAGGTGACCTATTATTTCCATTTCAAACACGGATTCTTTAATGAAAATATTGTAATGTCAGTCCATGCAAAGCAAATGCATATTAATATGCGTTTACATCTGTCTCATATTAATATTCATGCCTGAATCCACATCCCTACACAAAGCCAATTTTCTGACCATCTGTGTGATGGCTGGTGGATGCAATGAATAAATTTTATTTGTGAGGGGAGTGATAAATCATGTATCTTCAGTTTTTTACCAGCAATCTTTCCTCTTAGGTGCTAAAATGTTTTTATCACGGTTTAGAATTTTTAAGTAAACCAAACTGATTAACCCCTGAGCAGTTCATGCAGATTCATCGGTCTTGTGAAAGGCCACAGGAAACATAATGAGAAATACAATTGTGTGATAGAGCAAGAGGTACTGCAATTTTATTTCACTGCCTTTTCATCTTGCTTTATTCTCCTTTAGAAATCACTTCTATGTGATAGTTTAGGGACAATGCCTGATGCCCTTACACATCTTGACAAGTATCGTACTCTGAAAAGAGTCTTACTGGTTTCAGTGGGGCTGTCCATAGAGTTAGTTGCTAATTAGTATAAACAATGGTATCAGAAGATGGCGTCTTTGAGAATTGAGTCTCATTATTTCATAAACTGACACAGCTAATCAGGGACAGATCAACACAGGGCTTTTAGGGGCTGTGGCCCTGGGCCCCAGCCTAAAGGGGGGCCCTGGGCTATAGCCCCTAAAGCCCCTGCGTTGATCCAGCCCCATTGCCACACTCAGGCCATCACAGTGCTGATAGGACCTGGGGAGCGCTGCAGGGGGCACCACTGGCACTGGGCAAGGTGGGGCCCTGGGGCCAGAGGCTGGGCTCTGCGGTGGTCCTGCCTCACACCCCAGCTTGCTGGTCTCCCCCTGGGGGTGGGGCAAGCTGACACGTGTCTGCTGTGCTCCGGGAGGCACACCACCCAACCCAGGGACAGTGCAGGAGTGCTGTGGAGAGTGGCCTCTGGGCCAAAGGCCTCCCCAGGGCTGGCTCACCATCCTGGAGAGCTGGAACCAGAAGCAGGGGGGCCCATGGTGGTGGGGGGCTGGGGCCCCAGACCAGGGGGGCTCACGGTGGTGGGCAGCCCAGGGTCCCTTAATCCACCCCTGCAGTTGACTGCCATGATAGTTCTAAAGCAATCACTTTGCATCATGTAGTAACTTTGAGTGTGAAATGGCACTTTCTTCACAGAACTTAATACAAATAGAACCATGTCAGGGAATATGCTTACAGCACATCGTTGCCCAAACCCAGGTAACAACTGGTTCACTATTAATATAAACATGAACCGTAGCTTATAAAAAGGCTAAAGCTTTGTTAAAGACCACTTGGCATTTAATATGGCTGAGATCCAGTCTATGTTACAAAATGGAATGCTGTTGCAATGGGATTTGGAGACAGCCGTATTAACTGACAGGGTTGTATCTGTAGTATAGACAAAACCTCAGCTACTTTACAGATTTTCCCTGCACATTTTGAAAGTGAAGCAATTTACTACTCTGAGATACAAAAATCTAACTGTTGTTAAATTTCGATGCCAAGAAAAATACCTAATTAAAAAAGATCCTTCAGTGACTGTGTGGTTGTGTTGTCACAGGATTAGAGAGGCGTGAGAGTGGAACACAGACACCCTTTCAATATCAGTTGGGAGTTTTTGCATTGACTTTAATATGCTTTGGATCAGTCCTAAAGAGAGAAATACAGGACTTCCAAAAGTCTGATGGCTCTTGTACTAACACAGAGGGAAAAGCAGGATGGCAGAATATGAGCAAGGATAATTGTTACCACTTATTCCTGCTGATGTGTATGCTGAGCTCATGCCATCTTCCTGCCAGTGCATAGCTGCTGCCCATCTTCCAGACTTTCCCACTGCCTGCAGGGGCTTCCTGAATCTTCTTGCCTTTCTTATTGTGAATTCAGGTTATATGTACCTGTAACTGGAATCATACAAAAAAAGTAAAAAGGATCTTTATTTTCCCCTGCTTTTTATGATGCTGCTCCTTTCCTCACTCCCTGACTGGTCCATCACAGATCACATTTAACACCATTGTTACCACCGTAAGTTTTTCAGAATTCAAATAATCCTCTTTATCATTTGAATAAATAGATAAACAATTTCCTCCTAAACCCTCCATGCCATCACAAACTATGTGATGTTTTATACTCACAATGGCAAAGGCGGTCTTTGAGGAGAGATTTGAAGGAGGAAAGGGATCAGTTCAAGGAGCACATCCCATGCATAAGGGGCAAAACAGGGGCTTGGAGATGTCTGTGAGATATGGTGACAAATGGATGAACAAGGCTGTCATCACCAGGGGTAGGGGGAAGCGGAGGAGATGGGATGATGCAAGAATAGACACATACGGAGAAATAGAATTGCAAAACCACTTGAAGATGAGAATGGAATGAGAGGTGTTGGTAAGAAGGAGGAGAGTGTATTGTCAGAAAACATGGAAAAAACTGAGGTCTGTGTTTGAAAATCTTGCCCTTTGTGTTCTCACTGGGAATGTTGGGCCTAGCAGAAGACCCTGCTATGGAGGGGAAAGTCCACTGGGAAGAACTGATAGTCTGGGTTATCTGGCTTCTTGAGAAGGGAGGAAAGAAACCATTTTTTAAAAAACTTTTAAAATTAAAAACAAAATCTTAACACTCTTTCTGGATACACTGGATGTTAAAGCTGGTTTAATTCTAATGAAATCATTTCAAAATCACTTCAATAGAGTTATGCCAGCAGAGAATTTGACTCAACATATCCAGTTCCCTGTTGAAAACTCAGATGAGTTATTCAATACAGTTTTGTAAAAATAGATTAGGAAATCCATGAAAAGGGAGGAGAAAGTTCTGTCCTCCATCTAATGTAAACCAGAGCACATCAGCAGCATATAACCTACTTCTGTCTTTGAGACTACAGCTGTATGTTAGTTTTGCCATTGTTTGTGCACTGAACTGAAACAAGAAAAGGAATTTGCATGAACTTCACACATCATCTGCATAATTAGCAAGAAGTTAGTTGTTGCTCAGATAAATGCACACAACTGCAGTGAAGGACTCAGATAGAAGAAAATAAACAAGATAGTCATCAGATCACAACACATTCCAAGCAAATATGTGTGTAACGAAACTGACTGACAGCAAAATTTTATCTAACTACCTTTTATTTGTGTTTTCTTTAAAATCTTTCATAACTGGGAATGTGGGTGGTTCAAAGGATTGTTAAGGGATATAGATCTGTTCATCTCTAGGGTTCATTAGCTTCATTCATGGTTAAAAGTAACTGAAAAACATCATCAAATGAGTGTTGACTGACTTGCGAGAAATTAGTGGTTTCACTAATGTTCCCAGTGCACAGGTATCTTTATCACATACACCAGCATCACAGTTAACACCAACTATTTTTTGACCACTAAAATTCACACACAGAAAAGTAATTTTGAACAAAGCACACTCTTATGTAAGGATGTAAATAAATATATTTAACATTTCAGAAGATTGATTCTTTGAAAGATGTTAAGAACTTGAATCAACTGGGAAGATATATCCTTTACCCACTTGAAATAAATAAGGATTGCTGGAGTGATACAAAAATAACTGGTTTACACCTTTTTTTTAAATACTAGTTTTCCTGATTTTAAAATATCTAAGGCTATGTCTACACTTACCAAAGTTAATTCAAATTAGTTAATTCGAATTAACTAATTTGAACTAATTTTAGTTCGTTCGAATTAACTTAATTCGAACTAGCATGGCCCCACTAGAATGCTAGTTCGAACTAAGCAAGTGCCATGTTCGAATTAGTCAGTTGCATTAAGGTCAATATGCCCGTTAATTCGAACTAAGCAGTTAGTTTGAACTAATATGGCCACATTGACTTAATTCGAACTCGAATTAAGGGTTAGTTCGAAGTTAAACGAGGTTTTACTAATTCGAACTAACTTTTCCTTAATTCAATTTAAGGAACTGCTTAAGTCGAATTAAGGAAACTCAAGTGTATTCACAAATTAAGTCGACTTAAGCCTGCTTAAGTCGAATTAATTTACAAGTGTAGACGCACCCTAAGAAATTTAGACGAGCTACCTATTCCATCAAAACAGGAATGGATAATAAGGTCATTGATGTTCAAGGGGACTACTCATGTATTTGAAGCAATGCACATGCTAACTGCATTGCTGGATTGTGGCCAAAATTATCGTTGTCACTTTTCAGGCTATAAATGGCCAGCACAAGTGCTGTGTGTGCATTTCTGCTAGGCAGTACATGCTGGGTGGGTGCTCATATGCAGAATACATCATGTGGGAAAGGGGAAAAAATACAATCCACTCGTGGTGTGAGGTGGGAACATACCACTAGAGAATCTTTCGGACTCTCTCTCTCTCTCTCTCTCTCTGTCTACTCCAAGATTTGAATATGTTTAAAAAACCAGGATGATTGGCAAGAATTTTAAAAAGACAGAAATCAAATTCTGTAATCAGAAGGACCCAAGAATTTCCCTTTTAATTCCCAGTGGCTGTCAAATCTAGCCTGGAAGGAGATTTTAAATGTTCTTTTAATCACCCTATAAATGTACAGAAAATATATATAAGCTGGAGCATTGCAATGGATAAGCTTCTGAATTAAATTCCCAATGTACCTTATTCCAGAATTACAATAATTTCCAATTGACTCGTATTTAGTTATATTGCCATATTATGTCCATTTCACTTGAACAAGAAAAGTAGATTCAGCCTCCTCAACTTTACTCTAAGGTCATTGTCTCTTTTCCATCATGGTTTCCAGGAAAGGTTTGCAAAATATTTGTACTAAATTCAAATGACTTAACATTTAAGCAATTTTTAAATTGCACTGTGACTTGGAAATGGATCCTAATTTTGCACTGAAAATGGATAATTTCTACAAAAAACAGGAGCATTTTGAAGTGAAATGGATTTCATTACTAAACCCTGCAAATGTCAAGAATTTCTTTAGCTTTCACAGCCAAATTACTGATGTAATGAAAATGCACATTAGGTCTGTAAAAACAGACAAAACATGATTACAAAAATGGCATGATAAACTCATGGTAATTTCAGTCTTTGTTCTTCCTGTCCTCTTCTTGCAGAGTAAGTCTTCTTTTCCAATTACCAGATTTACTTTCCTCTAACCCTTTTTCTCTCTTCTGCGCTTGTCACTGTCAAGTTGATCTTACATCTTTGGCCTTGGATTCTCCATGTGGTAGGACAATGTATCACATTAGGCTCCTGCATGGATGATTGCTTAAACTTTCCTAACACTGTATTAATTATAGAACTAGCTGGAAATGTTCTGATGAAACACTTTTCCATCAGAAAATGAAGATTCATCTAAATCTAAAAATTTTGTAGGAACATGCCAATTTTCATAACTCTTCTGAAGGAACCCAGGCAGAGATCTACTGGAACACTGCCTGCCAGGCAGATTTCAAAACTGCCTAATTTCCTGAGAGCTTGTGGTGGACTGTGTCAGAGTCAGGACTCTAGGGCTAGTAGAAGCATCCCTGAACTTCCAGACACCTTGCTGCAGAGCCAGAAGCCCAAAAGCAATGGGAACCTCAACTCTATCCAAGGTTTTCAGGGTCTAGGTTTCTAGCTTTACAACAGTGAGTCCTGGGAAGCATGGCTGAGCTATGATCCTCAAGGCATAGGCTCCCAGGCACAAATTAATTTTAAATATTTATATTAAATATTTTCAAAACATTTCAATTATTTCTAAGCTAAATGTTTTAGAATTTTAGAATTTGCCATTTCTACTTTTCATTCTAAAAGGGAATGAATTCCGCCCCTCCCCAAATATTGGAAGCTCCTGGGGAAGGGAAAATTGTTAACTTTCAACCACTTCCGATCACTAATCAACTTTTTTTCTTATCGGCAGTTATCATCATAAAGCCTAAGAGAGTAGCTTGTGTGCCTGGGCTCTTAAATTTTCATTACAGTTTTGCAAGTCTTCAATCAATGGGGGGGGGGGGGGGGAATGGAAACACTTAATCAGAATCCCCTTAATCTGACCTAACACAGACATTTAGGGCCAGACACCTAGCTGTGTAACAAGGTATAGTTCTATTGACCGCAATGCAGTTAGGCTGTTAAGAATGTGGCTCATAATTACTGCATTTTCAGCCAGTCAGGGTAAGGCATCTGTTTAAATTTTGCAAACAGAAAGCTCTATGCTTTGAGAAAGGCCTGAGGTGTTCTGTGAAATAATCTTCAGGGACATTTTGTATTGTAGGCATTTCTTGCATCATTTCATTGTTGTATATTTATAGTAATAGGAAGCTCTTCTAGAACCAGAGTTCTTCATTTTTTAATAGCCAGTGTAAATGATCTCTTTAGTACTGTGTCTCTGGCAGAACTCGGCTTTTCATGTAAAATGTGCCAAAACTGTCTGATCAGCATTCAATAAGAATATGATAAATGAGTTCCTTGGATTATTCAGCATTAAACATTCACATCTAAACATTGGCTGCCATATCACCTGGCATGTTGATAGTTGCATTATGTTAACAATAACTCAGCTACCAGATTTATTGCCAAAGAATATTTTCCATTTTCCTAGGCTTTCATTCTACTGACATATTTTTGTCACTATATGAGCTACAGGTTCCTCAGAATGAGAGTGTTCCTTGCAATGTTATGCCAGCTGACACCAAAAACAGCATAACTGATTTGTTTGCTTTGTGGTGTTGGCTTCCTTTGTCCTGAATTCAGCAGTAACATCTTGCTAATCCTGTGTTTAAATCTATGGACACTAATGCACCCTCTTTTTGAATCTCGTCACTGAAGTATCAAAGGCTTAGAAAGACTAACAATAATTTATCCATCTGCAGGGTTCATACAAAATTGAGGATTAAAATCTCTGCTGTATATAGGCTGTAAATTATGTATTTCTCTGGACATTACTATGAGTAATTCTGCTTCACTTGAAATGCTATGATCCAAAGTCTGGAAAAGATTAAAGGATGAATTTCCTTCTTGATTCATTATTGTACACATTCTGTTCCTTTTACTTATGTCTCTATTCTGTTTATGCACCAAAAATGTTTTATTCATAGCTCTGTATATAATTGTCTATGCCTGTGCCACAGGATTCATTCAAATGCCTTGACATTATAAATCTACATCTAATTTTGTGTTGTTTAGAATTATACAGACATTAAGATTACCATGTTTTGTGTATTTTGATGACATGACTCTAAAACAGTTAAAAGTCCACCAGTTCACATTCTGAAGCATAAGAATCACTTTCCTGTTCCAAAATGCACAGATGCAATGCTATAATGACTGATTGTGTTGGTAACTCTAACAGGCTCCACGAGTGATGGATTTTTTCCCAAAGCTGTTTTGATTTTTCTTCTTCCATCTCAGTAAAGTTAAAAGATTCAGAGGCAAAAGTTACTGGAAATCTACATCAAAATTATCAAGGAATCATATTAATTGCATTGGGAGCTTTTTATCATTGCTAATTATAATAGAACATAAGATTTATTTTGGTCTGGGTAAGACTTTTCAGTACAATTGGAAGATTCTGCTAATGCATCCATGCAAATATATAGGTATAGCATGCAATAAAGCATCTAATTAGCTCAGATATGACGTTGCGATCCATTCCAACTTACCAGTAAAGTTAAGAGATGGTGTGTGCATTTGCTTGTTTTGAATACATTGAATACTTTGTTCTGATTATATTCTGTTCACACAGGAAAATACATCTGCTCCATCAATTATATAAAATGGGTATTTCCTCAGGGGTGTGTAAAGTGTATATAAATCTCTGCATCTGCCTATTTGCATAGATGCTGCTACATAGGTCACTTGTGCATTTAGTTTTCTTTGCGATGGGGGAGTAATGTTGGTTATTTTTCTATTGCATAGTGAAATCACGGATATTTTTGCTTACATGTGTGAAGCTTTAGTTGCTCTGAGAATAGGGCCCTGCTGTGTATTACAACTCTACATTGCATTTATGGTTTAGTGCCACTGTTTCTACATATTTAGGAAAGAAATCCATTTATATATCCCCATTATGTAGTTTGTTAATTAAATAAATAATGTACTTATTTTTTTCTGCAAATGAAACTTCTTAAAAATTACATAATTGTTACAATTAAACATGGCTTATAGAAAAGCACCCTTTTTTATTTGCCAAAGTCTCATTTTTCTCCAGGGACTCTCCCTGCAGCAATCCCCACTATAAACCATTCGTTTAGCACGTCTGCACACTCTAACGTCCGCTGTAGTGTACACATACCTGACTGCCATCTAATTTAGACATCACCAACAGGACATTAATGTTAATGTCTCCTGGGCCAGTTTAAATCCTGGATTATCGACTGGCTACAGTAATCACTTCATTTGGTTGTTAGAGGTGAACCAAATGCACCAGAGGTCATAAATAGGTCAAATGTTTCCCTTCCACCCATCTTTTCCCATCAATATTTATTAGACAACACTATGAAATATTATGAACCTCACCGTACTTTTTACAGCTGAGCTCACAAGCACAACAATTAGGCCTTCAAATTTACCCTAATGCCACTGTTGGCTCATTTCTTCAACTGCTCTGCACATGTAATTCCTACTGAATACTACGGGAGTTCTGTACATGGAGCACATCCAGGATCATGATTAGTGTAGAAGATTCATTGGTGTTTGTTGTATATACACATAATGGTCAGCCTGTCTCCCACTCATACAAATTCTGGGGACTCAGCTGCTAAAAAGGAGAGGCCTGCTGATGTGTGCAATTATACAGCTGCAGGTGTGAGTGTAATTGCCACAACTGAATGGCAAATTAGGTAATGACATGTACCACTAGTTAGTTAGGCTCCTAACCAGCCACTTTCAACCATGGTAATTGTGCACACAAATGTAGGCAGCATTTGTCCAAATTTTGCACATGGACTTGAGGCCTCCAGTTTTACAAATTTGGTCCGTATCAGGATGCCTTCATCTGATATTTCTTTACTTGGTTTCCTTTCTCAGTCCTGAACTGTAACAATCCCTTCTGCTCCCATTCACATAAGTTTAATTACATATTTCCTATTGGTTATTTTATGGGGTGCGATGCAGAAATTGTTATGGTTTTACAATTAACTTTACAATAAGTAGACATGCACAGGGGAAAAGATGAGCAATAAATATATATTTGCTGAATAAGGCTCTGAAGCTCTGCTCATCATGTGTTAACATTGCATTTTCAGGAGACTGTTAAGAGTTCCATGTAGAGAGCTACACACAAGGACTATGTCTATACTTGCAAGTTAGGTCAACTTAAGGAGGCTTAAGTTGACCTAACTTAGTCCCTGTCCACACCAGGCTTTCATTAAGTCGATTTAAGAAATCCCTTAAGTCGACTTAATGAAAGCTTAGGTCGACTTAATAAGAACTGCCAGTTAGGTCGACCTAACTCTTAAGTCAACGCCTTAGGTCAACCTAAGCACAGTGTGGACGTTTAAGTCCACTTTATTAGGTCGACCTAAGGGAAGTTAGGTAGACTTACTAAGTCCCCGTTAAGGGAAACCACTTTGTTAAGTCGACCTAATAAGGTCAACTTTAGGTTGACTTAAAGTCGACCTTATTAGGTCAACTTAACAAAGTCGACCTAACTTTTTGTAGTGTAGACATAGCCAAGAAGCCATTTACAGTGCACAACAAGTTTCTCTGGTTTTACCAAACCCAAGAACTATGTTATATATGCCTGGCACAACTATTCATCAACACCCAGCCCCTCATTTAAGAGCACTTCAGTAAGATGCAGTAGATGATATGTTGTATATGAGCATTCCAGAACACTTAGCAAGGTCTCAAAGTCTCAGTCTTCCCCACTGATGGGGAAAAGTACCCTGTGACCGGGGCCTCTTGGGATACCCTCCTGGACGTGCAAAAATCAGGGCAAGCTGCAAAACCGGGAGCCAAACTCCCCACACACTGATGGGTGGTACTTAAACCAGTCTCCCTATCAGTCACAACCAGGCTTCTGGTTCCCCACACCGGGTACCAAGAAATCTCCCCAAAATAGAAACAGCTCCCTTTATTGCACACCAGCTCCTCCGGCTCCCACCTAGCCGTACAGTCCCTTAAAGATATAGGTTCTCCTGATCCCAAAGGGCCAGCCACAGCACACAGAACAATATAGGTTTGGATCTTACCCAAAATACCACACTGATAGCCAATCCTTTAGCAATTACAACTAAAAGTTTAATATAAGAAGAAAAGAAGCAAAATATGAGAGATGTTAAAGGGTCAAAGTGAATCACATATATACAAATGATTTAAAGTTCATGAAAAGCAGTTTGCACGCTTGTTCCTCTGGAGTTTCCAGGCTTGTTCCTCTGGTAAACACCCAGCACCAGGGTGGGCCTCAATCCTTTGTTCAGTCTCAGAGGAATAGTTCCAGAGATGGGTGTTGGCTGTAGATTGGGGACTTGAGAGCAAGATGGAGTCGGGGCTGCTGCCTTTTATCCCCTCTGGCCTTCTCCATACTGTGTGCAGTTCTCTCTAATCAAATTGGAGTTGAGTCACATGTTTAAGTCCTGGTGGCTCAACAGGTTTTCTTCTTTGGCCCATTATACTGGGGAGCAGTGTTCCCTCTAAGCTGCGCGGGCGCGCCGTCGCACCCCCTGCGCAGCAGTGAGGGACCCCCGCGCAGCCGGGCGGGCAGCCCCTGCCGCTCCCTCCAACCCCCGGGGCCACGGCTTTGCCGCGGCAGACCCGGCCTGCGCCCTGCCTCTGGGCTGGCCCTCCCCGCCCCCAGGGTGGGACAGGCAGGCTCAGGAGCGCGGGCCTGCCTGCCTGCCCCACGCAGCCGGATCAGCGGGGTGGCTGCGGCAGGATCCCAGGCTCCCACCCCCCCCGACCGCCTCGACTTCCCGGGGCTGGGACCAGGGCCGGGGCCGGGGCCGGGCTAATTCGCGGCCCCGGCCTCCCAGCACGGGGCCGGGATCAGCCTCCGGGGCTGGGGTTTGCTCCCCCCCCACCGGCGGCTTCCCAGGGCCGCGGTAGGGTCCTCACCCGCCGGCGGCCTTGGCTTTCTTTCTTTCTTTCTTTCTTTCTTTCTTTCTTTCTTTCTTTCTTTC
>ML685865.1:1901639-2065276 GCA_007922175.1 Pelusios castaneus
AGCTTTCGTGGGAGAAAATCCCACTTCGTCAGACGCTTTGAAGATAGTCTCTGTAACTTTCCTATCTTCAAAGCGTCTGACGAAGTGGGATTTTCTCCCACGAAAGCTCATGCGATTAATAAATCTGTTAGTCTTTAAAAGTGCCACAAGACTCTGTTGTCAGTTTACTGAACTGAGTGCAACAGGTATAATTATCAGCCTCCAGGGCAGGCAGCATAACAGTGCGCATGGTACAAGCAACTCAGCCAGAGAAGATTTTCATGGAAATAGTTTAGTGGTCCCATCTCCTGTCCAACAGTCCCTAAGCAGGTAAGGAAGAAGAAAGTCTTAGGACAGGCGACCCTCAAGCTGGAGCAGAGGGGAATGATCCTGTAGCTGGGATCCACCATCCAGATGATATCATGATATCCTCTCACACTGAGGCTATCCCTCCAAGGCCAGAGACCCCAGTCAGTAGAAAGATATGGGCAATAGTAATGGGGTTTCAATTATTAATTTCGGGTGTGTCTACACTAGTAAATTAAGTTGATTTAAGCAGGCTTAAGTCGACTTAATTTACTCTGCATCTACACTAGAGTTTCCTTAAGTCGACTTAAGGAAAAAGTAAGTCGACTTATTAAGACCTGCTTTTACTTTGACTTACTGCTTAAGTCGACTTTATTAAGTTGACTTAAGCCAGTGTAGATGCAGAGTAGCCATAAGTCGACTTAAAGTCGACTTAAAGGGCCCCAAGGGCTCTCCCACTGACCTCCCTGCCAGGGTGCCTGGCACAGCCAGAGCCTGGCGTGCCCACCCACAGGGCAGAACACAGCCCTGCCCACCCTGCTCCTATACCCTGCCCCTGTCCTGCTCAGCCCCCATGTACCCTGGTACAATGGGGAAGATGCTGAGTTCCCTGGCATTTTTGGAGGGGTTTCTCTCCACCACAAAGTGGTTTCCCTTAACTGGGACTTAGTAAGTCGACCTAACTTCCCTTAGGTCGACCTAAGAAAGCGGACTTATGCATCCACACTGGCCTTAGGTCGACCTAAGGAAGGGTTAGGTCGACCTACGCTGGGTTAGTTCGAATACCCTGTGGCTCTTATTAAGTTGACCTAAGCCTTCATTAGGTCGACTTAAGGAAGCTCCTTGAATCGACCTAATGAAAGCCTAGTGTGGACAAGGATTAAGTTAGGTCGATTTAAGCCTCCTTAAATCAACCTAATTTGCCAGTGTAGACATAGCCTTCTAAAAGTCCCACCATGATAACATTTAACTTTAAAAAGTTTAAAGTTAAACAACAGAATAATGAGGATGTTTGTAACATGGAAATTAAAAGCAGCTGTGACAAGGGCTAAATGCCTGCACTCAGCATGGTTTTAAAACACCCAATAGAGGCTCAGATTAAGACTATACCCCAAATCAGAAAAAGACAAGTGGAGGACCAAAGAATGGTACAGTGGCTAAACAGCAGAATAATGGAGTCCATTGGATACAAAAAAAATCCTTTAAAATTCAGAAGTCATATGCTTGTGGCAATAATAGGAAGTATCACAAACTCTGGCAGATAAAGTGAGGTTCCTCCTCTTGCCACAATCCAAAAGAATCTGAAAAGAGGGGAAGGAGGGCAGGTAGTCAAATACAGCTAGGGACCACAAATCTTGAAGAACATCCATTTACAATAAGTAACCTCCAATTCCTCATTGAGTGCTGGTCCCTATGTGTATTCCTCATATGGCTGACCAACAAACATTGTTCAGAGGATATAAAGAAACAGAGATGTTTGTATTACTATCATTCCTTACAGCTGTACCCACAGTTGCAGCTTGAGTGAGGGCATAGTGCAGGGGTCGGCAACTCACGGGCACGCCTCCCAAACTTGGCACACGTCTACTACCAGCGGTATGCAGCGCCACAGCTGCTCCCCCCCCCCTCACGGCCTCACTGCCCAGCGGGTTCTGGGGCCACAAGAGCCATGCGTGCTGCAGTTCCTGTACCCTGCTGGCCCTGCCTCCCACCTTGGGGAGCGTGGTGAGCAGGGAAAAGGAGCCACGGCGTGCACAGCCCCTGTCCCCTGCTGGCCCCGATGCTCAGCTTGGGGGTGGGGCCAGCAGGGGACAGGAGCTGCACATGGGGGGTGGGGCAGCAGGGAAAAGGAGCCACTGGCTCCAGTCCCCTGCTGGCCATGCCCCCAGCACCTGCTGAAGGTGTGATGGGCAGGGCTGGCACAGGGGCCAGCAAAGGTTGCCGACCCCTGGCATACTGTGGACAGAGCTTCAAGTCGCCAGTCTGAAAGTGTCCTGTATCAGAATGTCTGATAAGGATGCTGTGGAGGTCACTGGTGCTCGTCTGAAGTGAGCTGTAATACCTCCAGCTGTAACACAAAAGATGACCACCCACTAAGTAGGGAGGTGGTCCCTATTCTACTGGACCTGAGCTCAAGGCCTGAACAGTGCTGGAACCCTTCTCCACTGGGTCAGCAAGGATACAGCTGAAACTCACTGACAACTCACGGGGTAATGGTTACACATAACCCCTTCCAGGCTCCTTCCTAACCTGCCTTCTGAAGCTGTGGCCTGGGCATCATCCAGGTCTCCAGATCCTTCTGAGCATACTGGAATTCCAGGCTCCATCAGCTGTCTGCTGGCTCTGGGATGGTCGACCAAGTCCCAGCATCTCAGGGTCCCACAGCCTGGTGCTCCTGTAGTTCCCAGGCCGGAGCCTCCACTGCAGGTCAGTGCACTTCCTTGGTCTCCAGCCCCAGCTGAGTTTAGCTGCTCCTTTTTATCCTAGAGCACTAGAAGCATGCCCAGTAGGGTTTAGGGGACATGGCATTCTCAGTCCACAAGGTGGAGTTAAGCCTTCCCTGTCCAGTGTAGGGTGAGTGTACCCTGTCACAGGGTGCTTGATTTTCTCCTTGTCCTGAGTTAGCAGATCCTGAAATGGGGGGATTCTGATATGTGACATGCAAACATTGTTAGATATTCTGTGAACCAAAACTGTCTGGGCCAGCAGAGTGCTAGCGTCTGTTGCTATAGAACTGGGTTGTCTAACCCACGGCCTGCAGGCCAGATTCTGACCCACTGTAGGCTGTTATCGACCTGCAGGATCGAAGCAGTAGCCCCTCCCCTGTAGCCCAGAGCAGGCTGGGCAGGTACAGCAGGAGTCCCTCTCTTGTAGTGGCTTGTGGGGGCAGCAGCCCCTCCCATCCAGCCTCGAGCCAGGCTGGAGTGCAGGCGTATGCTGCAGCAGCCCCTCCCCACCAACCCCAAGCAGACTGGGCTGGTGCAGCAGGAGTCCCTCTTCTGGAGTCCTGGCCAGCTTGCAGGGAAAGCAGCCCCTCCTATACAGCCTCAAGCCAGCTAGTATTGGCAGCAGCAGTCCATTCTCTCCAGCCCCGAAACTGCCTCGTGGGAGAGGGTGCAGCCACTTCTCCCCTACAGCCTGAGGCCTGACTAGCTAGGATCATGCTTTGCTGCTAAGCATCTTCATTGGCTAACTTGCTCTCTGGTACAGCATCCTGATACTTATCAAAACAAAGAGGGCAGCTCCCACAATTAGAGGCAAGAAAAGAAAAAATTATTTTGAATGTCAAGCCTTCAAAGGGTCTTAGACCAATGAACTTTTTGTTATTGAGCACAACAGGGGCATATTTTGTCTGATATGTCTAGAGAAGACAGCCGTTTTCAAAAAGTACAATATCAAGCGGCATTATTGTACAAAACACAGTAGCAAATTTGACAGCCTCACACGGTTGGTGAGAATTGATCGAGTGAATGTGCTGAAACCGAACTTCATCAGGCAACAATCTCTCTTACCTGCCCCCTGAGTGAGAAAAAAAATCGCAGCGTGGTCCCTCACATGAAAATGTTGGACAACTCTGTGATAGGTCTTCCACTTGTGGTAATAGTGAGATGGGAGGAAAGGCACAGGTAAGGCTGTCCATCCAGGGGAGCAGGAGAACATTTCCCAGGGAATCACAGCCTATGGCTCCTTGGAGCAACACATGGGAAGCTTCCTGTTCATCTGGGACACAAAGATGTCCCACTGGAGAGCACTGCACTGTGCAAATATGTTGGTGAGAACTTTTGGTTATCTCCCATTCATTGTTTGTAGAGAACCTTCTACTTAACCTGTCTTCCAGGGATTTGTGAATACCTGTGAAGTGTGCAGCTTACATTGTAATGTTTATGAAACGCTAATTACAAAGTCTAACTGTTTCCAGGCGGAAAAGGTGGGATCTCGTTCCTCCCTGTTTGTTTACAGAGACTACTGTGATGTGATTGTCTGACATTATCTGTATACCAAGTGAATATATGAGGGGAAGAAAGGCCTTGCACACAAGTCAGACTGCTCTTAGGTCCAGAATGTTTATATGTAGCCTGGCTTCTCTAGGGGTCCAGGTACCCTGAGCAATGTGTTAATACAGGCGAGTGTCCTAACCTTGTAAGGAAGAAGTCTGTCAGGATGGTGGCCTTCGGTATTGGAGGGCTGAAGAGAGTTGTTGTTGCTAGGTGCCAAACCACTCTGGGCAGTTCTAATAGTCTCTAATAGCCTCTTTAGTCGGAAGGGCTACTTGAGTAAGTTCTTGCAGTTGTAAAATCTTCAATAACCATTGTTGGGGGTCCTAAATCTCTTCCAATGGGATCTGCAAATCCTTTGCAACTGCTTCTGATACTGATGGTAGTAACAAAGGAGAACAGCATAATCCAGAGATGAGGAGGAAGCCCCTATCAGGATAGTCAGTACCATTGGAATCAGTTCTACTTCCTCATTCTCATACACCTACAGAACCAGTTGATAGGAGGAGGAACAATATGACTCCTGAGAGGGGCCTGGGCGTCTGCCATAGGTGTTCCAAAGACCCCAGTAAGGATGGAAATAAGGATCCATTGGTCTCTGTGAGCCTTAAGAGAATTGATACCATTTCTCCTTGGCAGGCGGGGGGGGGGGGAGTGTTCATATCTGGAGGGATGGTAAGTTGCGTTCTTCAAATGGCTGATGTTAATGTAAAGCAACAACTATAATTTTAATTTCAGATAGTTAAATCAAATAATTGCATCTGGAGTAGCAGAATGTATTGCTCTGATGCTTCCTTTGTATCTGTTAATTGGGCATTGAGATGTTATATGTTCTACAGTCTGTTCTAAGTGACCAGAGTCGCACACTGGAGAGTCTTTAAATTTTCCATTTGTGCAGCATATATCCACATCTGCCATGTTTTGTGCAGATGCAGTTTAGGGTTGTCCATAAGCTTTGTAGGAAATCAAAACCAGGGAGCATCTGTGTTGGGTCTTTTATGAGGTGTTTGTTTGTAATTTCTCATAAACTCTATTCAGCTTTCCAAGCTTCATCTGGGTTGAAGTTGCATTATTGAAGGTTAAACACATAGGTCCTAAAGGGCTTACACAACTTCAAGCAGTGGTGAGGGACATTGTCAAAGCACAGGAGTATGGGAGAACAGTTTTCCATGATCCTCTGGAATTCCCAAAGAGTTGCAGCATTGTAGTGAATGCATGGGGGGCAAGGCCTGAAAATACCAGCAGCCAAGGTATTGGGGTTGATTTAAGGGTTCCAATGACAAACCACAATGCAGTGTACAGTTGGGCATCAACGAGTTGAGTATGGCTACTTCCATACTGGTTCATAGTTCATAGTGGTGCATAGTATTCTGCTAATGAGTACATTGTTGATGTCTGTAGCTCAGATGCAGATGCACCCCAGCTTGTGCTGACCACTTTCTGGACCAAGTTGACTCTCATCTTCATCGTGGCAGCTACCTTCTTCAGATGGTCATGGAAAGTTAGCATGCAATCCAGCTTCACTCTGAGATAGAAGGGAGTGGAGGTGTGTCACTCATGTAAACATTGAAAAGTGTTGGTACAAGTAGTAGGCAGTGTTCCCCCTAAGCTGCGCGGGTGCGCGGCCACGCAGCGGCCGTCGCACCCCCCGCGCAGCACTGAGGGACCCCCGCACAGCCCGGCAGCCCCCGCCGCTCCCTCCAGACCCCCGGGGCTGCGGCTTTGCTGCGGCAGACCCGGCCTGCGCCCGGCCTCTGGGCTGGCCCTCCCCGTCCCCAGGGCGGGACAGGCAGGCTCAGGCTCGGCTCAGGTGCACGGGCCTGCCTGCCTGCCCCATGCAGCCGGGGCAGCGGGGTGGCTGCGGCCGCGGCAGGCTCCCAGTCTCCCACCCGCCGACTGCCTCGACTTCCCTGCCTGGGGCCGGGGCCAGGCTCATCCGATGGCTTTGGCCTCCCAGCACGGGGCCGGGATCAGCCTCCAGGGCTGGGGTCTGCTCCGCCCCACCGGCGGCTTCCCAGGGCCGCGGTAGGGTCCTCCCCCGCCAGTGGCCTTGGCTTCTCTCTTTCTTTCTCTTCCTTCTTTCTCTTCTTTGCCTGCCTTCTTTTTTCTTTCTTCCTCTCTTTCTCTTCCTTCTTTCTCTTTTTTCCTTATTTGTCTCTTTCTTTCTTTTTTTTCTTTCTCTTCTTTCCTTCCTCTTTCTTCTTTCTCTTCCTTCTTTCTTTCTCTTTTCTTCTTTCTCTTCCTTCTTTCCTCTTCTTTCCTTCTCTCTTTCTTTTTCTCTTCCTTCCTTTTTCTCTCTCTTCCTTCCTTCTCTCTTTTTTCTCTTCCTTCCTTCCTTCCTTTTTAAAAAAAAACTTTTTAAAAATTAATTTTAAATAAAAACCTTTCTAAAAATTAAATTTCAATTCAAAATTCATTCAAATTCAATTAAACACAATTAATTAATTCTATTTACAATTACTTTAACTTCAATTAATGCCTATAATTTCTGTCATGTGAGTTTACATAAAAATTTTATTCAGAAAAAGTTTTGCACACGGCTTGAAAATTTTGCACACAAGCCGCCAAACCTTAGAGGGAACATTGGTAGTAGGCCTTGTGATAGTCCAGTGTTGAGGAACTGGGGCAAAGTGACTTCATTGCCCAAATGGACACATAGCCGCCTATTGCTCAGAATCAGTGTATTGTTTTGTGGCAAGGAATGATCCTTGTGAGCTTCAGCATCAAGTTAATCCGGACAGCATTGTAGAACAATAGCAGGTCTACAAAGGCTGTGCTGGTCTTAGATTTCCTCTAGAATCCAGCCTCAATTTACAATACAAGGGCCAGAACTTGATCATAACAGTTAGGCAAGATGCCACTTGTTCTTCAGAAACCACCTACTCAAAAAGGACTGATTTTCCAGGGTTAGTTCTCTCACTGTTAAAAATATGCACCTCATTTCCAGTCTGAATTGTCTAACTTCCACTTCCAATCATTGGATCTATTATACCTTGCTCTGTTATATTGAAGCATCCATTATTAAATATGTGTTGCCCGCATAGGTATTTATAGACTAATCAAATCACCCTTAATCTACAACTATAAGAAATGTTTACTAATACTTTAATCATTCTCATGACTCTTCTCTCAACCATCTCTAATTTATCAACAGTCTTTTTGAATTGAGGACATGAGAACTGGACACAGCACTCAAGCAGTAGTCGTATCAGTGCCAAATACAGATGTAAAATAACCTCTCTTTTACCACTTCCAATTCCCTGTTTATGCTTTTTCAACCACAGCGTCACACGGGGAGCTCACGTTCAGGTGATTATCCATCATGACCCCCCAATTTTTTTTTCAGTGTCTCTCCTTCCCAGTCTGTAAGTAAGGCTTTGTTCTTAAATGTATACAGTTAGCCATATTAAAAATGCATATTGTTTGGTGGAGTCCAGCAATCCAGTTCACTCTGTATCAGTCCAGATCACATTCATTATTTACAATCCCCCCAATTTCTGTGTCACCTGTAAACTTTACCAGTGATTATTTTATGTTTTCTTCCTGGTCATAAGTAAAAATGTTAAATAGAGTAGGGCCAAGAATTGATCCCTGTGGGGTCTCATTCAGTGATGATACCCCATTTACATTTTGAGAACTATCAGTTAGCCAGCTTCTAATCCATTTAATGTGTACCATGTTCGTTTTATATCTTTAGTATTTGATTCAAAATGCCATGTGGAACCAAGTCAAATGCCTTACAGAAATCTACATTTATTCAATATTATTAGCCCTGGTCTACAATGTGGCACAATTTCAGCAGCAATCGAAGAGAGATATGCAAAGTGACTATTGCTGGAGTGGGTGGGTGAGGTCTTGAGGCCTGCATTTTGCAGGAGGTCAGACTAGATGATCGTACTGGTCCCTTCTGACCTTATGAGTCTATGAGTCTATAAAGTAGTAAAATACCATGTGTATCTCCCTCCAATTGCCTACCTTCTACTTATCGCAGGGTCCCCATACACCTGATTCAATGGGAAATGCCTTCCCATAGAATGAGCACTGCGCTTCTTGCCAGGTAGGTCTTACCCAATCGACCTTCAGCTCTTTCTGAGTTTGACTGAGTGCATCTTTATGAACACTCAATTAAATCTGAATAATCGATTCTACACCGTTGGTGCTGCCGCTGACGGTGTAGCCTTTCCCTTACTTTTTCAACCAAACTTGAGTAAAAAAATATATCAAGTTATTTTGACAAAATCTATTTTCCACAAACTGCTTATCATAGACCAAGACCTGGGCACTTATACCTAGTGATTGGAACAATAGGTGGCCAGGCCTAGTGGTTGGAGCCAAAGTCAAGACCCAGAAGTCAAAGCCAAGGGTCAGAGCCAGAATCAGAAACCAGGAGTCAGGAGCTGAGCAGAACTGGAGTAGACTGGACCACGGCAGGAACAGGACTGAAGCAAATATAGGAACAAAACAGGCACATGAGCAATCACAGTTAAGGGCATAAGCATTGAGCAGCAGTCAGCCTAATGCTGCTGATAGGCCTAAGAACACCATCTGCTGGTTCCTCCAGTCAATCAGGTGATTCTGCTGCAAGCCAATTGTGATTTAGCGCTGAGTCCTCTATTGTTCACTAGGCAAGTGGAGCTAGCTGGTCCCAGACTCAGCTGTGAGCCCTAATTCCTGATACCCCTCTTACCTGGCATTAATTTTATTATCCTCCTTTAATTTTTTATTAAATTGAATCCCATGACATCCACTCCAGTATCTTACCTAGGAGTGATGTCAGACTGACAGGCTTATAATTGCCATGTCATCCTGTTCACCCTTTTTAAATATCAAAATAACAGTAGATTTCTTCCAGGCTTCTGAAACTTCCTCAAGTTCCAAGACTCAGTGCAGGGCAGAGCCAGCCCTGGCCATGGCCGGCAGGAGGGCAGGTCGGCTCGGCCCACCCGGAGCTGCCGCTGCTGGCGGAAGCTGGGGCCAGGAACCGGAGGCAGCCCACCGGAAGCGGCGGCTACAGACGGGCCGACCTTTGGGCGGGCGGGGCGACGTGACCCACTCTGCTCCCCTTCCCTCCCCTCCTGCCATCCAGCAGGGGGCGGGGCCAGCAGGGGCCCTCAGCCGCAGGCCTCAGCTGCTGGCTGCACAGTTTGCAGGGCCAGCGGGAGAGCCTGAGTGGCGCCACATGCTGCTCAGGCTCAGCCTGTGTGCCAGGTCTGGCACGCGTGCCAGGGGTTGCCGACCCCTGACTTAGTGAAAAATCAACATTAATGGTCCAGCAAGCATCTCAGCTAACTCCTTGAAAATGCTTAGGCATAAGTTCTCCAAACCTGTTGATTTTAAAATGTCTAACTTTATTAGATGCTCTTTAACATCCTCCTGAGATATTAGGACTAAATCATCTGTTTTTTCCCTAAATAGAGAACAGAAATATTTATTGAGTACTTCTAGAATTTCTACATTCTTACTGATAATTCAACCATTTTCATCTAGTAATGGACCAGTAATATTGTTAGGATTCTTTTTGTTTTTAACCTACCTTCTTCTTCTTACTCTTAACTCTGCTGGCCATAGCTCTCTCCCTGTGTCCCTTTGCTTTCCTTACACGTTTTCTGCAAGACCAAGCTTCTGATCTGTATTCATTACTATCAACATCCCCTTTCTTCCATTTTTTTTATAACTGCCTTTATCTCCCCTCTGAATCAGGTCATCTTTTAACCTTTCTCTCTTGAGGGAATGTGCCTCTTTGGGCATCCTTCCAAGTTGCATATGAAATGAACAAGTAGAGATTCCTCCCTCAGAAACCATAGAGCCGCATAGTACACTTCTTCCTAGGCATGCAACAAGAAAAAAAAGAAGAAGGAGAAAGAGAACAATAAACCAGCACCGCAAGGTTAGAGACATGGGGTTGGTTTACAAAGGTATTCAGGAACCTATAGATGCACATGGGCACCCAAGCACATCATTTAGGCACTTCTGACATTTTTATAAAAGTAAGCACCACATAAGCACACCCTAACAGCCTAGGTGCCCCTTTTCTTCATGCACTTACGTTCTAGCTATAGGGCATCTATTGGTTTTTTAGAGAACTTTAAACTCTGCTGGCATTTCTTAGCAAATGGGTAGGAACATAGGATTTCTGATCTGCACATATGGGGCATCTGCAGCCTTGTCTGTCAAAAATAGCCATGTTTCAGGCAATTTTGGGGCCAATTACCAGAACTGACACCTCCACAATATCTAAATACTATTTTCAAAATATGCATGGATATACAAGGCTATACCTAAAATGTACGTACTGCAACCGTGCCTAATTTGCTATGCCTTGGATCAGAAAAGCTGCTTTCTGTTCAGTCTACTGGATGACCAGAAGTATGGAGCTATTTCAAAAGTAAGAATGGTGGGACAGGAAATTCAGGGCAAACATGAGGGAGACAGAGCAAGACTGAGTATGAGCCAGAGAGATACACTTCTGAGAAACGAATTGGTAGGCTGGCATTTTCTAAAAGGCTTAAAGGAATAAGGTAAAAGGCACCTTACTCCAGTCTAATATACTATTAAATTCTTATTAGCAGAGAAATAAATATAAAATGTGTCTGTGTAATAATGTCCATTATCTGCCTGCATGTGCAGTGAATTGTTACAGTTCTGTTTCACATTGGACAAGTCAGCCATTAACTGAATCACTTTTTTGTAGCTGTATTGTAATGAACAAAAAAAAAAAAAAAAAAGGCTGGTTCAAAGAGGAGACCAAATTCTGCTCTCATTAATATAAACTGAGGGAAATGCATCTGAATTCAGCTAAGAGTGAAATATGACTCATAGTTTTTATTTTTTAGGTTAAGTGATTCTTCATAGAGACTCCACTCAATTATATCACTTTAGAACTGCTTCTCTCCCTTCATTTTCCATTGCCTATCCCTTCCCTCACTTCTACTGAAGTGGTTTTAATTGTCTATTTGATGTCTTGAAAATAACCAAGTCTATGTCATTCCAATTATATCATGCTTCCATTCTACTTATACACTTCTAATTTCAGGCAACTTCTCAGTATGATCCCAACATTTGCACAAAGCTCATTTGACTTTTGCTTTTCCACTTTCTTCTGTCTTCTCCCTATGCCTCTTTTCCCTATGCTGCCATGTAGCTTTTTGGCAACAAAAACATCCCCACTGTGTGTGGACAACCATAACCCCTCTACAACTGTCCTCCTGTTTCAAAACTGACCTGTTAATTATGTTTAGTAACATTCAATTCACCTGCCCTTCACCTAATGAAAGATCAGTCATATCCCCCCAATAACCTCTTTCCTGCCCCCTATCTTTAATCAAAACCCTAAGAGTTTGGATATCTCTGAAACCCTTCACAAAGTCAGCATTACATTTCTTTTCCTTCCCTTTCCAGCCAAGATATTTGAACTTCATCCTGAATCTCTCTTTCATGCTTCCTCCTGCTTATTTTTTTTATCCCTGTCTAATTTTTTATTCTCCTGTTCTGTTCATCTACCCAGGAAACAATGTCCAGACTTTGGCGCAAGGTAAGTAGATCACACCCATATTAGCTTGATCACTATCTATTAAATGTACCACTCAGTTCCCTGTTACTATACTTCTATTCTTCCACCATTATTTCTCCTGTGCCTTGGTCCTTGGGTATCACAGGCATGTCATTCAAAACTCCCTCACAATCACCCAATCCCTGCTATTGCTAAAGGCTCCTCTGCATGCTTTAATATAGTATTATTTCAAATAGTACTATGTTAAAGCACACCTACATGGTCTATGCAGTCCAATTAATGAGAAACACATTGGTGCAATTTAGAAATCACACTCCTGTAGAGCATATTAACCCACCTTGTACACAGCCCTTACTCATTCAGAAGATGTTTGAATCCCCGCCCCCATAGTTAAAAATAAATCTTCCTCACTGTTTCCTGACTAGATAGATAGGTTGAATTTTGGGCCTCTTACTATGGTACTTGGCACTATACAGTATCTCTAGGTTCAAGCTTCCCACAGCTCTTTATCTGCAATAAGACTAAGGTCTGAGATACAGTTTATTTACCTCTATGTACAGAATCAGCTATAAAGATCAGCAGTCAGATTTTCATGTTACACTGAAGAAAATTCAATAGAATTACTATCAGTTTACACAAGGATAACTGATCAGAATCTGGCCTAATTATGTAGTCTCTCAGGAGGATCTACAGCAAGGAAATACAAAGATGGTTGGCTTTTTTCCAAAACAGCAGCTAAGAGCCAAAAGAGCAGACAGCGCATGCACATAGTGCTTTATATTCTTATCTTTGCCCAATACCTACTGGGTGCAGCTGAGGGAGGAAAGTTACAAGGGTCCCCTGATTCTGGGACCATTTCTATCATAGTGCCAGGATGGAGCAGATTAGCCTCAGGGCTATTCTAATCTAGCTATAATTTTTAAGGCGCAAGTTGCCTGTCAACACCCACAATACACCCACCTTTTACATTTGTAGGTGCACAGTGTTGATATCTCCAGACCAGGAGAATCCCCAGCTGGGGAGATCTAGCAGCTTTCTGGCCCTTTTGTGGCACTAGAGAAATGCAAAGGGGCTAGAAAGTATTAGAGACTCTGGCCCCAAATGTTCTCCTGGTTGACGCTACTGTGGGACCATCAGCTGGGTTGCAGAAGATGTCAAAAGAGACTATGGCCCCAAATGTTCAAAGTGCTGTCCAGAAAATAATTACCGGTAGTTAATGGGTATAGCCCTGCAAATCCACAGATATCTGCATTATATCCACAGATATCCGTGGACCATTTCTTGCAAATGCAGATCCACATATTTGTAACCACACAGGGCTCTATTAATGGGTATTCACCTACCTCTGAGAAGTCCAATGAGTATTATTATCCTCATTTTGCAGATGGAAAACTGAAGAAGAAAAGTTTCATGACTTGCCCAAGGTCGAAATAACTCTGTGGCAGAAGTATGATTGTAATACAATACTTCTTGATTCCTAAACCTTTGCTCTTTTCTCTAAATACTGCTGATGTCTCTAGACTACACAGTTCTTGAGTATTATAATAAACAATAATAGCATTTAAAATATGTAGCATTTAAAATACATAGAAATAAAACTCATTACAAATCTTTTAAATTAGTTCATTGGCCTTTATAAATATGAAAAATTAATTTGCGCCTGTATTCACCTTTAATTACAACATGTTTGCAGCAGCTATTGTCATCCTCTGTGAGACACTTTAGTCACTATTTAGTAAACCAAACACAGCCTTTTAAAAGTCCCTCGTTATTTCTAGAGACAAAATCCTGCAAAGGTTCCAGACTAAACTGTAATATTATCTGGGGTTTAAACTGTGATGATGTATGGATTTATATAAAGAAAAACTTTATTAATGATATCATTAGATAGCAATTTATAACAGTCTAAGTGGGTTTATTGTCCCCAAAGTATAACTGAATTTCGTTTTAAATAAGCATAAACTACACAACTGAATTAGAAAATGACTGCATTAATTTCATCCTACCACATCCCTGTCACCCACCTTTTAATTTTTTTGTTTGTTGTTTTTCAGAAATATACTACTCAGGAGAAATGGTAGATAGAGAGTCCTAAATACTAGTCCTCTTAATCTACCAGGTGGACTACGACAGTGCAAATTACCCCAAAGTACTCTATCAATGTACCTCAACCCTCACAAGTAGGTTTGAGAGGACAGATCAATCTGTCTGCCACTCAGTCTTAGACCTCTGCTGTGACTGCCAACAGGACTACTAATTAGTACCACTTATTAGGTAGAGTATGTCTGAAAGCCCTGGTTTTCTAGGGAGTGGAGCAGGACTATCTCTTGTCTTCCAATGTCATATGACAATAATTTTCAATCACTGAGACTCTGGGCTGGATTTCAACCAGTGATCCAGAATTAAAAAGCTCTGTATTACAAAGCTAGTTCTCTAAAACAGCCAGTCCCCAAAATATTTTGACCCAAATTCTATTCTCACTTCTGCTTGTGCAGCACCATTCGAATCAGTGGTTCTGTGTGCAGATGAATACAGACTTTGGACCCATATGTAAGTAATGCTTCGATTAGTGTATCAGCTGAATATTTCCAAACAATGGACTTTGATCTTTCACTTACACCACTTCTACAATGCTGCTCCATTAATTTCTGGAGAGTGACTCTATATCAGTATAAAGGAAGCAACAATTAGACACTAAATCTGAAATTTCATCCCTAATTATGAGTAATCAACGAATTTTTATTTAGGGATCCATCTGTGATACCCTTACTGACACTATATAGCACCTTAGAGCATGAGTAGCTACACTGACGTCAGTGGCTAAAATTCTGGCCTCACTGAAGTCAATGGCAAAACTCACAATGATTTCATTGGACCAGAAATTTCATCCAAAGGAACTACTTGTGAAGAAATATGCTTCTCATCATCAATAAGGCTATCACAGTCTGATCCCTGATCCAGCAAGGTAGTGGATGCGGGTTGAGAGAAAACTATGAGTATGCAAAAATAAATAAATTAATTAAATAAAATGACAAGAAAACCACTTTTGGGTACACAGCTTCAGAAAATGGACCAAGTGATCCTGATTCTGCCCCTACAGGGATGTAACTCTTGAGTTCTTTTCTTGTTGGATACAGAGCTTGCCAAGCCAGTTTGTGGCAGCATCATCAACAAAGTGCAGAGGCCTCAGATCACCATCAAATTTGGTCAGAGGACAGTCATCAGTGATGTGTGACATTGTCCATCTTTGGCCAAGTCGCTGGAGGATGCTCTTGTTGGCCCCAGGCATGAAGGCTGCCTGTAAATTGATCCTGGTCCATTTGTGATTGGTTCAGAAAGGTCATGGAAAATCAAAGCCAGGTACATGCCTACTTGAGTCAGTTAGAAGAGACTTGTTTCTGATATTAGTTGCAGACTATTCTTCATGCCACATTTACATCACAGAGAAATGAGCATACAATGCATGCCTCATTCGACAAAGACTATTGTGACTGAAGAGGTCTGTGCAGTGGTAGATTCAGGTTCTGATCTTCTCACCCATTATGGCTGAAGCATCCTCATGACGAGTGTATGGAGGAATGATGTTGCTTAACACGGGTAGCCACAGTACTGGTGTGGGTCGAATTGTCCTAGTTATGATGTGCAATGAATGGAGCCCAACTGCTGCACAGTATTCTGCTGCCGAGAAACCGAGTGGTCAATGGACCAGTGTTTTCATCACATATCCAGTGAGTACCAGGCTTCATACTGGGGAAAACTGGTAATTCAATTAGTGGACCACATTTTAAGTCTTCTCTAGGGAAGAATCTTGTTCACTTTTCAGCTGACATTCCTGATACAATTCTGCCCCTGCCACGTTAGTTCCTCAGGGTCAGCCTTGAGAATACTGAAGTTCAACACTGAGGAACTGTTGGCAGCCAAATGCAGCATTATCAATTTTGAGTAACTTCGCTGGAGTAAATGGAGTTACACTGCTGTAAAATCAGTAGCAGTAAGAGTAGATTCAGGCTTATTATCAGCCATTACTAGCCCTCTTCATGTATCTGATCTAGATTTACAGGTGTAATTTAACCAAGAGAATGAGCATTATTTGAATTTGTAGAAAAATGAATGCAAGTTTGGGGAAATACTTCTGGCAAATGCATCTTCATCTACAGAAGATTTAGCTCCAGCATCGTTGCCCATATTGTTGTTGATTATAACACAGTCCAACAAAAGTAATGGCAAAAGACAGAATCCGTTTTGGAGTAAATATATGCATTAGATTCTGATTATATGTAAATAAAGCATTATCCAGATGCACTGTACATAGCAAAGAATTATATATACCCACTGGAAGAGTGCCACATTTTTGGAAGAAACTCAAGAATCTCTGAACTTGCATAACTCGCAACAGGCTTGATCATTAACCAAAAGACTGTAGTGGCAATCATTTTTGTTCTTATATAACAATCTCCTGTTTTTTACAGCAATGGAATTTTATCTTTACCATGCAAGCCTTAGACTAGCTTTCAGAGGAGAAACATGCAGAAAACCTCAAATTAAACCCCCAAGAAGTAATTGATCTAAGAAGCAAAAAGGAAAATCAATTATTAAGACAAGAGATGACAACTTAGAGCAGAGGTGCACATCCTGTGGCCCCTGGGCCGCATGTGGCCTGCGAGCATGTTCTGTGCGGCCCTCTGAGAGCGGAACAAGTGGGGGGATCACGTGATGTGACACACACACACAGCCCGCACGTTGCATTTGTGACCCTTGAGTGGTCTTAGAAAATGCAATTTGGCCCTTGGCCAAAAAAGGTTGTGCTCCCCTGACTTAGAGCAATAAAGTCACAATAAATAAAAACAATTATAGAGGAAACAGACAACTAAGAGAGAATCAGAGACTGAAAAAATGCTGAGAGGAAGTGTTTATTAAAATACAGAGGAATCCTATCATGAGTTTATATAAGCAAATCATATATAAGTTACTTCTGATTTTTACTCCTGAATCATAGGCAGATTATTTCAGTGTGAGATCAGAATCAGGCCTATTAACTCAAAGTAAATCATAACCTAATTTAAGTGTTAATTTTAATTATTTTAGTCCAGTCACCCTAACTCATGTATATGTTATTACACCTACTCCCATTGAAATCAGAGGCTTTTTGAAAGATCATGTAAATTATATCATCCAATCTGTCTTTAGTCACTATTCTGCTGACATACTCAAAGACTTCTAGTAGCTTAGAGACCCAAGATTTTCCTTTATAGAAGCAGTGTTCATTTGTCCTTGTCATATCATGTCATTTGGGTGCTTTATAAATCCATTTTTAATTAGCATTTCAACCAAATTACTTGAAGACTTACTGGTCTGTAATTCCCAGGATCCTCCCTTAGCATCTTTTTAAAAGATAGTTACAATATTTGCTACCATTCAATCCCCCAATGTACTTGCTAATTTTAAAAGAAAATGTATATTTGTGTTAGCAGCTCAACCATTTTATTCTTAAGTTCCTTTAGGATTTTTTTTGTTACACCATGAAGTCCTAGAAGCTTGTTGCTCATTCGTCAATTTGTTCCTGCACCTCCTTTTTTGAAAACTCAATCTGACACTATTTCATCTTTATTATTTGATAAGAGTAGGTCCAGTGTAAGTATCTCCCCAACATCTTCTGTGGAAAACACTGATGCAAAGAAATTATCCAGGTGCTCTACAAGGTACTCATACTCCTTTATTGCTTCCTTAACCCTTCAATAGTCTAGAATCTGACCAATTCTCTCATGCTCCTGATATACTGAAAGATTCTTTGTTTGTTTTTATGTATCTGGATAATTGCTTTTTAAATTCCATCTATTTAGTTTTTGAGAACAGTGTAAATTTGTGTTTGTCACACACTTCTCAGACACAACAGGGATACACTTCAACATATGTAGCAGTCATATTTTGTCAGGCATTCATGTGCCCATCCCTGAACGCGCACACATGAATATAATCAAATACATGAAGGCTGCATACACATACTACATGTATTTTCAGTATAGATATGTGATAGAGAGAATAAATGATGGGCAAGTGTGAATTATGGGGATACAATTCCATCCGAAAGCTCTAGTAGTATCAAACCAGAAGAGGCAAGTTTTACAGGTTTGTATAGTACTCAGCCTCTGAGGAATTTTAGCCCTAAATTATTATTTACTTCATATAATACATGCATCCATCTCCCTAATCCATTTCTGTCTTTCTTCCACTGACATCAAACCTCCTCCATAACAAAACCAAATCTCCCTGACAGTTTCCACTCCTAGTGAGGCACTTACACTCCCTTAACATAGAAAGCCTCGCAGTGGCAGCTGAAGCAGCATGAAGGGGGTTAGATGCTGCTTCTCTTTACCAAATTTTAAAAATTTCTGAGAGTCATGGGGAACTCTTGTGACTTATAAGAAATGCCGGTGGTTTTTTTGGCATTGGAATCCTTGGATTTAGACATGGTATACAATAATTGCTAGGAATTTTCGTGAAATATGGTATTTTTTAAATGACAAGTTACCCAGTTTTGCAGAGGAATTATGTAGCCTGTTTCTGATCTCACTAACTGTAACATAAAACAGGAGTAACTGTATTGAACTCAGTAGAATTCCACTGGTGCAACGAAAGAGAAAAATCGGGAACCCTATCTCTTCCCTCCATATACTTCTCTACTCTCTGAATATACATCCTGAGCCCAAGTCGTCTCCTTGTTACAATAAAAGTCAAGGAAGTTACACTGATGTAAAAGTTGCATAATTTCAGAATCACCCCTCTTGTCTGTCTCTATCTCTTTTCTCTCCTTGCCAAATTCAGCTCTCAGCTATCCCAGTGTAAATCTTGTGTTGCTCTGGATTTACACTCAGATACAAGAGAACAAAATTGATTTTGTGAACTATAGCAATTTGGTTTCTGTTTTATTAAGCCTTGGTACGCTGTAATAACGGCCTGCGATTAACCACTCAAAAGTGACCTGAGACATTGGTTTCCTTCTGAAAGAAAAACAATCAGATTCCCTTTTGCCTTTTCTTAGGCTATGTACACACTACCATTCTTACCGCGCAATAATCCTGTTGCGCCTTAAATGTCCCGTGGCTGTTGTTGCGCGAGATCGCGTACACACTCGGCTGGCTCTAACGGAACAAAGCCCCCCCCTTCTTTTCGCAGTCCTCCAGAAAAACAAACTGAATTGTGGGTACCTATCCCACAGTCCCCAATATCATTTCCCGTGGTGCATTATGCTACCGACGCTACCCAGCAGTTGCCGATAGCAACGAGCGCGAATTTCAAATTGAAGCAACCGGTTTCCGGAACTGCCTTTTAATAATCAACATGGATTCTGCTGTGATCTTGAATGCTGCGTTCAGCATTGTAAACACAGCCCAGATTCTGATGCGGTACGCCTTTGACTCTGATTCAGAGCAGGACTCGGATGACTCTATTTCGGATACTGACAGCCTTGAGAACAGAACTGATATTCTCATCAGTTTTGCAGACCAGCTGCACAGCCTGAACCGCCGTGTTTGGTCCCGGCAGACGAGTACAGATTGGTGGGACCGAATCGTTCTTCAGCTGTGGGATGATGAGCAGTGGCTACAGAACTTTAGAATGCGGAAAGCCACATTTATGGAACTCTGCCAGGAGCTTGCCCCGGACCTGCTGCGCAAGGACACGAGGATGAGATCCGCCATCTCCGTGGAGAAGCGTGTGGCTATTGCCCTATGGAAACTTGCAACCCCGGACTGCTACCGCTCGGTCGCAAACCAGTTCGGGGTCGGACGTTCGACCGTTGGAGTAGCTCTGTCACAAGTGTGCAGAGCCATCAACCGTCTTTTGCTAAGGAGGACGGTGACACTGGGGAACGTGAGGGACATCATCGATGGATTTAAGGAGTTGGGCTTCCCGAACTGTGGTGGTGCAATAGATGGAACTCACATCCCTATTCTCGCCCCCGACCATCTCGCCTCCGAGTACATAAATCGTAAGGGATACTTCTCCATGGTTCTTCAGGCACTGGTGGACCATCGTGGTCGCTTCACGGACATAAATGCAGGTTGGTCTGGAAAGGTGCACGATGCACGCATCTTCAGAAACTCTGGACTGTTCAGGAGGCTACAGGCGGGCACCTTTTTTCCCGACGAGAAACTAACAGTGGAGGGTGTTGAGATGCCAGTAGTTATCCTTGGGGACCCCGCCTACCCACTGATGCCATGGCTTATGAAGCCTTTCACCGGGAAGTTGGACCCTGCCAAGGAGCGCTTCAATTACCGTCTAAGCAGGTGTCGAATGGTTGTTGAGTGTGCCTTTGGCCGTTTAAAAGCACGTTGGAGATCGCTGTACGGCAGGCTTGATCTAAATGAGGACAACATACCTACAGTCATTTCTGCGTGTTGTGTTCTTCACAATATTTGTGAAAACAGGGGGGAGAGATTTAATAGCTCGTGGTCCATGGAGGCACAACGCCTAGAATATGCCTACCAGCAACCGGACACCAGGGGTATCCGGGGGGCTCAGCTAAGGGCTGTGCGCATAAGGGAGGCGCTAAAGAATCATTTTGGTACTGCGGACTAAAAGTGTACCTTTTTATCTCTCTTTTACTTTTTAATTGCTATTTGTTTTTAACTGTATGAGAATTAGTTCATTGATTTTTTTTTCCAGTTCTGTGTTTCTATAACAACAAACGTTTAAGGCATATTCAAAATGACACCAAATAAAGTCACATTGAGTTTAACATTGCTTGTCCTTTATTAATATAACAATAATGTAAGGTTCGCAGTGAGGGAAGGGTTGACTAAAGGTGGGTATAGGTGCGGGACTCTACGACATACGTTGGGGGAGGTGTTGAGGTAACATTACACCATGGGTGTCAATGGAGGTCTAAAAACTGTCTGGGGGGAGAATGTTGCGTGGATGGAGGGAAAGGAAGATGATGCTGAGGGTGGGGGGGGCGAGACTGGAGCAGACCGACCATGGACTTCAGGAGGTTTGTCTGTTCGTGCAGAATGCCTATTAGGGCATCCTTCTGCTTCTCCCTCCTCTCGCTGCTCTGTCTCTTGTCCTCCCTGCACTGCCTCCTCCATTGCCTTGTCTCCCTCGCAGAAGCCTCATGGGCTTGCATGAGCTCTTTAAATATATCTTCCTTGCTCCTGTGTGGCCTGCGCCTTATCTTCCTCAGACGCTCTGCAGCAGCTGTACACTGTCCATCGAAGGTCGTTCCTGTGCAGATATGAAAAAGTTTGAATGGCATTATTGTTCTCGCCACGTTCAGGTGCAAATAAGGAGGTTCTCACAACACATTCCTTGGTTACTCAAGGGAGGACATACTGTGGGCAGTAACAATTTTCCCAAAGATTGGGACGTGTTGCTGTGAGTTGGTCCACGGGACAGTTGACTATTGACGCTGCTTGTTCTGAACCCGTGTCAGAGATGGCTGCAATAGAAGCAGATATCACGCTGCTTAGAGTGCCTCTGCAAGCGAGAATGCATCTCCTGCATGTGGCTGACTTCCAGCCGGGACCTTACGCTGCAGGATTGTGCGCGGCAATGGTTCCCGCAGCCATGCTTGCTAGCCTGAGAGGAAGAGTCTCCCTGAATGGTGGAGGGCAGAGGCTCGCTCTACCATCTAATTTCAAGAGAAGACTCTGGAGATATTTGGAGCACGCGTTCAGTGACTTGAGAGGGAACGACTACTTGGCAATTGAGGCATGCATTGATGCGCTTTTTATGTAATGCCAGTAACACCACGACTCATCATTATCGCACAGAAAAGAAGACACATAAAAGGAGAACTCAAAGCGTTATCTTCCTGTACACGCTAAGCTGTAGCTGATAGAATAGAGAGCACTGCCAACATAACTTACCAGAGGTGCCATCTGCCGATTCCTGGGAAGGCGTTGAAAAGGAATCCGTGGAGCTTGTATCCGGCGGGGTGGCGAATAACTCCTGGCTCCCCAGCTCAGTGGCTCCGTTGTCTCCGTCCTCATCCTCTTCCTCCTCTGCTTCCTCATCAACGACTGCATCGTCGCCTTCTGCCGCCTTTTCATTTTCTGATGCTGTCGCGGAAGTGTCCACCGTAGAGATCGGGGTGGTTGTGGGATCTCCGCCCAGGATCGCCTCCAACTCCTTGTAATACCGGCACGTTGCTGGCGCGGAGCCAGAGCGCCGGTTGGCCTCTCTGGCTCTGTGGAATGTTATCCGCAGCTCCTTGACCTTGGCCCGGCATTGCAGAGTGTCTCTCTCGTACCCCTTTTCAGTCATCGCCTGAGATATTTGTCCGAAAATGTCGAAATTCCTCCGGCTGCCACGTAACTGTGACTGCACGGCGGACTCTCCCCAGATGCCTATCAAATCCATCACCTCTGCTGTTGTCCAGGCTGGAGCTCGTTTGCTGCGGCGTGAAGACATTGAGAGCAGAGCACACAGGAGCAGCACCACAGAACAGCGAGGCAGAAGGGAGAGTGGGGAATTCAAAAATTCGCGGGGCAGAAGGGGAGGTCGGGAAAAATGACGTCACGGCAATAGAGGACAGGAGGAAGTGCAGAAGGGAGGGGATTGGAATTGTGGGCCATTTCCGGAATGTTCACATTGCGCGAGAAGCGTACACACACGGGCTGTCGCGCAATAGCTATTCCGCGTTAGCAGCAACCACGCTCGTTTTGGTGGTTTACATTTTGCGAAAGAAGAAGGGTCTTAACGCGCAAAAACTGTAAGTACAGTGTGTACGCTCTGCTTCTTATTGCGCGATAAAGGGCTTTATCGCGCAATAACTTTGCAGTGTGTACAAGGCCTTAGTGTATATGTTTACACACATATTTTGGCCACCACCAAAGAGATATATCAGACACAACTCTTCACTGAGTCAATGGACTGCTTGGGCCAGTGAAAAATGCAACTCATGGACAGTAGCTTACACTGCAAAGAATACATGTTAAAATTAATGGTTGTTCCACAGGAGAAGGAAGAGGCACAACTTACCCAAAATAAAATAAACAGCTCAATAAAATTGTTTTTAAAATATTAAAATTCATATTATATCACTCTAGAATTTCATTAGTGAAAATGATTATTAGTTTTTAATAGGAGTAGACTGCCTACAGACTTCACACAAGTGCGATAAAACCCCAGGAAACAACAAGAAAGAAAAGCGAAGCAAATCACCATCGTTTATTTATGTTATTCATACTATTCCAATTATCAAACTCCATTTAATAGATGACTATCACATCAGGGTTAAGAAGGCTCTATGTCAGAGCTCCCAGCTGTTTCATGCACACCATATACAAACAATAACTGCACTCAGTTCATCAGTGTTCATTGAAATAACTTCCACAACCAATTCCCTGCTTAGTGCCAACCCTGTAGATTCCAAGGGGTACCATCACTCTGTATAACTAAGACCTGGGATATCATTAATCATCAAGCGTGTGTCACCACCTGATTACTGTCACCAAATTCACATCTGCAACTATACATCTGTCACCAGAGTCAGCTCTAGATCAAAATTTCATAGAAGACTCTTTAACCTTTCTCAGCTGCATATTCAGTCACACATGAAGGACACTTCTAAAAGTGCCTTTCAATCCCCTAAGGTGGCTGTTCAATTAACTGTCCATCCTACCCATGCACCATAAACTGCCAGCTCCTACCCACTACATCCCTTATGTCCTGTCTGACTGTTGCTTTGGAGGCTCTCCTTAAAGTCAGTGAGAGTTGTGGGTGCTCTGCACCTCTAAGGATAAGGACTATTGTTTGCCCAACACTGAATGGTACTATTATTATTTCCATATATACAAAACACAAATATCCTAAGTCTTCGTCTACACACACACGTTGCACCAATTTAGCTTAAACTGATTTAAGAGCTAATTTTGTTAAATCAGTATCATGTATGGACAATCTCATATCAGTTCAAACCTAGTTTGTTAGCTTAAACAAGTAATATATCAATATTAACCAGGTTTAATCTGATACAAGAGTGTCCACATGCAAAAGTTCATTGATTTAATTAAAGGTGTGAGTTAAAACCAGGTTAGTAAAGCCACTGCAGCTTCTGTGTGTAGATCAAGCATAAATTGGAAGGGTAAATTTTCCTACTGATACATAGGCAGATAAAAATATGGCTGTATTTGGGAGATTACAGATAGTGATAAAAGTCTCATTGAAATGCAGCAAACAAGTACAGGGAATACAAAAGATTCATCATGAAATGGCACAAACTAAAGCCCTCACCTACTGCAAGTATTCCTGAAGGATCATCTCAAGATCTTGTAAAGATTATGTGGGTTTGACCAGTCTAGGATTGCTGTAAATTGGAAAACACTTAAGACACTTTAATAAGAACACTCTTCCCCTCCCTTATAATTTACATAATATTCTCTTGTTTACTTTTTAATAAACTGCAATGTGATATATGGCATGTCCTTACACAAACCTGTTCATTAAGCTACCATCCCCACCATATTCAAATTGCTCCTAAATATTCATTTCCATCATCTTGCCTGTAAGAAGTAAAGGGGAAAGTATGTAACCAAAAAAAGGAATTAAGATGTATGTATGCCTCATTGTAGCCCTGTTTCATTATTACCATCACCCTTACCCTTCCTCTCCTCTTCCGTCCCCTCTTCCAGAATCTTTGTTATGACCCTCATTTATGTCATATTAATGTAAAGTGTATGATCTTTAGGACAGGAGATGCCTCTTTATAGCTATGTCTACACTAGAAAAAGTTAGGTCGACTTTGTTAAGTCGACCTTATTAAGTTGACTAAACAAAGTGGACTAAGTCGACTTAACTTTGTCAACTTAGTCCACTTTGTTAAGTCGACCTAACCACCCTTAAGTCGACTTAATAAAGTCGACTTAAGGGTTACTCCACATCCACACCATCCTTAAGTCGACTTAAGGAGTTGACTTAAGGCTTAAGCTGACCTAATGGGTGGTTCTTATTAAGTCGACTTAAGCTTTCATTAAGTCGACTTAAGGAATTTCTTAAGTCGACTTAATGAAAGTCTGGTGTAGACAGGGAGTAATTTAGGTCGACGTAAGGGTCCGTAAGTTGACCTAAATTGCTAGTGTAGACATACCCAATGTGTTTTGTGAGATGCCTAACATTTTGCTGCTCGCAAACAAGATTATGATATAAAATGTTAAACAGCCACATAGAGTTATTTGATCTGAAATCTTTATCAGTAGTAGCAGGTACTACATATCAAGGGAGCTAATTCAGAACTTGGAGTCATTAGACCTCAGTGAGTAGAAGGAAGGTAATTAAAATGACAATTTTCACCAATTTCTCACAGAAATGAATTAGTGAAACACATAACATAGCCTAAAACTGTTTGTAAGACAATTAGAATAAGTATAGTCGTTAGCTAATTGTTTACTAAGCTGTAACTTCATTCTATGTTCAGCTAAAAACATCTTTGACCATTTGGTTAAGACAAAAACTGCTAAAGTTGGTTCAAATCACAGCAGTTCCAGAAGAGAGACTGCAATTAAAGAACCAGACAATGTCCACAAATATATTCAGCAAGAATATTATGTTAAATGCACTAAAATTAACTATTTATAATTCAGGACAAGGTAACACTTCTGTTCACCGGCAGTTTTTCTATATAATTATTATAAAAATTGTAGTTCTTATGGGAACATCCGGCAGAATTAAACGGAGATTGATAACTTATCTCAACAATTGACAAACAAACCTTTAGAAATGTTCAGTGATGATGATAATTATCTATTCACTTCTATAGGCTAATTTAAAAATTCAGTAGGAGGGATTCCATTTCCTATTATACTCAGTAATTTTTAGAGTAATTTCTATAAAAATCTATTTAATTACTCTTGAACCTTATTGTTTTCATCTCTAAAGTTAAATTATGTAGGACTTTTCCATATGGGAAGGCTTTCTTTTATAAAGCAACAGCTAAAAAAAATGTAAAGAAACAAGTTTTTTAGAACAGACGACCTTAAAACCAATAAACTAAAAGGGACAAAACAAGCACAGAAGTAATTCAGATTGGTCAGACTTCTTGTATGAGCCATTTTAAGCAGCATGAGTGCATTTGTTTGCAAAAGGTTGGGTGGCCACTGTACATGCTACACTGGCCAGCCGACCTTTTGCAAACAAATGCATTCATGGTGCTGAAAATGCCTCATACAAGAAGTCTGACCAATCTGAATTACTTCTGTACTTGTTTTCTCCCTTTTAGTGCATTGGTTTTAGGGTCGTCTGTTCTAAAAACGTGTTTTTTTATATTATTTTTCAATCAAGACTAAAAGTAGTTCAAATTAAAACCTACAAACAGCAGCTTTTCAACCCCAGGGGGGATTCAAAATACTGAATGCTGTGTTTCCAGGCTCCTGCCCTAAACCTGTACCACAGGGCCAGATACTTGGCACAGTTTGTGCTGGGTGCAGGTTGCCATTAAAACCTATAAACATTACGCTGTCTGCTGGAGAAAGGTGAGAAAGCACAGGGAATACAGACAGACAGACAGACAAACAGACAGGCAAAGCGAAGTTAATATAAAGGTCGTCTAATAAGGTTATTTTACTGTGGTTGTAGAAATCACATTTAAAATTTCTAATATTGTCTGGAAAGCATTGCAGTCCATTGAACCACCTCATAGCTGTGGTATGTCAGTAGTAAGGAGTCTCCACTGGAAGTATGCAGCCTCACATGACTCTGCTGCATGCAGGTTCGACACAATCTGTCACAGGATCCCCACTCACATGCAGCTATATAAGGCCTCCATGGCTACTAAACTCCTTCCACTGTCCAGGATACAGAAACACAGACTCCACCACACCAGCATACTTCCCCTGGAGATGATGTCAAAATCTTTCTTAACACCAGGCAAGGGGATGGATTCCCCTCATGATTCACAGTTTACAAAAGAGAAAACTTAAAGTGCTTCTGTGCCAAAATGGAGTGCAAGCCAGAAAGTGGAGTCGGCATTAAAATCCCCAACAATGGCAATCAAGAGGGTGTAGTCCCCCTTTCCAAAGTCTCCCTTGCATTTTTAAATAGAACAGGTCCAGTTCCTCATCTCAAAGCTTGTTTCACCCTGATCAGATCTATGGGGCTAATATTGCCTAAGAGCCCCCTAAAATTCCATAGTCTATATGCTGGAGAAGACAAGTTCAGGATCTGAAGATGAAGGGGTAGCAAGTTCATGCTAACTGAAATCAAAAGCAATTCATGATCAAATGAGTGAGCCTGTTGCTTAGTTCCTCTCTAAGGGCAATCCAGCAAAATCTCCACGTTCAGAATTCCCATTCACTTCACAAGGGGTGGAACATAATTTATCTGCCTTTTCTATAGTATGCAGCTCCAAACTGTGTACTGAAATCAATGTACGGCCTCACCTTCTCTTTCAAAAATCTGTATGAAAAGGAATTATTACCTCCCCAGCCCTATATGTAAAACCCCTCTGTAACTATCCCACTATATTCTAGGGTTTTTGGAATGGCATGCCACCAGTAAGCCAATGCATAACTCACTTTACCCACGCATCACATATGAAATCTAAAATACCAAATTCAAAGACTACGGCTGTGTCATCTATCATTTTTCTACACTGCAACCTGCCAGGTCCATCTCACACAGAAGTCTTCTATTATTAGCCAGCAGTCTTAACTTTACTTGTGACAGTGATAATAGTCCACTGGCTCCTACCACAGCCTGTGTAACCTCAAAAAGCACATGGAACATCTTTGCATATTTTTACATTGCAAATTACACATTTGGTTGTTACAAAAGTGACTCATCACATTTTTTTCCACTGAAGAGAAAAACATTTTTGGTTCAAATTAGATTTCCATTTATACCTAGCCAAATGATGTTCACTCTCTCTATTTTTAACTTGCTATTTTAATGAGATTATTTGTATTTTTCCTCAAAAACAGAGCAATTTCATCCTACCACAGTTGTCTTTTTTCTGTTACATACATATAGTAAGTCTAATTTGCAAGTATATAAAAAAAATTCCATGAAGATGGATATCCAGTCTTATCTAAAATTACACAGTGCACTGCACATATAACTTTTTCTCTAAGAATCTATGTGTACTTGCCTACCCATAATTTATTAATAGGCTTACCATCTGTATTCACCTTTAAATTCCACCAATTAATAAACTGGAGCTTGGCAACACTGTGCGTACAGCTTTAATAATGTTTAAAAAAGCAATCCATTTAACATTGGAGAATTTAACCCAATACCAAAGATATCGTATAAACAGATTTGTTGCAGATACTGAAAAATAAATTGATTGAGTTAGATGAGACATTCATTTCACAGCACTTATTTTAAAAGCTAAACTTCACCAGCAGCACAGAGTTAACAAATGGTGCTACAAAGCACTACAGCTCCCACGCAGGCTGACTCAGACAAGATAACAAAACTATTAGAACTTCAAAGGACTCTATTTTTCTTTACTGTGCCAATGATTTCTCCAATTTTGAGGAGGTGAGATCTCAGAAGTGTACAGTACACAGAAGGTGATGAATGGCGATGGATGGATGACCAGGTTATAAATCAAAGCCAAAGGGTTCTGGTGACAAGTGGTTTATGTTACCACCTCAACTGCAAAATTCATTTGAAACTAAGGTAATTTATCCAGCCAAACCCATTATTTTAATAACCATCTACCAGCCCCTTCAAGCCCAGGCAAGAATGATCATTGCTGTTCTGCTCCTTCTCTTCTCCACTTTCTTCTCCCTCTTGTCTCATCTTTCCTCTTTTCATGGCTGTCATGTGAAAAACATTCCTTATGTCATGAATTAATTTGTGCACTATTTTCATTTGTGTGACCACGTGTCATTTTAAGTCTTGCATGTACTCCAACAATAAAATTCTTATCCTCCTTGTTGCTCACTGAAATACCTTTTTCTCCTTTTGGCTCAAACATCAGTCCAACCCCAAATGTCTATATGGCAAGTTTTAACCGCATAGCCCAAGCTCCGTGATCTTGAGTCAGCTGACCCAGACCAGTTGCAGCTGTGCCATAGGGACTTTATTCCAGTGTAGATATACCTATATGGCTACAACCCAGGTATTAGCTCTTGATCTGTCAATAAGAGCTCTTTCCATCGACTTCAGTGAGTACTGAACCAGCCCCCTTGATTGCTCGGGCCCAAATCCTGGAAGCAGCAGCAGCTGCCAGCAGTTTTGATCAGGCTACACACTGGGGGTGGAGTGGCTGAAGGGAGAAACTAATTCTGTTCATGTAGAATCCTGATAATAACTGGAGTCATTCCATGGCTACCACGACAAACTCAAGTCAGTGGTGAAACTGAGATTAAAACTAAGGAGTGCCTGCCTTTCATTCAGATCTTACATTTGCTGCCTCTCTAACTGTATTGCCAACATTCATTAATTTATTAGATTGTTTCTAAAAGGCTAACGAGTATTTTTGCAATTGTCACTTTGAATAATATGTGTTTCACAAATGATTTACTGTTTGCTAAATTTGAAATCTAAATTGTGGATTTGGCAATATTAGAGGCCAGGTATCAAATATTGTAATGTTGGAAATAAGTTATTGTCTCATTGAAGTCTTCTGACTTTTATTCAAACAATAAATACTGAAAAAAATTCTCAGGTTTAAAGACATATGTTCAAAACTAATGAGATGTAGTCTTAATACCTTGCACTCCATTGAACTATTTAACATTTCTGAGATTGATAATTTATTTCCTTCATTTTACATTATATGAAGGAACTTATGTTTGAGGGAATTATTAAGTTATTTTAAAAAATAATATATATATATATATATATTGTATTTAAGATTATGAACTATTTGATAGGGAATTTCCAATTGTGATTTAAAGATCTAATAGACTAGGGAACTGTACCATATTATTTATTTTAATAAGTGTTTTATTCCTCTTTTCTGTTTCCTTTTTTCTTTCTAATTTAATTAAAAGAATAAATATATTTAGAAATAGATATTGCTCAGTCCCACAATATGTAGTATGTTAGACTTTTGAACAATTCCTTACATATGAAATGAAAATGTGACAGTGTGTCATGCTTTCTCATAATATGTGAGATATTTCTTTAATCAAACACAGTAAAACATTATTTTGCTCCCACAGCTGCATATTTTAAAGCTATCTCTGTTCAACAGGCTCTCTCCAGGTCTTTATTTCCTGTCATGGTTACTGTCTCTTTCCCCTCGCTGCCCTTTCCAACATTTATATCACCCCCTCCCTTCATACAAACTGCACTGATTTGACCACATCACATACCTCTACTGACTGTGACCCACTTCCACTGCAGCAAGCTCAGGATATTTGTTCTTTCTGTCAGACTGCTCCCTATGCATGGAACACCCTTGCTGCTCTGATCCATGAGGGCCCTCTCCTCATTCATGTCTCTCTTTCTTTATATATTAAACAAAATACTGTTTATTCCATCATGTTGTGCATTAGCTTTTCCAAATGATATAGCAATTTTATTAACAATATTCCATCCTGTTTCTTTCAGCCTGAGTCTAACCCTAACCACCCCCTCCAGTAATGTTATATCTTAAATAAGTTTTTAAGCTCCCCCTGGATAGAATTGTGCCTCCTCTGTATTTTATAAGCTCCTCATGGCTCTTCGTGTTGTTGTGAGGTGCCTAGCATAGATGTGGGCAGTAAAATATTTGTATTAATTATATAATGATACATGTTTTCTCAATTATTTGAACCTTGTTGTGACCAGGAGTGTAGTCAAAGTGGATCTGCTCCAGATCAAACAATGACATTTCCTATATCCCTTTTTTCTAACATCCCCCAACTCTGATGAAAGTGTCACTGCCAGATGCTTTCTCTGCTTGTAAGCCTAGAATGAAGCCAAATTCCTTATATAAGAACACTTCCAAGGTGCTGAAGCAAAGCAGACCAGTTGTTTTCTAACTCCTCAGGATCTCTGGTGTATGGAGAATTCTCTAGTAATACAGGCCAGTCTCAAAGCCTCCTGCATCACTCCTCCTCCCAGCCACCAGCACAAAGGATGCAGCTGGAAGCAAAAGGGATGCCTGAGGCATGGACCTTCACCATTAGCTTGCAATCATCCTGAGACTGTTTGAAATCCCGCTAGGGATGGGTCACAAGACTAAAGAGTTGCAGAGGGCTCCTTTGTGACACCAGCTCGCCACCTCCCCATCCCAGCTCTGCCCAGTGTTCCCTGGATCATATGATTTAAACCTGCTCCTGCTGGCCCAATTCAGAGTTGATTGACATAAATGATAGGTGTAAATTACACATTGCTAAGTCACTGCAAATTGATGCTAAGTAATGTACGCCATTGTGAGAGAATGCAAGCAGGGATAAGTTACAGAGTCAGAGAGGCTGTAGCTGGAAGTGTAAGAAAACAAAGCTTCCACTCCTCTTTCCTGCTAGAACTGTACAGACTTTGGTGGAGGGTTCTCAAAAGCAAAAAAGTCTAACAGCAAGCTGTCTGCAACCTCCCCTTCATCAGGGTGCCCACAGTTGGCCTGCATAGTCCCAACAGTGGCTAGTGCTTGCCAGGGAGCAACTGTTTGACAGGTTGGCTGTGCTAACCTTGGGGAAGGAGGAGTAAGAAGCAGTTGCTTGCAGCCTCTACTGACTAGTCTCCTAGGCTATGTCTACACTTACAAAAGCTAGTTCAAATTAGTTAATTTGAACTAACTAATTCAAACTAATTTTAGTTAGTTCAAATTAATTTAATTAGAACTAGCATGGCCCACTAGAATGCTAGTTCAAACTAGCCATGTCCATGCAGGGCACTTGCTTAGTTCGAATTAGTCAGTTGCATGAAGGTCAATCTGCCAATTAGTTTGAACTAAGCAGTTAGAATTAAGGGTTAGTTCGAACTAAGCAATCGAATTTATTAGTTTGAATTAAGGAAGCCCTTAATTCGAACTAATGAAAGCCTAGTGTGGCCAAGGGAGCCTAGGCAGCCTCCCGCAAACTTAAAATTGGCTTGAGCCTGAGGTATTTTAGAGCAGTGGAAACAAAGTCAGCCTTCTCCCAAAGGCAAAGGCTGGCACTCTGAGATGCATGCCAAGAAGGATAAATTACAGTGGCAGGCAGCACAACTATATTTATGGTTATAGCATGACTTCTTCTGCAGGATGGGACATGGATCACTTGCAGGTTTTAACTAGTGTAAATGGTAGATTCTCTGTAAACTGAAGTCTTTAAACCATGATTTGAGGACTTCAGTAACTCAGCTGGAGATTAGGGGTTTATTACAGGAGTGGTTGGGTGAGGTTCTGGGGCCTGCAATGAGCAAAAGGTCAGGTCACTAGATAATCATGATGGTCCCTTCTGACCTTAAGATCTATGGCTATGTCTACACTAGCAATTTAGGTCGACTTAAGGACCCTTAAGTCAATGTAAATTACTCCCTGTCTATACCGGACTTCATTAAGTCAACTTAAGAAATTCCTTAAGTCGACTTAATGAAAGCTTAAGTCGACCTAATAAGAACCGCCCATTAGGTCGACTTAAGCCTTAAGTCGACTCCTTAAGTCAACTTAAGGACGGTGTGGACAGGGAGTAACCCTTAAGTTGACTTTATTAAGTCGACTTAAGGGCGGTTAGGTCGACTTAACAAAGTGGACTAAGTTGATTTAACTTTAAGTCGACTTAGTCCACTTTGTTAAGTCGATTTAATAAGGTCAACTTTAAGTCGACTTAAAGTCAACCTTATTAAGTCAATTTAACAAAGTCGACCTAACTTTTTCTAGTGTAGACATAGCCTATGAAATTTGTCTTAGAGGTTGACAGTTCTTTATCCCCCAAAATAGACATGCTTAGTCAAATTTCTTTTGAATTTGATGTGACCCAGGTTGCGTGCAGGATATAGTTAGTGACCCAAATATGAGGTCATTTGAGTTAGGTATGATGGAGATATAACCCAACAAAAATATGACTTTTTCAAAGGGTTATTAGGTGGCTTTTTGCGCTCAAAGCAAGAGAGCAAACTACTGTTGTGTCTAAATGGTCTCGATATGGTGAGTTTTACTGCAAGCACCAATAAGAGATGTTAGGATTTCTCTGCAGCCACTTTATACTTTCCCACAGAGTTTAAGGAAATGTCCTGACACCATGAGCTCCAGTGAACACCTCACCATTGACACTTCTAGACCAAGTTTTTTTACTCCTGTGCAGTAAAGATTTGATAATTCATGAGACTTGCTACAGGCTCTTGCTGTTATAATATAATGTGTTCGTATTTTATGGGGATGTTTATTGTGAACACAGCGGAATTGCACGCAGACAGACTAAATAAAATCTTTATTTTGGGTACAGAAGAGCTAGAGCAAGACTACTTTGTCAGGGGAAGGAAGCAGATGTGGGGGACAGAGAGAGAGGACGTAGCTGTGGGGAACTTGGGGAATGAGGATGGGTGGTAGGCAAACCTTAGAGTGATTGTTTGAGAAAAATCCATATTTTCCTAGCCCCTTTTGAAATTTAACATTCTGTTCATGATTTCTAAGCCAGAGAGAATCCAGCTTATTCTTTGAAAGCTGTGTTGGTTCTGCACTGCTAATTGGAGTAGAAAGTAGTAAAACTTATTCTTGTCACTACACTAATTAGATAGGATTCAAACAAACACAGGGAACTTACATGTTGAATATGACACTATCTTTTTAAATAGTCATTTTTCAGAAAAGAATCACATGTAAGTATGGAACATGTTAAACATTAACATTTTACTGTACCTGTAATAACTTTTAAATATAATTAAAATTGAAAACCACACAAGCATATTCAATTCTGCAGGGCTACAGAACACTTCTGTGCCAGCACTACAAAGTATCTTATGTCAGCCAAGTAACAGTTTAATCCAAGGTTCTCAACCCCTGGCCCGCGGGCCAAAAGTGGCCCATGGGGCTTTTTAAAATGGCCCACACAGGGCTGCCCGGCTTTCCTTTTTTTCAGATTTTTAAAAAATCTTTTTGGCTTGAGGGCCACAAATATAATTTTTACAACCCTGAAGCGCCACTAGTCCATTTAATTAAAATGTTATTTAAATTTAATTAATTTAATTTTAATGTACATTTAATTAAATAGACTGGTGGCCCCTCCGGGTTCTAAAAATTATATTTGTGGCCCTCAAGCCAAAAAGGTTGGGAACCACTGATTTAGTCAATAGCCTAAACTACAACATGTAAATGACAAAATCTGTGCAAATGTACAGAAATCACTATTATTCTGGGAAACAGGACCAACAAATAGATGTGACAACTACTACATTGCAAACCCCACCATTTTCACTAATATATGTAATGATCTTGAGGGTTCATTAAAGAGCAACTATCGAATGACTGAGGAATAGAATTTTAAAACAGACCAGAGTGATTCCCAGGCGTGCAGCTAGGCGCACAGATGTAAGATCAATTGTAGGGCAAGTCTTCCAAGTCACACAACACTGTCCTATGCTGGGGAGTGTCTCTAAAATCACAACCTTCTACAAGCATTCTCTGCATTATATAAAATGTATCAAAAATAAAAAAACAACAGCTTGGAAAATAGGAAAAGAAAACCCTTCTTTTCCTGTGGACCCCAAACTTTTTACAGTAATCTTCTAGGTAATACACCAAAAAGATATTACACTAGTCTACATACTTTACCTCTTGACTTTTCTGGAAGCCTTAGTGAGATGTTTTTTCTGATACAAAAGTTACATAGACTATTCTATGTTGCCTATAAATTTTAGATGTAGACAACAAAAGCTTATTTATTCTACACTATGTTTTATTCACTGCCTGATGAAAAGAGGATTTGAGACTATGAGCCAGAGTCTCTCTTTAGTCTTATCCCTATTAGGACACTGAACCATTGCTGAAAGTGGCTTTGCAGCTGCAGAACCCCCTGTTGTAGTGCTGAGAACAGATCAAGAGCTAAGATGTTTTCAGTGTTATTTCAGAAAGTATGACTGAAGTGACACCTTCTTTGCAACAGCTTAGTCACTGCACTCCGAGTGATATTCACCAGAGAAATGGTTAAGCAGTGGGTATAGCTGAAAGAAAGAAAGAAAGAAAGAAAGAAAGAAAGAAAGAAAGAAAGAAAGAAAGAAAGAAAGAAAGAAAGAAAGATCACTGTTCTAACCTGCACTTAAGAACAAATTGGCTCCCAGCATTCCCAGGATAGGGGAGGCCACCCTGCTCCCATTGTTCATTACCCTGGGCTCAGGGATGAATTGTCCCAAAAAGTCTAACTGCATAGAGCTAAAAGGGTAACACAAAAACCTGTAAACATGACCAAAAATACCTTTTCAATACACAAGGATGTTATATTTGATATACTGGAACATTTCTGGGCTAGAAGAGAAAATATGGGAGAGCTTCAACACTCCAATTTTTAGCCCTGCATGGCTCTAGGATAATGTGCTTCAAAGTTATGGCATTTAAGGCATGATTCTCAGTGACACTAAAGGTTCTTTATGATAAATTCTTCAGCTGAAATTGGAAAAAACAGCCCCTTAAGAATGTCCCATGTGTAGAGGGCCTCCCCAACTGGTGTAAAGATAGTGTAGGTGGAATACACTGCTCCTAGACCCTAACATAAGGTGAAGACTAGAATTCGGCATAACCAGAACGCACTGTGGCTATTCTCTGCTCCCCAGGGCTCAATGGCTATGTCTACACTTAGGGATTTAGGTCGATTTTACTAAGTCGACTTTATTAAGTCAACTTAGAGAATCCACACAGGACTCTTAAGTCGACTTAAACTTGGCCTTACTAAGTCAACTTAGAGAGTCTATACTAGATTCTCTAAGTTGACTAGTTGGGTCCAGGGGCAGGCAAGGCTCGCTCCCCAGGCTAAGAGGGCTTGTCTTTGGGAGAGCCAGCCCATGGGGCTGGCTCTCCTGGAGGCAGGAAGCCCGAGCAGTCCAGGGGAGAAGGGCGCACGGAGCTCCCTTCTGGCCCGGACTGCTCGGCTCCCTTTGGCCAGGACCACTGGGTCCCAGATAGGAGGGAGCGCAGGGCTCCCTTCAGCCAGGACTACTGGGTCCCAGCTAGGAGGGAGCGCGGGGCTCCCTTCTCCCCGGGACCGCTTGGGTCCCAGCTAGGAGGGAGCCCTGTGCTCCTTTCTCCATGGGACCTGAGCAGTCCCAGGGAAAAGGGAGCCAGGACAAGCCGCTAGCGGCTTCCCGGGAAAAGGGAGCATTTTCCCCCTGCCCTAAGTCGACTAAGTCAACTTAGGGCATCAACACTGCCTAAGTTGATTTAAGAAGTTGACTTAAGCATTAAAGTTGACTTTAAACTAGGTTTAATAAAGTCGACTTTAAATTTCCTTAAGTCTACTTAAGCAGCAGCTTAAGTCAACTTAAGGAAATGCCAGTGTGGACGCAGAGTAAATTAAGTCGAATTAAGCCTGCTTAAGTCGACTTAATTTACTAGTGCAGACACACCCATAGTGGCCCTTGAGATGCAAAGCATATGTTAAAGCAGCCCTGAACATATACACTGACTAGGGACTAGGTTGGTCCTTGCATGGCCCCAGAATACCGGGAACACAAAAGTAGTTTAAAGTCTGTCTCAAGCACAGCAATAGAATGACTGAAGGTATGAATACACTGGAGCTGGAAGGTGTAATTTCTAGCTTGAGTAGACACCTTACTTCAATCAAGGAGAATCTGCACTGTCCTCAGATTACTCTAAATACCACTTATTAGATCATTAATGGATGGCTGACATCAATGAGTTGTGTAATTCCTCTAATATGCACTTAATTTCCATCAAAAATGAGTTTAAAAATACCAAGGTCACCCTAAATCTGCATTCCCAGAATCACAAACTTTTGCAAACTTGCTTCTGGAAAGCTCACAGACCAAGAAGATTTTTAAGAACAGTGCATATTCAGATCCTTTAGTGAAAAGGGCTACAGAAATACCTATTATAAATTAATTTAATATATTTTAAGTGGATCTTTTAATTATCTTCTCTCTCCCTTTCGGTTGCATTAAACCCTACTTGTGAAGTTAAATGCATTTATTTCCATTAGAGAGAGTACTCCCACTTCTCCTAGTCTGGTCCTTACTCACAATGTGTGGGCAGAAAGAAAAAGTCACTCACATTTCTTTAAATGCCAGAACAAAATAAAATTAAAAAAACCCCAGTGACCTGATATTTAGATAACTACTGGTACAATTATGTCATATACTCTTTTCTAGAACTGAATTGTGTCCTCAAAATGTTCATAGGAAACAAGAAACATGATGTTTGTATCCATAGTTCATTTCACTCCTTTTAAACAAACAACAAGGGGAAGATTGATAATAGGCGTCTAATTTATTTGATACAAGAAATGTATTCACTTAAAATAAAAATGAGGGGGTTGGGGAGAGTGACGCAGTAGAAGCCTGATCCTGTTCCCGTAGAAGAAAATGGGAAGATTCCCACTGACTACAATGGAAGCTGGATTGGGCCCATGGATTGCTAGCAATACATTATCTGAAATTTGTATTTTCTCCCGTAGCTGAAAAGCAGTCATTTGCTGCCCCCTAGAAGTAGATTACTGCATATACTCTTCAATACACTTTTGCCATCTTTAGCCAGACACCTGAGTTTAAGTGAAAATGCATATGACAATCCAAAGCAATTTGGAAATGTTCCTTGTTTTTAAGGACTGTGGATAAATAGTAAGAGTTACAATTCAATATACAGAAGTTTTAAGTTAAAGAAACTACCTTGTGAAGTTCATCCACCACTACTTTCTTTTGATGTCACTAGGTGTTATATCGGGGCCTAGAAGAGGAAGAAGTACACAGATGTGACAAAACGTGGGTTAAACCAGAACTTCAGGTTCATGGTATTGTGGTAACATATGCATAGTAATCTATAGTCGATTGATTTGGTGGGAGCTGTCATGTTACTTTGTGTCACTATTAGAAGTATCACACACAGATGTACGTCCAGGATTCAGGTTACATGAATGGTTAATGCTGATATTGTGCTGCTGGTTCTTGAAGTATCTACTTGACTCCTACCCCTGGGAACAAAAGGCATCATTCTTAGCTTAGTTATGCCAGTGTAACCCCTGCGAATTCAGCAGGGTCTCAAAGGCATAACTGAAGGGAAAATTTGACCCAATGTGAGAAAAATGTGACTAATTTCTTGAGTATTTGCCCATGTTTGATGCCATTTTACATCCCAAAGCCATACATATTCCCTGCATTGCAGAAAGGGTCCATACTCTAGATGCATCACATCAGCAAAAAATAAAAGAATTACTCAGAATTAAAACTGCATATTTCACTGTAAATTCAAGAGTTAGACTACTTCCAAGAAAAAACTTGCTAAGGGTTTTGGGGGTGTGTGTGTGGGGAGAAGCGGTGTCTTTTTAGCAATTTCCAGTGAATATTAGCTCATTTTTAGAACCAGGTGGCCTTAATTTTTTTAACCACACACTTGAATACAGTCCTGCATATGTCAGGCCATTTAGGTGCACTGCATGATAACACAAAAAAATAAGGGCTTTTTTTTAATCAGGCTTGCTACATTTCCCAGGTGCTAACTCAGCATGCTCATGACTAGAAGTATTTTTTCAATCCCATGTAGTTTATTGATGTTTAATTCCCCCGCCCCTTCTAGCTCCACACCTAGTCAGGGGTCTACTCTTCAATAAAGACTATTTGCATGTCAAGTTAGAGGGACTTGCTTAAGTTGTTTGAATTATTAATGAGAAAAAAATTAAATGCTAGAAAAAATCTGATTCTGGCCAACTCTCCAAAGACCCAAGAATGGCTGATGGGATTTTCTTCAAATTTAAAAACAAAATCCTCTCACCTCTTGGCTCAACTCAAAGAGAGATTTGGGTCATTTTGATAAAGCAGGTCTATCTGCTGAACACCTGGGTAGAGTAGGTGTATCTATGCAAATACAGACTACTCCTCAAGTATGTCCCTCTCCCACAGTTTGTCACTGCATGTCGGGGGATAACTTATTCAGACGTTACTTGCACTTGTTATACCATTAATTACAACTTTATCGTCCATTCACCATCCCACTCATGTCCATTGAGAAATAGGGTCTTATTGTGTCAAGTTACTTCTACAATACGCAGTCCTAGGCTTCACCAGTAAGGAAGTTAATCATCAGGCCTTTTTCCTGGTCATCACATAGAGATGGGGCCACATCATAAATAAGAGCATGACTTAATTTACAAATCCATGAAACTTATTCTGGGTACAATCATAATGATAATGATAAATAGATGATGGGCTCAGATACTGAAATTGCTGCAGGAACCTATTCCCATTTGCAGACCTGTAATCTATTCCTGAAGGATGCAGGTTTCCATCTGGGCTGGCCCACTGGAGTGTATAACACTTGGTTTTCCACTTGTAAGAGTAAAATCTACTTCTGGAGATTTGATGTTCCAGCAGATGCCAGCAACACTGCTCCTGTGGATTCTTGATCTTGCCCTTTTGGAGACACAGAACAAGGCCAGGAGCAGATAGAAGACAGCCTGAGCAAACTGTAAAGCCCAAACATCCAGTAGGTTAAGGGCAGTCTAGATCAGTACTCAAGAATCCACATAAGAGGTCCAATAGCCAGAAGATCCAATCCAATGGAAAAGTACAACAAAGCAGAGTCAAACACAGTCCAACAAACAACCACAAAATGGCTTACTGCTCAGACATGGACAGAATGAAAGCAGGAAGTTTATATATGGTCACCAGCCAATCAGGGTCAAGACTATATGGCCAATCAGGAAGCAGATCATTAGCCCTCAATGCTGTTTTACCCAAGTCTGTGAATTCCATATCAATTCAATAAATTGCTGTTGTGTGAAAACCAAGACTGCCCTGTAAGCCTGGGTTTGAGACCAGCAACTTGACACTTATGCATTCCATTATTATGCTTATAGTTAAAGGGTATGTCTACACTGGCAATTTAGGTCGACTTAAGTAGCCTTAAGTCAACCTAAATTACTCCCCATCCATACTGGGCTTTCATTAAGTCGACTTAAGAAATTCCTTAAGTCAACTTAATGAAAGCTTAAGTCGACGTAGTAAGAACTGCCACTTAGGTCAACCTAACCCTTAAGTTGACTCCTTAGGTCGACTTAAGCACAGTGTGGATATGGATTGACCCTTAAGTCGACTTTATTACGTCGACTTACTAAGTCCACGTTCAGGGTAACCACTTTGTTAAGTCACCTTAATAAGGTCAACTTTAAGTCGACGTAACAAAGTCGACCTAACTTTTTCTAGTGCAGACATAGCCAAAGAGTTTTTCCTACTGTCTAACCTAAACCTCCTTTACTGAAGAATACGCTGATTGCTTTTTATCCTACCATTGGCAGACATGAAGAACAACTGATCACAATCCTGTTTATGACAACCCTTTACATATTTTAGGACTGACAACCCTTTACATATATTAGGACTGCTGTATGTGAAGTCCTGAGTAAAATAAAAAAGAATAATTTACGTTTAGCAATTTTCAGTGTCCATAAAAAGTTCCCAACCATGAGTTTGCAAGATTTTCCAATCTAGTTAACTGCACAGTTTTAAGATAAATGAAGTATGTACTGGATGCCACCAAGTGGTAGCTGTTATCACATACCAGTAGCTTTAGCATTCTTCCATTTTAAGCCAACACTTCAACTGCAGAAAATATTGATTTAATACTACAAAAGTTAGTGATCTGATACAGTAGTTTGTTGGGAACAGCATACTGCTACTGGAGAAAGAGACAAAATATTCCTTTATGGCCAAATTCTATTCCTACTTTCATGGCAAAACTTCCACTGACTTCAATGAAACCAAACTCACAAACCTTCCTCCACAGCCTTAGAGAGTCCTGAGCCTGCAGAACCAGCCTGGTTCCAATTCAGGAATAAAAAAAGGATGTGGAGACTCCAAGCAGCCCTACCACTTGGAATGCATGGCTTCTAGAATTTGGTCTTTACTGCTCTACTGTTGTAGGTGGCATCAAATATTTATTGTGATGCAGTTATGAGTATTAGGTTAAGAAGTCAACAAAGAGGATTTGAGCAGATGTATAGTGTGGCTATATTTCAGGACTACATATCAAACAACCTGCAGTTCTCAGTGTCAAGAAGGAATATTCAGCAAGACAATGGAAACTTCAAGCACCTCAAACTAGTTTTCAGTCCTACCCAAAACAGAGAAATGATTTGCCAGCAAACTTTTTCAAAAAATCAGCTTTGTGAGTTCTGGCCTGTTGGTACTTGTTCATTCATGTTTTTTTTTAATCAAAACTCTGGTTGGAAGTGTAACATTTTCAATTTTCTCTTTTTATTAACAAAAGAGATTCTCTGTACAAATTAAAATGGTAAATTATGATATTTTAATTAGTATTTCTCTGAAGGGAAAAGAACCTAGGTTAGAATAGTGATAGGCAGATACATAAATAGATAAATGTCTTCTGTGTCTAAGGTGACCAGATAGCAAGTGTGAAATATCAGGATGGAGGATGGCAGATAGAATACTCCTAGTTGTAGCTCTAGGGCAGGGATGGGCAATAATATTTGGCTGGGGGGCCAGTGGTGGCAGCGGAGAGCCAGCCTGGGGCCAGGGTGAAGGAAGGGGTGCTGCAGGGGAGAGAGCGGGGTCGAGCTCAGGGGGTGAGCGCTGGTGGGGGGGAGAGCCAAGGGTAAGGGATAGCTGGCTGGGGGGCAGAATTGCAGCACTAGCCTCAGCACCATGCAGCACCAGCCAAGGGGGCAGAGGAGTGGCAGCACTGGCCCCAGAGCACCGCAGTGCCGGCCCCATCTCCAGTGTCTTGCAGCGCCAACGGGGTGCGAAGGGGACAGCGCAGCACTGACCCTGGCCTTCTGCAGTACCGGCTGGGGGGGGGGGAGGGGCAGAAGAGGGCAGCGCTGGCCCCAGCCCAGCCCCAGAGCCGCAGCACTAACTGGGGGAGCATAAAGGGGCAGTGCACTGCCAGCCCCAGCCCCAGAGCAGCATAGCACTAGCCAGGGGCGGGATGGCACAGCACTGGCCTTGGCTCAAGAACAATGAAGCGTGCTGGCTGGAGGGCAGAAGGGGGTTGGGTAGGGTTATCAGATACCAAAGCATGGAAAGGAGGACAGGGAAGTATGAAAAGGAGGACATGGAGAAAATGTAGCATTAATATCTGACCACTGCTGCAGCCCCTTCCCTGCTCCTCTTCCCTCCCTTCCCACCAGCAGCCCCTTCCACGATCCTCTGCCCACCCACCATGGCCCATTCCACAATCCTCTGCTGCGCCCTCCCCCCCCCGCAGTCCCTGCTATGATCCTCTGTCGTCGTCCCCCATGACCCCTTCCCTGCTCCTCTGCCCCCCATGGCCCCTTCCCAGCCCCCCTTCCCTGGCTGGAGGTCCAGAGCTGCAGCGGTGGTCAGCAGAGCCGCTCCTGGGCCAGGCCCCTTCCGCCCTGAGCACGCTCTGTTTGAGTGTGCTCAGAGCGGGAGGTTTGAAACTCCCCAGCCTGGCCGCAGCAGGACAGGGCAGAACAAGCCCTGCCCGAGTCTGCCACTTTGCTGGTGGAACGCACTGGAACGCAGCATTCCGCCCCGGTTTTGGCTGTGATCAGCAGATTAGCCAAACCCAACTTTTCAGGCATATTTTGGACCCTAAAATTCTTGGTTTATACGCAAGCATATACGGTAGCTTCATATAAAAAACTGAAATTTTACTCATAAGTAAAAAGCCGGAGAAAATCACGTATTTTTAAAATGCCAGCCGGACGGAGGATGTGAAGGTAAAAAGGAGGACATGTCCTCCTTTTGCCGGACGTCTGGTAACCCTAGGGTTGGGGAGAACAGGCCAGGGGCACCGGGCTGGACAGAGGTCACAGGCTGGCCGGATTTGGCCCGCAGGCCGTACTTTGCCCACTCCTGCTCTCGGGGCATGCCATCGTAGATTTCTTCCTGTGCTGCTTCAGGGTGTTTCCTGAGTAGATTACATAGTTTCTTTTGGCATTCCGCAGTGGGATCAGAGAAAAGTGGCTTATAAAACATGGTGTTGAAGTGTTATCTATTAGCCTCTTGTTCATAATCTGATTTGTTCATAATGACTACAGCACCTCTTTTGTCAGCCTCTTTGATAAAAATGTCAGCAGAAGTACATTACTGCATGAGCCAACAGGGCACTGGGGCCCACCACAATGTGGGGTGTCCTCCATCTTGCCGGCACTCGGGGGGGGGGGGGGGGGGCGGGGCAGGTTGCCCCTAAGCCATCCAGTCCGCCCCCGGGGTGGGGCAGCCGCAGCCTGGCTAGTCGGCCCCCAGGGGTGGCAGGGCCAACAAGCGCATGCAGTACAGCCTCCAGCGTGGCCTTCAGGATGCACCGTGCACACCAGTCGCCCCCCCCCCCCACCGCTGGGAGCCGACTGGCCAGGCCGTGGCCAGCCTCTGAACCCCAGGCCCCCTCCCAGCACTGGCCTCCTCGCACAAGGCTAGGGCCCTAGACTGACCCGCCTCTGAATGTCAGAGTTGTTTCCAAGGCTGTGGATGGCTTTGTGTTCTGCATGGCTGAGTTTATAGTGCAAGAAATGTTGTTTGTCCATGATTTCAGCCTGTGCACGTCAGCGGAAACCATCTATGTAGAACTCCAGTCTGTTATTCCTACCATTAGGAGGAGTCTATGTAGAATCTTTCTTTCTGTCATGTTGGTATGAAGATATGTATTATTGCGCTGTTCAGAGGTGTGGTGGAAATTTTCCTTGAGTCAGAGACAGCGAAAGTAGGCTTCCAGGTTACTGAAGAATTGTATCATGTCCCTGAGATAGGACAGACTCTTCTGCCAGGCTAAGTGCATAGCTGGATAGATAAACAATATTGCCGGGGGAGGTAAGGGTGTTACTGTTGTTGGTCCTTGTGGTATGTAGAAGTTTAGATAGTTTCATGTTTTTTCTTCTGTCGGAAAGCAAAGTGTGCGTGGTAGATAGCTTCTCACTTTTTTGTGAAGTTCAGCCATGTAGAAGTTTTTGTTGAATTTTTTTTTATGAGAGTTTTCAGTGTCGAGAGTTCACTTTTAATCTTCTACTTGCAGTATAGGATTCTGATCAGGGGGCTTCTTAGTTTCTTTGAGAGCGTGTGGCACAATCTCTCACTGTCATCTCATGTTGATCATAATGGATGTTTCACTTTCAGTCCATTTGGAATAATGTCCAATTGTTTGCACTTGGAAAGGAAGATGATGTCGGTTTGTATCTCTGCGAGTTGTTTCATGAAGCTGATGGATTTCCACTTCACAGAGCTAGAGTCAGTGCCTTCCATGGTGACAAGTTCCGGAGGCATAGCTGTGTTAGTCTACTTCAGCAAAACAAATAATGAGTCCTGTGGCATTTTTAAAGACTAACAATTTATTTATCACATGAGCTCTCTGTGCTGAACAACTGTGAGTGACCATATTATTCAGGCCATGCATTCCATACTATGTTGTCTGTGAGTGACAAACTGATCTTAAACTGACCTTTTTTTACTATTACGGCTCTTGGTCATGTAGATACAGCCTACACTTGAGATCTCACGATTTGGCCTTCTTCTGAATAACATTTGTGCTCACATACTACCATGATAGATCAACAGGAAATTGTGCTGACATGATGAAATCCCATTAGTCAGACTCAACTGCTCCAGTCTTTAACTCCTGTAAACTTTTAGACTGCGTTTTACCACTGACTTTAGGGAAAGCAGAATTAGACTTTGTCTACGTGAGAATGTTATGTGAGTTTAACTGAAATTGGTTTTAAAAACAGTTTAGTTAAACCAATGCAAACCTCGGTGTGGACACTCAGGCCCAGTCTACACTGCCCACAAAATTCAGTGGCAGTCAAAGGGAGTTACGCAAGCTACACAGAGTAGCTTGTGTAACTCCCGTCAACTTCATAACTTGCCTGTAGCACACCATTTTCACTGAGAAGCACCAATGGGAAATGCATTCCCATTGACAAAGTGCAACACCCACTTGAAGGGGGTAGTTTTATTAAGTCGATTCCCAGGTTGACTGAGCTTATCTTTGCTGACCACTCAGTCGATATGGAAAAATTGATCTAATGGCAGCACATACCCTTATTCAGTTTTAAGCATGGTTTCTTTTGGTTTAGATTAAACCTTTTCCCAATTGACTTAAACTAAACTGAAAAAAAAAAAAAGCTGAAGCAAGACTGTTCATGAAGGAGTTTAACTAAAATGGTTTAAATCTACAACTTTGGATAAAACAATGCAACTTTCTCATGCAAAAAAATGTTTAGGTCACTACAGAGCACTTTTGAAAATCCTACACTTCTGATTTGAAAGTGGTTTTTATTCTGAACACCACTAGTCTTCATTTGTAGAACAATTTCTATTTTTCACCTTTTTGTGCCCTCGCTGTTTCATACATACACATTAACTGTCGATATATGGTAGAGGTAGAAACAAACATATTTTAAAAACCCTGATAGTTTCTCACTCAGTCCTTCTGGGATATTCTCTCCATCTAACATTTCCATGGAATTTAAAAAAAAATGTCCTCCAAATGTCCATAACAATAGCTGTCAGCAATTCCTGACTTCTACTGTGATGTGACCAGTTCTCTTCAAATATGAAAATATGACAGATAGGACAGCTGTTTTGGTTTGTAATGAGAGTTTGCAACTGCCAACTTCAAGTGGCTGAAAATCATAAACCAGACCCCACAAAATCATAGGCTATGTCTACACTGGGGAATTCAGGTCGACTTAAAAAAGTCGACTTTAATAAGTCAACTTTAAGTCGACCTTATTAAGTCAACTTAGAGAGTCCACACTGGACTCCTAAGTCGACTTAAAGAGGGCCTTACTAAGTTGACTTAGAGAGTCCACACTGGCAGCAAGCCCCTGAGTGGTCCGGGGGAGAAGGGAAGCTCCCTTCTGCCCCGGACCACTCGGCTCCCTTATGCTCAGGACTTCCCACGTCCCGGGCAGAAGGGAATCCTCCTAGCGTGGACCACTTGGGTCCCAGGGACAACTTCCCCGGACCCAAGTGGTCTGGGCCAGGAGGAAGAGCCGGAGTCCCGTGCTCCAGCTGCCTGCTGCTGAGCAGCTGGAGCGCAGGCAGCTGGAGCGGGGATCCCAGCAAGAAGGGACCTCGGGGCTCCCTTCTCACCGGGACCACTCACAGGTCCCGGCGAGAAGGGACCCATGACTAAGTCGACTTAGGGCTACCCCACGTCTACACTGGCTTAAGTCGACTTCAATAGTCGACTTAAGCCTCAAAGTTGAGTTTATACCAGGTGTTATAAAGTCGACTTTGAATTTCCTTAAGTCGACTTAAGCAGCTGCTTAAGTCAACTTAAGGAAACTGTAGTGTAGACGTGGGGTAATTAAGTTGACTTAAGCCTGCTTAAGTGGACTTAATTTTCAAGTGTAGATGCACCCATAGAGACTGACTTAAATATGAAGGTTTAAAAAAAATATTTGGAATTCTTTTTATTTGCCTTCTGGTTTCAGACCTTGAGGGTACACTTTTGAGTCACATTTTCAAGTTTCAGCTTCTCGATACTGCAGGTAATACAGCAGCACAACTATGGTGCTGCAGTCATACCACTGTAGCACCAAAGTCTAGACACTTGCTACAGTGACAGAAGTTTTTCATCACTGTACTCAGTCCACACTCCATCAATCTACCAGTGTCTTGGGGTTTAGCTGGTTTAACAACATCTCTCTGTGAATTTAGCGAAGTACAATTTTAACAGGGTCTATAGTTTCACACATTTAATTACATCTCAGTGTGAATTTTTCACACTTAGGAGCAACACACCTAGGTTGACCTAAGTTTTAGGTGTTGACCAGGCCCTTTTCACAATCGAAAGGGTTAGAAACTTAGGTTCCGGGCTACACTATAGTTAGGTTGATGTAAGTTGACTTGTGTTGATCTAGCCGTGGAAGCGTCTTCACTTGATTTGGCTTCTCCCAATGTTAAGAGCCTCTCTATATCAATTTGCTAATACCACCTCCCCAAGCGACACAGTGTCATGGTTGATGTAATTAGGTTGACACAACGTCATATAGACACTGTGTTGCTTACCTTGAGAATTACTGCCTTTATGGAGCCACCCTACAATGCCCCACGCTGTTAATACAAGCAGTAGAAGAGCTCCTGGCGAGGACACATACTGCCGACACAAGAAGCCACATGTGCATACACAAACAATATAGTAACTGTGGTGGCTGTATGCTGATGTTAGGTCGACATAACTTTGTCACTTAGGGCTTCTCTACACGGAAAATGCTGCTTCGATCTGCACAGATCGACGCAGATGGATCCATTGAGAGGCCAATGTAGACATGCTCAATCTATCCCGGAAGTGCTCGCCAAGTGGAGTAGCGCTGCACTGAAGGGAGAGCACTTCAAGCCAACAGAGCCGAGTTTAAGAGACTGCGATGACAGTAACTAAGTCGACAGGAGTCAGGCATTCTGCTGCATGCAGCTTGCGTATCTTGTATCGACCTAGCCCTGCAGTGCAGACCAGGCCAAAGACACAGCGGCGCTCTTCTGTTTCAATGAAAGCTGAGAGTTTCTTGGATGCACAGGCCTCCCACAGCGGTAGGGACCTCCAGACCATCAAAAGCCAGACTTGAATGAAATCAGGAGAGATGCCAACAGCTCCCCCCCCCCCCTTGCAGTTCCTTGATGAGGGTTGGGGATGTTGATGCCCCTGGCTGCATCTGGGGTCGCGCACTGGGTAACTCAAGGGGGTCGAAGGCCATAGTGCCGATGAAGCCGCTTTGCTCCAGACTCAGAGGAAGCTGGGACACCATATAAGGATGTTCCCGGTTTCAGGAAGCAAAGCAGATAACAAGCCTTGAAAGTACCAGCGGAAATCGGTCAAAGTTTGCTCTCTAAGAGAAGGGGGGAGAGTACTTCCACCGTTCACAAGGAGCAAAGTATTGAAGTAAACAACCTGTCTATATAAGGGTCACTGCAACGAGGGTGGGGTGCGCATGATTTGAAACGTTCCCGTCTCCGTGTGCCTGCTTGAGATCTCAAATAAACCTTAGATTGCTTCTCCGCCGGGCAACAAACCCCAAACTGTTGCTAGCCCCGGCCTGTCCTGGGGCGTCCCACCTGCAACAGGGACGATTCGCTCCTGTCTCCAATATCCCCCGGGACTGTGCCCTCTGCGCACTCCTGGGCCAAGCCAGGTCCGGGCACCGCGGCAGTCACTCACACCCACGTGGACAAGCCCTCGCGCGGCACGAGCTCGACTCCTCTTCCGCTACGAGCCACCCGCGTTCCCCTCCCCCCCCCTCCCCCCCCCCAACAGGACTGGCGAGGCGGGCCCAGCCGGACTGTGGGCGGCGCTCGGTGTCCATGGGAACGGGAAGAGCTGAGCGCGCGCTGCGCCGCGCGGCTCCTGCGCCCTTTCGCTGCCGGCCGCCATTATGATGCTGGGCCGCGGGCTGGACGCCAGGTACGTGCGGAGCGGAGCCCGGCCCGGGTGTCCAAACCTGGCGCTGCCCGCCCGGGGCTGCCCCGCTGTGGGACGCGAGAGGGACAGGCGGCCGGAGCCCCGGTAGTGGGGTGCTGCCGTGGTGCAGAGGCGGCCCTGAGTTTCTGCCGTGCCCGTGGGTGGGGATGGGCGGACTGCCGTGTGTATGGGCTTGTGGGAGAGGGAAGGAGCGAGATTTTGGCTTCCACAGCCCTGATTTCTCTCCCAGCCCAGGCTTTTGGGGTAGGGGCCCATTCAGTTTGGGGGTGTTGGCTTTTAGTGTCTTCAGTGAGCTGCTTTTGGGTGATACCTAAAGGGGTGGGTCAATTCAGTAGGTTGTGTTTTAATTTAAGGTGGGGTGCCAGAAATAAGCTTCAAAAATCTAAATAGAATAGTTTCAGTAGGATAGGGCAGGATGCTAAATAGGAAAGTAAAGCCGGGTCTATTCCAGCAAAAAAAAAAAAATCCTCCCCGGCCCCCAAACCTGCACCTCTGCTGACCGTTCCCAAACCAGTTCCGTTCATCCCCTCTGCCTGTTTTAAGCCCTTACATTGTGTGCCCATCACCCTACAGTCCAGGCAACAAAATGTATTGAGACATAGGTCTTGTCTGCACTAGCACTTAGGTTGGCAAAACTTTGCACTCAGGGATGTGAAAACACCATTCCCCTGAGCAACATACATTTTGCAAGTTTTAGCGCTTGTGTGCACAGCATTATGTCTGTGGGAGAGAGCTCACGTGCAGACATAATAGAGTGACCTGAGGTTCCAGTATTTGAGGCTTTTTCTTACATTGTTTCTATTACCCCCTACTACCTCTCCTGATTTTTACCACGTGCTATCTGGTCACCCTATAACAGTGGTCAGCAAACTTTAGTGACCCCTGTGCCAGTCCCTCCTTGGTTGTCTGGAAGCACTGGCAGCCCACTCTGCTGAAAAAAAGAAGCTGACATCTGAAAATTCAGTGGCTTCCATGGATGGAATGGGGGGGGGGGGGCGCGGGGGTGGTTTCCAAGCACGCTTTGAATTCTTGGAAAGAAAGAAGCCACTCCTCTCTGCAGTGTGCCCGGGAATGAAGCTGACCAGAGCAACTCGATTTGGCATCATGACTGAGGCAGGGGTCCCCAGGCAGGACATGGAAAGAAGCCGCTGCGGGTCTGGGCAGCTTCTTTCCATGGCATGCCAGGGGAACCCTGGGGTGCCTGGGACACCAGCGCTCACTTTTCTTGGGCAGCAGTGGCACTTTCGGCAGAGGGCGCCACATGCTACCTCAGATGGGCTTGTGTGCCATTGCTGGCACACGTCCCAAGGTTGCTGACCCCTGGGCCTATAATAAAGCCACCTAAACAAGTCGTGGTAGCTAAGTCAGCAGGACAGCATTTCCCACCAATATAAGGCTGTCCACACAAGCAAAATTTATGTTACTCAGGAAGTATGTTTTTTTCACTCCCCTGAGCAACAAATAATTTGCTGACATAAGTGCTATTATAGACAAGGTCTAAATAAAATTCTGGGATAAAATGAAGATTTGCTAATATAATCAAACCTTGTTGTGTTGGTCCTATAGCCTGTAAGTAGCATTTTAAAAATAAAGTAATTAACAAATTAACCTAATCGTCACACCTTCCATTAAGGAAATTTAATTCATATCTCTCAGAATTGAATACTGTTCATATGGCGAAACTGCAGGCACAAAGTTGCTAAATGTTTGGGCAGACCTGCTTTAAATTCCCTCACATTACTTGGTGGGGGTGATGACAATATGTAAACCAGTACCAGGACAATTCAATTGAAAAACCTTAAATGGATACTCACCAGCAACTACAGATCATACAACAGAAACACTAAAACAGGAACATATCCCTGCAACAAACCACGCTGCCAACTTTGCCCTCATATCTACACTGAAGACACAATCACAGGACCTAATCAAGCCACCTACTCCATCAAGGGCTCATTCACCTGCTCATCCACCAATGTGATTTATGCCGTCATGTGCCAGAAATGCCCCTCTGCCTTATATATTGGACAAACAGGACAGTCTCTGCGCCAAAGAATAAATGGACGCAAATCTGACATCAGAAATTGCAAGACTACAAAACCAATAGGGGAACACTTCAATCTCCCTGCTCACTCCCTTGACGATTTAATAGCTGTGTTGAAAAAGATGAATAACAAATCACAGCTTCAAAGAAAAACTGCAGAACTCGAATTTATATGCAAATTTGACTCAGTTGCCTTGGGGTTAAACAGGGACTATGGATTTTTCTCTCATTACAACAGGTGATTTGACCTCCCCTTCCTCTATGTGCTGTTCCCCAGTGTTTGAATCCTAACACCTATTTTGATTTGCTGTTACAGCCTGACCTCATCCTATGTCATACACTCCCCTGCATTTAATTTCCTCCCGTTCTGTAAGTTTCCCATCTTCAAAGGGTATGATGAAGTGGGATTTTCTCCCACGAAAGCTCATGCAATAAATAAATCTGTTAGTCTTTAAAAGTGCCACAGGACTCTGTTGTTTTTCCTCACTGGAGATTATCTTTAGGTTAGTGTTAACTGGGGAAGCAAGTTTTTTTGCCATGTGCTTTTCAATGAGGTTTTTTATACTTGCACTCAGATTATGAAATCTCCCTTATTCAGATGGTAGCAGACTTTAAAAAGGCATTTGGAACTAAGAGACTATCCCCTGGTATTTATCTTAAAAAACCCCCCACCTAACTCAAATTGGTACCTGCTTATTTTGAAGTAACATAAACTGATCTTTCTCTGCAATGGTATTTTCTTCTGAAAGCTTAGGATAATATGCACGTGTTCATTTTCTGCATGAATTTTCACTTTCAAGAAAATAATGAATTTGAGCCAATAGTCTGGTCTTGAAGTATTGAATTTCCTTTGATTTTTCTGGTTTTGGAAGGTTGGTTACAGTGGTCAAAGTAAAGACCTGGGATCATTTCCAGCTGTCAGAATCTCAGGGCAACTCACACAAATGAAGAAAGTTTTAAATTTTTCCTCCAAATAAGTGAGATGTGAGTAAATTCCAAGGCTAAGAAGAATCTTGCCTATGTTGCTAATAGCATAGGGCCTGATCTTCCAAATCCTACTAAGCACAATGTTGAGCAGTTTTATTGAGGCCAATGGGACTTGCAGGGTTCTGCAATTGATAGTTAATATTTGCAGAATTGGGCCTGAAGTGGGCACGAAGTAGTAGAATGAATCCATTGGTTATCATGTGTACTTCAGCAGCAGCAGAATTATGCTGCCAGTAATGATGACGCACTGTATGAAGGACCAGCAGAGGTGAAATCTTCAAATGAAAGCACTCATTAAACAGAGAGGAAGATGAGACTGAAATATCAAGCAAAATGTTTATGCCAACTGAAATAAAGCTTGAAATCAATTTATGAAGTGGTTTAATAAAATTAATAAATAGGCAAGTGTTTGATAGAAAGTTGAAATTTAAGTAGCATCCCACTCAAAATCCATCATCTTGATTTTCTGAATTAATTCCTTATGCAAATACAAAGCTACAATATAAGCATTAAAAATTCTTACTCTTATAAAAAGCAGAAAATAACCTAAGTAATTTACATATATATTATTTTACCCTTACAGTTAATACATTCAATTGAAGAGCTTGATATGTGAAAATTTACCTTGCATGTTTTAACACTATAATCCTATTTCTCAACACCATACTTATGAACTCCGAGGAGGCAAGGTAGAGAACGTACCTGCTTCAAGGACTTCTTAGCTCCATTGGAGCATAGCATTTGAGTTTCATTGGGTAGGCATATTTTTCTGTAAACACCCCTCGTCCCGCCAATGCATCTAACAAAAGAGGTCACATAAAATTTTATGCTCTGTAACATTATATGTTGTTGGTATTGGATAATTATTATTTTCTTTGTTGGCTATTATGATGAAGATAACATTACTCCTTGTTAATATTTCTTACAGTTTGGCTTTTTATATTCTCTTTTTGTTCAAATAATTAATACTTTGTGTGCCAGATTTTCTTTAGATTTACCTCTTGTGAAAGTTGGAACTATTAAAACTAAGGTCCCAATACTGCAATCCACATGAGCAAAGTCTTATGCTTGTTCAGCACCCAATAAAAGTCAATGCCATCCAGGTGGAACATTAGACCTATGAACATTTTATTGCAGAAATGTGGCCTTAGTGTACTGTAAGTGAGAGAGACCTGAAAGAGCCTTACATTTAAAGAAGGTAGTTTTTAAAAGGACACAGTCAGCTTGAAATTTATTTAGTTTTTCTTTGTTTATTCTTGTACAGTGGCTCCCTCAAAGGCCCATTATTGATTTTGTGGGGTTTACAGTCATATTTTTGTATTTTAAAATACTTTTCTCCTTTATTGCTGAGTGAAAAACCTGCATTGAAACAGAAATGGACTAACAGTATAAAGGGGAAGCTGGTAATGACTACCGTATACACAAACTGCTGTCAAATATTAAATTTTAAAAATGAGGAAAAAAGGCTTTATAATGTTACAGAGAATAAAATTTTATGTGATCTCTTTTGGTTATAGTAAACTAGGTATAAAATTTGTAGTTTTAAAAAATTCAGACAAACAGGATTTTTTTTTTTAAATTGATGATGTCCTTTTAAGCTACTCGGACTTCTAAAATACCGAATGGATTTACTTCAGACTTTTAATCAATTCACTTCTTTGTGCTAAATTTCTTCATCTGTAAAATGGGGATATTGATACTTGGAGTCTTTCATCTACAGATGAAGAGGTGTGTCTATCCATCTGTCTAAATAACTTGCTCTACTACCCAGTGACAGATAGAGGCATTCAGAGACTTGCAATGTAATTTCTAATAACTGTTTAACATGCACACATTAATGTACTCAGGATTTTTATACGTTTAGAGATTGTTTTGTCATTAAAGTTTGGACTGGGACTCAGAGGTCTCGATTCAGCTCCTGGCTCTGCCATAGGATTCTTGTTGATTTTGGGCAACTGACTTAAGTGACAAGTTCCAAACAGTGTTAGTCTAGTTCAGCAAAACACTTTTAAAGAATAACAATGTTTTCCATTTTCAAGCATCTGATGAAGTGGGATTTCTCTGACGAAAGCTCATGCAATAAATAAATTTGTTAGTCTTTAAAAGTGCCACAGGACTCCTTGTTTGTTTAATTTAAGTGAGACCACTTGTGCTTAAATTTAAGTTTGTGTATAAGTGTCTGTAATATCGGGGCTTTAATTTTTCTTGGCCAGATTTTTAAATGTATGTAGATGTCTGAAGGTGCAGTTAGACAGCTGTGGAGATTTCAGAAGCACTTAGGCGCCTATCTACATTGGGAGTTTTATAAAGACTTTCTCAAGTATGTAGATATGTCTGTTACGGGATATTGCATTTTAAAGTTAAGTTTGGTGAGTTTTAAGATGAAATGTAAATCTCAATTTTTTATTTTGTTTATATTTTAGATAAGCAAAAATATATTAAATATAAATATATAAAATATATTAAATATAAGCAATATATAAGTAAAAATATATTAAATATATTTCTCTAATTTCCATTCTATGCAGAAGATGAACAATCATGGTGTAATGATAATAGTACTGTCAAACGTGTTGAATCTCTATATTGTAATTATGTTGGTTTTTTGCTTGTTTTTCATTTTCCTTGTTATATAGGGACAATCAGACTAGACAAGTACGAGACACTGTTTCAAATGTGGAAAAACATTTTGGTGAATTGTGCCAAATATTTGCTGCCTATGTACGTAAAACTGCTAGACTACGAGACAAAGCCGACCTTCTAGTTAATGAAATATATGCATATGCAGCTACAGAGACACCAAGCTTAAAACTTGGATTGAAAAATTTTGCAGATGAATTTGCCAAACTTCAAGATTATCGCCAAGCAGAGGTAAAGAGTTTAAGTTATGCATTTTGTGCTTGCAAACTGATCTTTTTAGTATGATTACTATAATGTATATCTTGTTTATCTCTTAAGACTGAGGGAAACCTCTTTTAAATGCATTAGTAACAAATTGTGTAGGAACAAAGCAAAATAAGCCCCATCAGCTTTTATAGTTTGCCCTGCTAATGACCTTTCTGAATTGCTAGGCCCCAATTGTGTAAAGCCTTATGTACATGCTTAACTTTATGCATTGTGAATAATCCCCCTGAATAGCTACTTGCATGTTTTGCAGAATGAGGGACAGGGAGCATGTCTTCAGTGGATATGAGTAGAACCAATGGATCTTATTGGACTATAGATTATGCTTCATACCTGTGTGTGTGTGTGTGTGTGTGTGTGTGTGTTTGGAGACTTGGGCTCTCTGTTGGAAACTGGGATGATACTATAAGTAATTTCTTCTGCAAGATCTGTTAAATTTAGTCGTATTTTTAAATGCTAAATTATTATGCTCTGTATTCCCAAGATTAGGCCCCTGAAAAGAATTATGCATTATAAAAATTATTTATTTTTCAACTGTTAAGTCTCATTGATTTCAATGGGATGAGGGATGTGAGTAAAGTTAAATGCATACATTTTTTGCAGGATCAGGGCTCTGAATGGTTTGATGCTGTCCTGAAATAGGCCATATTTAACTAGATAAATTTGGTTCAGGGTTTGAAGTTCACACTATATAAAGTTTATTTTGACATTGGTGAATAACATGAGAGAGAAAAAGTGTCCATTTATTTATTGGGAAAGGGATGTTCTCCATTCTTTATAATGTATAAAATAAGGCCTCAATGTGTTTTCAAGTTATTTTTGTGCTCATTTTTTAAAATTAGAATTCAAGTATTGTTTACTTTGTTATTGTAGACAGCTGGAAAATGGGTGAGTTTATGACATAAAATAAATCAAGGAAGAGAATTGTTTATTCTGCAGTGGAATCTGCAAGGGTCAACCCTCGCACTAACATTGAGCTCCATTGTCTTCAGGGAGTCCAGTCCACACAAGTGCAAGAGACCATCCACATAAAGCTAGTCGCAGAATTGGGTCCTAATTAGAATGCCATGGACCCAGCTTGATTAAAATTCCATTTTGGATTAACACGTACTTAACTAAAACTCTTGTGAGATTTTTAAGGCTATCCTTATGCTACAGAACTCAGAAATCTAAGAAAAAACATAAATCCATTTTTTTTCTTTTGAAGTTGACCTTTAAGACATTCATCCCTTTTTACTCAGAAAGGGCAATTGAATAGAAGTTCTATATCTGGTCCTTTCATAATGTATTCAGGGCCAGATTTCTAAGAGAATTTAGACATCTAGAGATGCAGATAGGTGCCTACTGACATTTTTAGAAACAGCTAGGTGCCCAACTTCCATTAATTTCAGCGAGTTAGATATCTAGGCACTCTTGCGAATCTCACTGTCACAGGTTATTGCACTTCTGACCCATTCTTAATTTCTTTAAGGGTACCCACTCAGATCTCTGTCTGTCAGTTTTCTCCAGATGGGAACCCACATTCCTTTCACTCTAGACCAGGGATTTACATTGTAATTCCTCCTGCAGTTCACTGTAATCACCTTAACAAGTTGGAGTCTAGTTCAGAACCTGCTTTCCTGTTCTCTCTCAGAGGTAATGACAGGATAGACCAATGACCTTCCAGCTTTCGTAGCACAAAGTATTTATTTAGAACGAAAGCATTACCAAGAAAATATACCATAAAACAATAAACAGCTTACTTACATGCTTACCAGGTATTACTTATCTGCGATATAGGGACCCTGGTGATCTTTAAGTCCTTTAAACATTTTCTGCAGGGTGTCTCTCTCTTGGTCTCAGGATCCGTCCCTCTTCGTCACAGTATCATATTAGTTCTTGTATCTAGAGAAAGAGACTGTTCTTCTATATCAGGCTGATCACTTTATGTAATGTTTTGTTTGCTGGGCCTTTTGTATCCAATCAAAACCAGTAAAGCGAATTTTCCCCAGAGGGTGATACTTCTCTGGACATGTTTACCTGTCAAGGTTTCCAGTGATTAATTCCTGAAGGTTCATTCAATCTAGGCAACTTCCCCACAGTCACTGCACTGCTTGTCTTGTTTCAAGGAAGAAATTAAACACTTTATGCCTCCTGGGTAACCATACAATGGGAGAGGGGAAACAATCATGCATATTTTGTCATTAGTCTTCTAGTTCTCCACATCCACTAGGCACATTTCTGGATCTTTAGGCACCTAAATACTTCAAAAAATGTGGTCCTTCTGTCAAGTCATTTTCCATCATTACACCAATCAATTGGGGGTGGGGCAAAGACAAACTGTATAGAGAAAAAGAGACGGAACAGGGAATGGCGATATAAACTCCATCTCTTTTTATCCATTTGTGTGTCTGTCTCTGTTTCGCTTCCCTTTTTATGTTGACTGTTTAAAAAAAAAAAAAAGGAAAGTATCTAGATGAGCTGATGTACACCTTGGAACACCTCTGCGTACCCCCAGGGGTACCCCTGGTTGTGAATCACAACTATAAGGTAAAAATGATATTATATGACATGCATAGGTCTTAGCTCCATTTCCTGTCTAGCCTTTTTCATCTGTTTCTCCATGTGAAGCATTAAAACAGTCACAAATGCTGGTATCTGGAATCCCTTCATATCACTTAAATAGTATTTGCATAATATTTCTGATATTTTGAGTCTATAGTTTGCTATTTTCATAGCTTTCAAGAATCTGGAGAATTTCATCTCTTAAAGCATATTAATGAGCAAGAAATTTTAAATCCATAATCAAAGCATTTAAAAACAAATACATTTACTTTTAAGCTCCTAAGAGCTGTAGAATTTAAGAGATTTAATATTGACTATTTGCAATATTCAGTTTTTAGAATTCCCAACCTAATTAATCTTAGTATAGTGCCATTGAATTTAAGGGTTACATTAGGGATCAAGCAAGACAAATTATTTCTTGATTAGTTTTAAAATCCTAAGATAAAATCAACATTACTCTTAAAGCAATCAGTTTTCTATACATGTGTTTAATAGGCAGATGGCTTGGGGTAACCCAACTTTTTTTTTATATAGGTTGAAAGGCTTGAAGCCAAAGTTGTAGACCCTCTGAAAAGTTACGGGACCATAGTAAAACTTAAAAGGGTAGGTACTATATGGTATATTTTTCTCTCTAATTACATTACATCTACATGGTACCTTTATCAGTCAAATTTATAATCTCCTCAATGGATTAAATAAGGTTTGTTTGACAAGAATTATTTTCTATAAAACTATTTTGACTTGCATTTATTGTATTCCTGTTTTTGAAATCTTTGTTAATTGAATCCGGCATCAATTTTTGTTCTGTTTTGCCCAGGATTGATGTCAGGATAATCAATCTATAGTTCTCTGGATCATCCAGTTGCCCTTTCTGAATATATGCACAACATTATTATTAGTCCAATCTTCTGGTATTTTCCCAGAATTCCAAGATTTATTAAAAAATTAACATCGGTGAGCCACAGAGCTCCTCAGAAAACTCTTCTAGGACTCTTGGGTACAAGTTATTCAGGCCAGTTATTCTGATTAATTGAAAAATGTTTATGCTTAAAGTAGATATTGTCAAACATCATCCTAAATTACTGATGGACTATGTAAAGTACTTCATCATTCTCATATGATATGAGTCCATCATCCTGTTTTTTTCCAAACACAGAACAGAAATATTTATTGAACACATCTGCCTTCTCTGCATCGTTAGTAACTATTTTACCAATTTCATCTAGTAATGGGCCTATAACATTTTCAGGATTTCTTTAATACCAAATGTACTTTTAAAACTCTAGCACTGCCAACCATTCTTCTCTGGTGTTTTAGCTTCCCTTATCAATCTTTTTCACATTGTACTTCTAATTTATATTGATTGTTATTTCTCCTTTTTCCATTTATTATATATTGCTTTTTTATTTCCAAAAGCTGGCTACACTTTGCCACAGAACCAGTATGGGCTTTTAGCCAAAGATGATCTCTTTCTTGATTGTAGAGTTTTGGCTTTTTGGCCATCTAATAAACTCTTCTTTAAGAACTCCCAATTTTTATTCACATATTTCTGTCCAAAAATTTAAAAGATGGCACACACAGTAAAGGGCCAAATCCTGCAAGGTGCTGAGTGCTCGCAGTGTCCATTGATCACTTTTTCAGGAAGTGTTCATCATTAAATAAATAGTCGACTTAAGCCTCAAAGTCGAGTTTATACCAGGTATTATAAAGTTGACTTTGAATTTCCTTAAGTCGACTTAAGCAACTGCTTAAGTCGACTTAAGGAAACCATAGTGAAGACGTGGGGTAATTAAGTCAACTTAAGCAAGCTTAAGTCGACTTAATTTTCAAGTGTAGACACACACATGGAGAGATTTGAGGGGGGGAAGGGGAAGGAGAGCCCAAGCAGTGAGGGCTCTGGCTGTCCTCATTATCCCCATGTCTCGCATCTGCATGACCATTCTGCATGAGCACTAGCCACCCATGGCTGACAGCCAGAGCTCTTTAAAAAAAAAAAAAAAAAAAGAACCCAAAACACTCCACAATGCTTGTGCGTCCCTTGACACTTTCTGAGGCCTCCCTTGGGGGGCCTGACCCATAGTTTGAGAACAGCTGATTTAGAGCAAAAGCTTTTTTTTCTTAGTTTTCTGGACAACCCATTAAGGCAGACAATGTATTTCATACATCACTATCTCTATTTCAACATATCCAAAATGGTATAAGTATATTTTGCAGGATGATCTCAAAGCAACTTTAACAGCAAAGAATCGAGAGGCTAAGCAATTGTCACAGTTGGAAAGGACACGTCAGAGGAATCCATCAGATCGACACATTATTGTATCCTTTCTAACTAATTTAAAAAATAATTGATTCTCCAGTAATTAAAAATGCTGTCTTTAGAAATAGATTTGTAAGTAATTTCGTTTAAAGTGATTATTTCATGTATTGATCAAGAATCACAAATTCTTGATGCTGTACTTTATATTTTGTGCCAACTAATTGGCTATAGCTTATAACATTAGCTATATTTGTATTTGTTTAATAAAAATACATGGAAGTATCTGACATTTTCAGTCACCATATTCACATTTTCAATTTTGTCCACATTTTTCTATCCTTGGTAGTAGTTTTTCATGTCTGTTGTATATGATATCTGAAGGTTATGAAAAGAATATATCCTATGAGAGTGATAAGTCTTTGAAAAGTAAGCATGGAACAAGTTTTTGTTTTCTTTCTCTGTATGTTTTGTTTTACTTTAGCATTCTTTTCATTATTTTATCTTCCTACCACTCTGTCCATTTTACTGAACTTCCCCCAGAGTTGCTGTTGATGTTGTTCAGTGTGGCTGATTTGAGGTTGGGAAAAATGTAGTCTACCTACCCAGACCCATTGTGAGTACTAAGGGATAACCTATTATCTAGAAAAACTTCATTGCTACCACATGTTAGGCATATATTTGGCGGTCATCACCATGGTGGATATATATGCTGGATATGATTCCGTTTTTTCTATATCTCATAATGTTTAAACATTATTGGCATCCAACCTGAAAAAAAAAATCTTAAAATCATAAAAAGAGCCATAACTCGAAGAAACAGTCCAGTTGTGAAGAAACAGTCTTATTTTGACACAAATCTGACATAAGAAATCACAGCATTCAAAAACCTATAGGGGAACACTTCAATCTCCCTGCTCACTCCATGGATGACTTGTTAATAGCTGTGCTTAAACAAATGGATAACAAATCACAGCTTCAAAGAGAAACTGCAGAACTGGAATTCATATATAGATTTGACTCCGTTGCCTCAGGATTAAACAGGGAATATGGATTTTTTCATATTACAACAGGTGATTTGACCTCACCTTCCTCTCTGTGCTGTTCCCCAGTGTTTGAATCTTAACATCTGCTTTGATTTGTTGTTATAGCCTGACCTGATCCTATGACTTACACTTCCCTGCATTTATTTTTCTCCCATTCTGTAAATTTCCCATCTTCAAAGCATCTGATGAAGTGGGATTTTCTCCCACAAAGCTCATGCTAGTTTTTATGAGTGCCACAGGATTCCTTGTTTGTTTTGCTGAACTAGACTAACACGGATACCCCTCTAGAACACCCTCCTAGTGAAATATTTTCCTAATATCCAAACTAGACCTTCCCTACTTCAACTTGAGACCATTGCTTCTTGTTCTGTCCTCTTCCACCATTGAGAACATCTTAGTTCCATCCTCCTGGAACCTCCTTTCAGGTAGGTAAAAGGCTGCTTTCAAATCCCTCCTCATTCCTCTGCAGGTTAAACCAGTCTAGTTCCCTCAGCCTCTCCTTATAGGTCATGTGCTTCAGCATCCTGAACATTTTCATTGCCCTTCATTGGATTCCTTCCAATTGGTGCACATCCTTTCTGTAGTGGGGGCCCCAAAACTGGACACTACTCCAAATGAGGCCTCACCATTGCCGAAAAGAGGAGAATAATCACTTTCCTTAGTCTGCTAGCAATGCTCCTACTAATGCAGACCAATATGCCCTTAGCTCTTGGCTGTAAGGGCACATCATTGACTCCTATCCATCTTCTTGTCCACTATAACCTCCAGCTCCTTTTCAGCCAATCTGCTGCCTAGCCAGTCAGTCCCCAGTCTATAGCAGTGCATGGGATTCTTCCGTCCTACACAAATGACTTTGTACTTTGTTGAACCTCATCAGATTTCTTTTGGCCCGATCATGTAATTTATCTGGGTCACTCTGTATTCCTCCTGTCCCTGCCCTCCAGTGTATCTATCACTCCTCCCCAGCTTAGTGACATCTGCAAAGTTGCTGAGGGTGCAATCCACCCCATCCTCCAGATCATTAATGAAGATATTGAACAAAACTGGAGCTAAATATTTCCCAAACTTCCCAAAACAGTACTAATTTTAGTACATAGTTGCATTAGCAAATGTGTTTAGATGCTTTCTGCCAATTTTGATAAAAAATAGACCTTTGAGTTTTGGCTCTTTTTATGAATTTATGAAGTTTTTTAGATTGGGTGTCTGATAATGTTTTTAAATCGGGTGTCAAACTCATTTGATGTGAGGGGCCGCATTGGAAGGCAGGACACTTGATGCGGACCAGAGTGTCCCTGAGTCAGTCAGCTGCGCGGGCCCCATGCTGCTCTGCTGGCAGCAGTGGAGCATCAATGGTGTCTGGGGGCCATGTCACTTTTGCCTCTTCCCAGTGGCTGGGACCCCTACTGCTCTGTACGGGGAGGATGCAAAGGGCGGTGGGGTGGGAGGCAAAGGGGACAGCATGAGGTGCCAGATAGTCACTTCCAGACTATGGGGGGTGAGGGGGCGCCGGGCCAGTGTAGTGCCGAAAACCGTGTGCTGGCAGATTCTGTTACCGTCTGTTTCTGTCAGAACAACCAAAGTAACAAAATATGCCAGCATAATGTTTTGGGCACTACAGATGTCCTGCACCAGGGCCGGATTATTGGGGCCCTGGCCAAGGCTGTCCGGTTTCAGGGCACAATTCCGTGCCCTCGCCCTCCCACTACACGGGCCAGACTGTTTGCAGGGTGGGGGGCAGCGCTCGAGTGGGACCAGTGCTGAGAGGCAGGGGGCCAGGTAGGAGCTTGCTTCCTTTTAAAAAAAAATAAAAAAAAAAGATTCGGGGCATAGGCCCTGCGCCTGGCTCCTCCCCCAGCACCCCACCACTGGGGCCCCCAGGCCTGTGCCTGCCTGCCCACCCCCCAGTGACCTGGCTCCTCCCCCACCCCCTGCCAGCTACTCCCCGTGCCCCTGCTTTGGTTCCCCCAGTGACACATTCCCACGGGCTCTGGCCTGCCCCCCGCGGCTCTCAGACTTCCCACCCCTGGCAGTGCGGCAGCTCTGGCACCTGGGGCCCTACAGCCTATACCATGGCCGCTCCCTGGACCCCCATGGCGTGGCTCTGCCCCAACTCCCCCAGGACCCCTCTCACACTCAGCCACCCACCTCCCATTCCCTCCCCATTACTCAGTGGGGCCCAGCCCCATTCCAGAGATGCTGCCACCTTTAACCACACAGCCTGGGTTGGAGGAGAGGGAGGAATTTAAATTTTCCTTCTCCTCTCTTGCCCTGGCTACTTGCTGCTGAGGGGAGGGTCTGGCAGCTCCTCTTGCTGCTCCGGGCACTTGGACAGGGCCTGAGACCCCCCTCCCTCCACGGCGGAGCAGGTAACGTTCCTGCCTGCTCTGCCTCCGACCGGCTGGCCGGCCTGCCCCAGGGGGTGGAGAGCAGATCAGTGTCTGGCTGGCTCCTGCTTTCAAAGGGCAGCGCTGTGGAGAGAGCCCATTCAGCGTAATTTGGGCTGCTTCACGTGCCCCCACCCCTTGCCTCCCTCAGCGCTGAATGGAGGCCCCGGCCTCCCCTCCCAACACTGTCACCTTTCCAGTGCCACCCTCCAACAGTCTGGTCTGCAAGCTGGGGGATGGGGCGGGCTGGCCTGAGCCGGGTGCTGCGGTCCAACCCGCTCTCTTGCCTTCAGCTTGCTGTGGAAGGTGGGGGGCAGCGGTGTGGCTCTTGCTGCTCCGGGGGCCGGATTGGACGTGCATGTGGGCCAGATCTGGCCCGTGGGTCGTAAACTTGACACCCCTGGTTTAAGTATTGCATGATATAGAAAAACTGCACTACTTATAGCATCCATCCGCACTGGTGATGATCACTACATATGTGCCTAACATTTGGTAGCAATGAGATTTTTCTAGCTCATGGGTTACCCTAACTCAGCAGTTCCCAACTATTTTGCCTTGAGGGTCACAAATACCATTTTCACCCTGACGGGCCACCAGTCTGTCAACTCATAAAATATGTATTGACATATACACCATTAAGGACTACAAGCCACTACATTTTTAAAGTAAACATTTTGATGCTGCTGTGCTCATTCTTTACATTCACTATTTAACATCTACAAATGACTCGCAGTATGTCACAAAAAACATCAGTGTAGATGAGTGATTGTCACTACACTCTGAAGCGTGTGGCCTGGCAGCTGTCATGGAGTTTTGGTCTGCTAAATGGAGGCCAAACCATAAGGCACAGATTTTTAGAGTGCTGCTATTCCTCAAGTACAGTAGGTCCTGGCTGCTTTACCAGCAGCGCCTGATGCTCCCTTCCCCCCAACTGCAGCCAGACGGAAGGAGTTCAGTGAGGAGGCTGCCTCCTTGCTGATCTCCCATCCCCCTGGTTGCAGTAGAGAAATTGCATGCGTCCTGTAGCCTTGTTTGCTCCAACTGGATCCTAGGCGGTGGCTCCCTTCTGCAGCCAGGAGGATGGAAAATCAGTGTTCTCCTCCCTCTGGCTCCAGCAGGGACCCCAGTGCCCACGGACCCAGGAGAAGTACTTTGCTGTGTTCCTTACAACAGCCAGGGGGAGGGGAGCACTGATTTCCTGTCCCATTGGCTATAACAAGGTGCCTTCACCAGTTTTGTAGCCCCAGACCCATGGCAACATGCTTCGCCTGAGTCTTTAGGCAGTTTTCTCCAGCCAGCAGGAGGGGAGCAGCAGACCACTTTGAAAGACTCTTGAAGGCACTTTTGACCCCCAGGCCACAGGTTGGGAATCACTGCCCTAACTCTTTGACTAGAGACTACTGCAAAATCATTAGTGGAATACAGTGATAGAATGGCTTTCCCGTCCAACAGACTGCTGACTATCTTATAGCATAATATTCCATTCTGTATTCTAACTATAGAGGAGCTTACAACTGTCCTGCTATAGCACATTTCTGACAAGAAGGAACAGTCACTGTTACAGGGTTCTTTTGCTGTCTCATATATTTCATGCATGAACACATATATTAAAGATAGATGTAAATAATTTTTATGAAAGTATATAGATTGATATTTTACCAAAGATCACATGTAAAAGTTGCACTGTATTTTACTTTAATTTTCATCAAAAATATTTTCCTTTATTAATAACTACAGTCACAGGTGGGTGTTCTGTTGCTGAAGAGGAAACATAATGAAATCTTTTAATTATTTAATTTCAAACTATGCATGCTTTAGTATTTTATTGTATCAAAACACTTTTTCCTAGTATACAAAATAAGTCTATATTGTTTTAAAGAGGATCAAAAATATACATTATTTTATCATTATAATGATATAATTAACATATGTGGTACTTAATACATATCAGTAGTGACAGAACTGTACCAGACAAATATGATATACCAAAAGCTGTCTCTTCAGTGCATTACGGGAGGATTCAGAAAAACTTTTAGGCATATTATGCTTTGCTAAACAGGGATGGTGTTTCTTATACTGAAGATTGGTAGTGCTAAGGGCTTTCCTGAACTGGGGCATAAGGAGGAGATGAATATGATGCATGTTATTTATTACTAATACCATAGAGCAGTGTTTCCCAAACTGTGTTCCACGGAACACTGGTGTTCTGCACAATGTGAATAGGTGTTCCGTGAAAAAGTTTTGATGCTAGCAATATTTTTTCTTCTAAAATCTTAAATAGAAAATTGTGTGTATCAAAAATACTGAAGTATTTGAATAGCAGATGATTTTCCTTCATTCTTCCCTCTTTATTTTTTTGTTCTTTGTAAAATAAAAGACATCCCCCACAAACTTTAAAATCAACTTTTGAGCAGTACGTGCAGCAAGTTTTTGGTATGAGCCTCCTTCCGCCAGACCAGCATGTATGTGTTCTGTCAATATATTCCAAGTTCAAAAGCGTTCCATGGCCAAATTAGTTTGGGAAACGTGGCCATACAGCATTGTAAGTGGGACTTGCACTAGTTGTTTTGCTGGGCAAGGCAAAATATATTTGCAGTGTCCTCCATCCTCAAACAAACAAGCAAAATAAAAATCCCACAGCTGGATGTTAAGGGGAAGGATGGTTAATCAGCAGAGCAAAAATGACTGGGCAATCAGAGCAGAACAAATCAAACAAAATTCCAGGTGGTACAGCAACGTAACAGTCCCTGTAAGATGGCACCCAGGGGGACCAATCTGCTTTCCTACCCTTAATACTGTCCCTGCTTGTCCTCACAGTTGCTGTTTCTTTCATAGAAATATCATTTTCAAAGGAGAATTCAGAATATGTCAGGATATGAAATTACTTCAGGAATATATAATAAGTCAGAGAAGATAGTTACTCAAGAGCTATTTGTGTCTAAGTTTCTTTACATGGTAGCAATAGAAGTTAAAGGGATACAGTTAACTAAGAAGTTTGTTTTATTTTTCTACTTAATATAGTTAAAATAATCACAGATTAGTATAACTGAAAAAAATTAATTATTTTTCTCTATTTTTTCAGTTTGTCTAAGTTTCACATTTGACAACATTGTTTATTTTCACTGTTTTCCGGTCTATCCTGTTTGTGTAGTGATGCGAACAGAGAAAAACATTTTTAAAAAATAATTAAATATGACTGAAAAACAACCAAAGTTGACAAGGGAACTCAGAAGTAGATGTACTATCCAAACTATTTCAAATTCATTTTTGCAAATTGACTTTCAAGATGTTTCTATTTAATGCAAAACAAATTAAGGTCCCAATCTTGCAAATGAAACTACAAGCCCTTGGGTATCGACCCTTTTATTTGTACAATTCCCATGGAATTTAGTAGGACTTCCTGAGGGCATCAGATCAGGGTATCTGCAGATTATTTTTCAGGTTTGGATTCCAAACTCTATACCTCACTAGTGCTGTATATCTACACAAGATTTATAGATATAACTGGCAACAAATACAATATCTCCAGCAGTTTCTACTTAAATTATCAAATGAATCTTTTAGAAATGCTTTTTAAGCTATATAAGGAAAAATTAACTTATTACATTATACGTTATTAATCACTGCTCATTTAGATTGAAGTTAAAACAAGTACTGTTATTCAACAGCAGCGTAAGAGTATCTAAAACTGCTTTCTACACTGATACAATATGATGCTAATATTTCATTTAAAATATTACGTAAACTGTGTGTATACATTCCTCTCACCCCCATGAGAATGACCATACTAATAACGTTTAATATAGTTTTCTTTAATATTATGTGCTAGTTAAGAGAATAAGTATCCAAAATGAAGACTATGATACTTTGTCTAATGCACACAAAATTATTATTACACTGTAGTGTAGTACAGTATAGAGACCACAGCCCACAAGATTACATCTACTTAAAACTGTGTTTCTCTAATGTGGCCCCCAGAGGCTTTTCTTGTGGCCACAGCCTTGGGGGCAGTGTTTGGGGGAACGTAAAGCAGTAACTTTGCCCCTGGGGGAACCAGCAGAGAGTGGGCCCTGCCCCCTCTGGAGCCACAAATGCCAGATAAGCAGGCAGCCTATGTGAATTCCCCACCTTCCTAGGAAGCGGTGGGGTTTGGACTTCAGACCTGACAGGTAGCAGGGCTCTACAGTGGCAGGCTCCAGCCATTGGGCTTTGAGCTCCAGCCCCAGGCTCAACCTCACACACCTGCACCCCCCACCTTCCATTGCTCCTGTCCCCAACAGCATTGTCTGGTCTCGGGTGTGCTCTGTCCCCCAGCCGTGTGGCAGCAGACACTGGGGCACAGGATCCAGCCACATGACTCCAGGATGTGGCTGCTGGGCTTTAGGCTCTGGCCTCAAGCCACCCAGTGGCAGCAGGTGTTTGGACCTGGACTCATCCACCCATATTACTTCTTGGCCCCCGCTACTTCCCCAGTCCACCATCCATCCCCCCCATCACCACTGGCCCCCACTACTTCTCTATTGACCTCCCCATAAAGGAATTAATTTATCCTCTGACTTGCCTGGGCTTAGTAAGTCTGCATTAAAAAGTGACATTTGAATGCTTAATATAATTTTTCACGGCCTTTCAGCTAACAAGCATATCTGAGGCTGTGAAAAGTGATATTAACAAACATACAAATAGCATCTTTCATGGAAGCAGACTTACTAGCTAGCAAATCTAACAAAAGAAAAAAAAAAAGAGACAAGATCCCCAAAAGAAACAACAAAGAAAGACAAGAACATGCAAAGCACCTTATTTGTGTTTCGATTTAGGTCGAGAAAAGAATAGAGAGACCAGTACATGATTTTTATTGTTGAGTCTGCGAAACAAACCTACATAAATAAATTACAAGAATTTGGACATGTATTTTTGCAAATTCATTTGTTTTTCCTAAAGTTAATTAAATATTTTAAGAAAAACTATCAGAGTGGCCACCATCAGGAGTTGGCCAACTCTAAGGCCATCAAAAATTTTGTTTTGAGAATCCCTGAGCTAAAATCGGAACCAGATAGTTTTATACTTTTCCTTAGAAGAATCAGCATCATAAGATATACATAAAGTCACTGGCTCAATTTAAAAAGGCTTTAGAGACTCCCTTGCTTATTATAGTTTTTTACATAGAATCATAGAAACTGGAAGGGACCATGAGAGGTCGTTGAGTTCAGTCCCCTGCACTCATGGCAGGACCAAGTGCCTTCTTTAACCATCCCTGACAGGTGCTTGCCTAACCTGCTCTGAAAAACTTCCAATGATGGAGATTCCACAACCTGCCTAGGCAACTTATTCCAGTGGTTAATCATCCTGACAGTTAGGACTTTTTTCCTAATGTCCAACCTAAACCTCCCTTGCCGTGATTTAAGCCCATTGCTTCTTGTCCTATTATCGGCGGTTAAGGAGAACAATTTTTCTCCCTCCTCCTCGTGTCAACCTTTTAGGTATTTGAAAACTGTTATGTTCCCTCTCAACCTCCTCTTTTCCAGACTAAACAAACCTGAGTCTTTCAATCTTCCCTCATAAGTCAAGTGTTTCAGACCTTTAATCATTTGTGTTGCTGTTCTCTAGACTTTCTCCAATTTGTCCACATCTTTCCTGAAATGAGGCACCCAGAACTCGATACAATACTCCAGTTGTGGCCTAATCAGGGTAGAGTAGAGCAGAAGAATTACTTCTCATGTCTTACTTACAGTACTCCTGTTAATACATCCAAGAGTGGTGTTTGCTTTTTTTGCAACAGTGTTACACTGTTGACTCATATTTAGCTTGTGGTCCACTATGTCACTCAGATCCCTTTCTGCAGTACTCCTTCCTTGGCAGTCATTGCCCATTTTGTATGTGTGCAATGGATTGTTCTTTCCTAAGTGGAGTACTTTGCACTTGTCTTTATTGAATTTCATCCTATTAACTTCAGACCATTTCACCAGTTTGTCCAAATCATTCTGAATTGTGATCATATCCTCCAAAGCACTTGCAACCCCTCCCAGTTTGGTATCATCGGCAAACTTTATAAGTGTGCTCTCTATGCCATCATCTAAATCATTGATGAAAATATTGAACAGAACTGGACCCAGAACTGATCCCTGCAGTACCCCGCTAGTTATGCCCTTCTAGCATGATTGCGAACTGTTGGTAACTACTCTCTGGGAGAGGTTATCCAACCAGTTTTGCACCCATCTTATAGTAGCTCCATCCAGGTTGTACTTCCTTAGTTTGTTAATGAGAATGTGATGCGAGACCATATCAAAAGCTTTACTAAAGTCTAGATATACCACATCTACCACTTCCCCTCTACCACAAGGTTTGTTACCCAGTCATAAAAAGCTGTCAGGTTGGTTTGACACGATTTTTTCTTGACAAATCCATGCTAACTATCACTTAACACCTTATTCTCTTCAAGAGCGAGAGCAATTGTCTGTAGAACAACTGTGCCGAATAAGGCAAAGAATGTGAGAGAGGCCAGGCAGAAAAACTAAAATGTTCATATACTAACACGAGACGCCTGGGTAACAAAATGGGCGAACTGGAGCTACTGGTAGAGGACATGAGACCAGATATTACAGGGATAACTGAAACATGGTGGAATAGTAGTCACGACTAGTGTGCCGGTATTGAAGGCTATGTGCTCTTTAGGTAAGACAGATATAAAGGCAAAGGTGGAGGCGTGGCATTGTATATCAGTGAGGAGGTAGACTGTAGGGAAATTCAGAGTGATGGAATTAACAAGACAGAACCAATCTGGGTAAAAATCACATTGGGAAAGAAAGCTACTAGAGTTTCTCCTGGGATAGTGCTTGGGGTGTGTTACAAATCACCGGGTTCTGATTTAGACATGGATAGGGACCTCTTTAAGGCCTTTAAGGAAGTTAATACTACTGGGAACTGTGATTATGGGAGACATTAACTTCCCAGATATAGACGGGAGGACATGTGCTAGTAGTAATAAAAGGGCACAGATTTTCCTGGATGTGATAGCTGATGAATTCCTTCTCCAAACTGAGAACTGAACCAACGAGAGGGGATGTCATCTTAGATTTGGTACAGGTGAGTAGCAAGGATCTCATAGAGGAACTGGTTGTAGGGGACAACTTAAGTTCAAGTGACCACGAGCTAATTCAGTTCAAACTAATTGGAAGGATAAACAAAAATAAATTTGTGACCATGATCTTTGACTTTAAAAAGGCTAACTTTAGAAAATTAAGGGAATTACTTGGGAAAGTGGACTGGACTGAAGAACTCAGGAATGTAAAGGTAGAAGAGACTTGGAATCGTTTCGCATCAAAGTTGCAGGAACTATCTGAAGCCTACATTCTGAGGAAGGAAAAAATTCATAGGCAAGAGTTGTAGACCAAGCTGGATTTGTAAGCATCTCAGAAAGGCGATTAGGAGGAAGCACAGAGCCTACAAGGAGTGGGAAAAGGGAGGGATCAGCAAGGAAAGCTACCTTTTGGAGGTCAGAACATGTAGAGATAGAGTGAGAAAGGCAAAATGTCAAGCTGAACTGCACCTTGCGAACGGAATTAAAACCAATAGTAAAAGGTTCTTTAGCCATATAAATAGGAAGAAAACAAAGAATGAAGAAGTGGGACCATTAAAAACTGAGGATGGGATGGAGGTCAAGGATAATCTAGGCATGGCTGAATGTCTAAATAAGTACTTTGCATCTGTTTTTAATGAGAGTGAAGATGAGCTGGAGGATAGAGGTAGGATAGCTAATGGGAACGAGGTCATGAAAGTGGAAATTACCATACCTGAGGTAGAAGCCAAACGTGAGCTGCTGGATAGGACTAAATCGGGGGGTCTGGACAATCTTCATCTGAGGATATTAAAGGAACTGGCTCATGAAATTGCCAGCCCATTAGCAAAGAATTTTAATGAATCTGTACACTTGGGGTTTATACCGTATGACTGGAGAATCGCTAATATAGTTCCTATTTTCAAGAAAGGGAATAAAAATGATCCGGGTAACTACAGGCCTGTTAGTTTGATCTCGGTAGTATGCAAGATCTTGGAGAAAATTTTGAAGGAGAAAGTATTTAAGGATATAGAGGGTAACAGTAACTGTGATAAAATACAACATGGCTTTACAAAAGGTAGATCCTGCCAGACCAACCGGATCTCCTTTTTTGAAAGGATAATGGATTTTTTAGATAAAGGGAATGCCGTGAACTTAAATTACTTAGATTTCAGCAAGGCGTTTGATACAGTTCCACATAGGGAATTATTAAAGTTACAGGAGATGGGGATTAATAAGAATATAGTAAGGTGGATAAGGAACTGGTTAAAAGGGAGGCTACAGCAGGTCATACTGAAGGGTGAACTGTCAAGCTGGCGGGAGGTTACCAGTGGAGTGGAGTCCCTCAGGGATGGGTCTTGGGACTGATCTTATTTAACCTTTTTGTTACTGACCTCGGCACAAAAAGTGGGAATGTGCTAATAAAGTTTGCAGATGACACCAAGTTGGGAAGTATTGCCAATACAGAGAAGGATCGGGATACCATACAAAAAGATCTGGATGACCTTGTAAACTGGAGTATCAGGAATAAGATGAAATTTAATAACGGGAAGCACAAGGTCATGCATTTAGGGACAAATAAGAATTTTTCCTATACGTTGGGGATGCATCAGTTGGAATGGACTGAGGAGAAGAAGGACCTGGGAACACTGGTTGATCATAGGATTACTATGAGCTGCCAATGCAATGTTGCCGTGAAAAAAGCTAACGTGGTTCTAGGATGTATCAGGAGAGGTATTTCAAGTAGAGATAAGGAGGTTTTAGTGCTGCTGTACAAGGCACTGTGAGACCCCATCTGGAATATTGCGTGCGGTTCTGGTCCCCCATGTTTTAAAAGGATGAATTCAAATTGGAACAGGTGCAAAGGGCTACAAGGATGGTCCGTGGAGTGGAAAACCTGCCTTATGAGAGGAGACTCAAGAAGCTTGGCTTGTTTAGCCTTACCAAAAGGTTATGGGGGGATATGTTTGCTCTCTATAAATACATCAGAGTGAGTTATATCAGGGAGGGAGAGGAATTATTTGAGTACAGCACCAATGTGGACACCAGAACAAATTTTTATAAACTGTCCATCAGGAAATTTAGGCTTGAAATTAGACACAGGTTTCTAACCATTAGAGGAGTAAAATTCTGGAATAGCCTTCCAAGGGGAGTTGTGGGGGTAAAAACCATAACTGCTTTCAAAACTGAGCTTGATAATTTATGGAAGGGGTGGTATGATGGGAATGCGTAGTTTGCAATTGACTGATTTTTTACTACTGGAGGTGGATATGCCAGTGGCCTAAGAAAGGAGGGTACATGGGGTGGGTTCTGAGTTATTACAGAGAATCATTTCTTTGGTGACTGGCTGTTGAGACTTGCCCACGTGCTCAGGGTTTAACTGATCGCCATATTTGGGGTCAGGAAGGAATTTTCCCCCAAGGCAGATTGACTAGGAGTCTGGGGGGTTTTCGCCTTCCTCTGTAACACAAGGCATGGCTCACCTACCGATGAATCCTCTGTCTTAAAGTCCTTAAATCATGATTTAAGGCGGTAAATAACTCAGTGATAGGTTAGTGGCTTATTGTTGGAGTGGGTGGGTGAGGTTTTAAGGCCTGCATTGTGCAGGAGGTCAGACTAGATGATAGTACTGGTCCCTTCTGACCTTAGAGTTTATGGCTATGTCTACGCTGGCAAGTTGGTTCGAATTAAGGAGGCTTAATTTGAACTAACTAAAGCCATGGCTACACTAGGCTTTAGTTAGTTTTTGAATTAAGGGCTTCCTTAATTCGAACTAATAAGTTCGAATAGGGTATTCGAACTAAGGGGTTAATTCAAACTAACTAATTTCTTAGTTCGAATTAACCAGCCATTGAAATGAATGGGGATTGCTAATTCGAACTAAGCAAGTACTTGCTTAGTTCAAACTAACATTCCAGTGTGGCCATGCTATTTCAAATTAAGTTAATTCGAACTAACTAAAATTAGTTTAAATTAGTTAGTTCGAACTAACTAATTGGAATTAATTTTAGCAAGTGTAGACATAGCCTATGAGTCTAAGATGTTTGTTAATTGATTTGTTAATTATTTGCTCCATTATTTTTCTTGGTACAGAGGTTAAACTGACTGGTCTATACATCAAGTTTTATAGTTCATGTTTTCTAAATTTTACTTTGAAAATTCTTCTAAAGGACTCTACATCGGTGGAAGTCTACAGAATAGTAGTTTGCATTTTCAAGACAGCCTAGAGGTTTCCAAAGTAAAGCGTAATATGCAATTTTTTAAATACCTATCTGAGGAGTAACAATATTTGATTATTTTACAAGGCTGAAAGTGATCTACAGCGAGCTTCAATGGATGCAACTAGAACAAGTCGACAATTGGAGGAAACCATTGACAATTTTGAGAAACAGAAAATAAAGGACATAAAGGTGTGTATAAAATATATATATAGTTCACATTTAAATTTAAGGCATCACCCTTGATATGTCAAAATGGTTTTAGTTGCTGTTTGTTTGGCATGTTTAGACAACACCACCTGTTTGAGTGAGTTGTGCATAAATAAAAAAGTGCCAGTTCTGTGGTATTCATAACTATTCCAATATCCAAGTAACAATTGCACAAAAATAACTAATTATTCCTTGTTTCATTTGAATACACCATTAACTGCAGCCTCAATGTTTTGTAGTGTCTCATCACAGTGTTAAATAGCTGTCACATTCCACCCTGAGCGGCTCAGAAGTGGCCACAGTTATAGATAGCAGAATATAGTTTCCCAGCTTGGAATTTGGCTAGGTTATGTGTGTTAAACCCCCTACCGTTGCAAAAAATGTTACCAGATTATTACTGATTAGATGTGGGCAAGGCTTTCATTTCCCTCCTATCTGAGAGGAGAAACATAAGAGACTTAAGCATGAAAGATATAAATAACTGAAAGAGATTTTGAAAATGTCATTTCAGCTTTACTATAAAGTTACTGAAGTGGGCTACTTTTTTTAATTTGAAAATTAAGTATCTAGACCAAATAAGAGAGAATGAGTGAGGAAGAAAACTAAAAACATGATACATATAGCAACATGCATGAAGACCATCTCAGTAATTTTGGACATAACAGTGATTGTTTATAGTCAAGAGATGATAGTGTTTTGTGGTACATGATAACTGTATAATTCTTCAAAGCGTCTGACGAAGTGGGATTTTCTCCCATGAAAGCTCATGCGCTAAATAAATCTGTTAGTCTTTAAAAGTGCCACAGGACTCTGTTGTAATTCTGTATAGATAGTAAAATAAAAAATAAAGATTCTTCATAACCAATTTGAAATTTTCAGTAGATGGCTATCTTTAAGGTGTTAATCATAATTATTTTTAAGGAAATGAAATGCAATGTATGAATGACAAGGGCTGTATAAATCAGCTGGCTATAATCTATCACTCTGCTAGTGAGTTTTCATAGTTTTTATTTATTTTTTTCCTCATTTTCCTCTTCTGTTCCTGTCATATATGTCACTAATCAACTGTTGGGTAGGAATTATATATGAAATGGGAACAGGATAGATAGTGTTTGCCAAGCTGCCAACAGACCTAGGAGTTAGTAGCTAGGTTTTAAGTCCATGTTTTTAAAATAAAAAAGTGAATTGAACTCTTTTGATGTTTGTGTCATAGGCTATCAATGAATATCATTCTGTTACAGGTTGTGTGTTTGTAGCAGAAATGTATTTTGTCGTGTAAATCAACAAAGCTGCTGCATACAAATAAAACCTTTATCTTAATTCATTTTAGAGCATATTTTCTGAATTTATAACTATTGAAATGTTATTCCATGGGAAAGCTTTAGAGATTTACACTGCTGCCTACCAAAATATAAACAGCATTGATGAGAATGAAGATTTAGAGGTAAGAGCAATCAAGATGTTCTTTCTTATGTACATTTACACACTATTGATTTACAAATGTTGACTTAGTCAGAAAGTGCAAAGAATGATATCTTAACAGGACTGATTCTTATTTATACTAACACTCCTTTTACACTATTCCGGCAGTCTGAAGGAGCTTTAAAGTGAGTATAGCGTCATAGACAGATTTTTAAGGCCATCATGATCATCTCATCTAGCTCCCTGAATTAATAGGTCATTAGGACTTACTTAGGCCTTGTCTACACTGCTAGAAAAATTCAGCGGCAGTCAACAGGAGTTACACAAGCTACATAGAGAAGCTTTTGTAAGTCCCATTGACTTCATAACTGCCATTTAGCGTGCTATCTCCACTGTGTTACACTGACAGGAAATGCATTCCCCTTGACGCACTATTCTTTTTTTGGCAGTGGTTTTATTAGATTGACTTCCAGATCAACTGAGTGTGTCTTCACTGATACTCACTCAAACCAGAAAAATGGATCTGATGGTGGCAAATTTGCTATCATCAATGTAAACATAGACCTACTTCCTACTTCAAGTCCAATGGCTGTGACTAAATGCTAGATTTTTTAAAATTTCGATTGATGGAGAATTCATCACAATCATTGGTAAATTATTTCAATGATTAATTACTATCACTGTTAAAAATGTGCTCCTTATTTCTAGCCTATATTTGTCTAGCTTCAATTTCCAGCCATTGGACCTTTGTCTGCAAGATTAAAGAGGCCTCTGTGATCAAATGTCTGTTCTCCATATAGGTACATAATCTCTATGCCAGCTCTAGAGATTACTACTGACTCACCCTGTATCCTTCAATTTCTTTAGAAAACTAGTTTACTAACAGATAACTAACTTTAGATAACTCCTCCAGTCTCTAGTTACAAGGCACATTTTCCAATCCTTTAATCATACTTATGGCTCATTTCTGAACTGTCTCCAATTTTTCAACATCCTTCTTGAAGTGTGGACTGAACACAGTATTCCAGTAGCAGTTACACCATTGCCAAATACTGAGGTAATATAAAATATAACCGACCAGCTATTCCCATTTATACATCCAGAGATTGCATTAGCCCGCCTAGACTCAGCATCACAGTGGGAGCACAGGTCCATTATTATCCATTAAGACCCCTCCCCAAGTTTCTTTGAGTCACTGTTTTTAAGAGCCCCCATCTTGTAAATATAACCTATATTCTCTGTCTGTATAGGGTATGACCTTATATTTGGCCATATTGAAAAGGGTATTGTTTGCTTGAACCCATCTTACCAAGCAAATCAGATTACTACATGTCAGTGAGCTCGCCTCTTCATTATTTATCAATCCTCCATCCGATGTTTCCTGCAAACTTTATCATTACTTCGTTTTGGGGTTTGTTTCTTTTTCCCAGTTCATTGGTAAAAATAAAATATAATGTAGGGCCAAGAACTGATCCCTCACAAGAAAGAGACTTGCTTGATGCAGAGTCCTCATTTATAATGATATTTGAATCCTATCATTTAGCCAGTTTTTCATTCTAATGTCTCAATCAAAATATCATGTGGTACCTAGTTAAGCACCTTACAAAAGTCTAAGATAGTACATAACAGTATTATCTTTGTCAGCTAAATTTGTAATCTTGTCAAAAAATGATCAAGTTAATTTGCCAAGATGTATTTTTCATCAAACCATGTTAAATAGCATTAATCATATAGAATACTATCAAATGGTCTATACCATAAGAATAGATTGAATCATTCTCTCTATTCTAGAGGTGGTCTCTTTAAATCAGCATTGGGAGAGCAATATTATATTGCCACTTTCCAATGCAGTATGTTTGTTAAAGGGCTTTAGTATCTTGGGCTGTCAGTCTGGCATTTATATCATGCCATTAAATTCAGTGACATTTTTTCTTAAATAGGTTTTTCGAAGTTCACTGTATCCTCCAGACTATCAGTCTCGTTTAGACATTGTTCGTGCAAATTCAAAGTCCCCCCTTCAAAGAACTGGCTCATCAAAATTTTCATCTGGAATAGTACAGGTAAGGTAGACAATATGAATGATAGATTTAAGATTAATTTCAGAAGATGTGTTAAAATAGTGACAGAGCCAGGCCTGATGGCTATAGGAGGGTGGTGGAAGGCAGGTCCCTGGGCCTGATCTGACTCCAATGAAGGTATCTAGAGTCAGTTGAAGCACCTGACTCCAATTAAGGGTAGAATATAAAAAGCCCCTGTTGCAGCCAGGCAGTTTGGGCGTGTTGTTTGGAGGTGGAGGTAGGAGCAGAGTTTGGTGTGTGGAGGAGAACAAAGTGAAGAAGAGTGGAGGAGAGCTGACCAGTAGCTGTTACTGACAGCACCTAGGAGGTACAGGCAGTGAGGGCAAGTTTGCCCAGCCTGGGCCTTAGAGCCCCAGGCCCAGCAGCCTGTGGGGTGGAGAGCCCAGCCCAGGGTAGGTGGGACAGAGGAACCATAGCGCTGGGGTTGGAGGCGGGAGAACTGTGCCTCAGCTGGCTGCCATTACATGAAGCGCATGACCCATGGGGACTGAGAGTGTTCAGTTTGCCACAACAGACACACTATTTCAGGAGGATACCCTCAGGTGATGTAAACTGCCATAGGTCCACTGACTTTAATGAGCCTACGAGAAATTAAAGCAGCTGAGGATGGAGGAGAGCAAAGTTCACTCCAGATGCATTCAGTGAACATTTTAATTTTTTATCTTGTGCCTAAGAATTATAATGATAACCTTGTTAAAAATTACTAAGATTTGCATACATTAGTAAATATTCTACTATAAATTATTTAATTTTTTAAAAAAAGAAAAATTGGGAAGAATCATGTCAGAAACAATTTTGCCAGCACTTGTGTGAAAAAGAGTACAATAGATATAATTTTTTTCTTTTTCCCTTCTGAAGTTTAGAAAGGCTAACTTTGTAAAAATAAACTTTGTAGGAAATTAAAATTGGCTGTTACTGAATATGAGATATGGAGAAGAATTCTGTAGAAACATTAACATTTATATCATTTTAGAGGAGCCAGCTTTGTCACAAAGAAGTTTGAGGAAATGTAAACTGACTGCAATAAGAATAAGATACAGAAATTGGGTAGGAAAGATTTGTCAATATTAATGGTTCCAGAAAGAATGCATTCCCCACAAAGATAAATACATCAAAATGGGTAATATGATCTAGTATGGATGAATAGGAAGATTCCCTGCACCATTCTAAAATGTGTCCAAGAAATTGAAAAATTTTGACCAAAGAGATGATAATAAAGAAATAAAAATAGTGAAAAAATAGCAAAAAAACGTGGAAATAAGACAGAAGCACAAATTGCTGACAGTATTGGAAGAAATAAGATGTATGAAAATAAACCACAATTCGGCAGAAAAGGAGATTAAGAAAAAAAGGTATTTTACGAACTAAACATTCATTACAGTCAAGAGCACAAATTGTGAGAAATTGAACAGTATTTCAAAATCTGTAGAACTGAAATGTTTCAAGACTGATCAGTATTAAGCAAGATAGCAGGGTTTTGACTGTCATGTTGCATTTTATGGAGCAGTCTAGTAATAACTTTTACAGAGATAATGACATTGTTTGAGTGGCCTCTGCACATTCTCAATCTTGAGCTGCATCAGTAGCTTGGACTACTGGAACCTTCCAACAGCAGTACCCACGGGAGCTCTCTGACCCTCCCTGCCTTTTTCTTCATGGTGCTCAAGATTTCAAGGAAAGGGCTATAAAAGAAGGCAGGGTGTGATGATTGCTATTCTTTCCAGCTATAATAGCAGCTGGATCTAGAACCTTGCCAGTTCCTTACACTGCAGTTCACAGGAACATATTTTCCAGTGTCATTGCCTACTTCATTTGGCTAGCCGTTAGGGGGTTGTGTTTTGTTTGATTAAGGTCCTTTTTTCCAGTATGTTGGAACCAGAGACAAATAAATCAGGGTACAAGAGGTAGGCTTCTTGCTCTGCTTTTGATACATGTGTGTTGTCTGGCCTGTTCGAGGAAACATCATTCACCTTCTCTTTGTTCCATATTAAGTTCCTCCCCCCCTAAGGCCAGAAAGGAATTGCATTGGCCTCCAACTTATGTTATTTCAGGAAGCATTAGTAGTTAAATCTTTCAGTTCCAGAAACCCAGGGAGCTGTTAAGTGCTAGAACAGCCTCAGGTCTGGCCCCCAAGGGGATCAAAAAGCCCAGCAAAGTCCCAGCATAGGTGGCTGCCTCTTTGGCTAGTCAAACCTAAGGTACCCGTCACTCAATCTATAAAAAACAGAGGTGGCACCTCTGCTGAAAAAGCTAATTCTTGAGAGCACAGTTCCCGTAAGGAACTAGTAGCGTAAAAGTATCCCCATAAGGCTTCAGTCTTGGAAGTCACAGCCACAATAAAGAGTGCTTATTGAGAGCCCTGACCTAACTACAGATTTGCACCTTGGTCCTGATCAGAGGCCATTGGTTCCACATTTGAAACTTCATTGTGAGCCTGATGAAGCACCTGATGTTTTTTGTGAGCTGCTAAGTTCCTGCTTAGAGGATCCACTGTTAACAGGGTGACTCAGGTTCTTGATGGCTCAGGTATCGAGCCCCTGGAACACTCTTTCAGATCAGGAGGAGGGATTTCGTGCAGCACTGTGTAAGTTATTCTCAGTGCTTAAAGCTAAAGAAATGTTAAGTAGTGGGAGGTTTGTTTCTCCTTCTCCAGAAAAATAAAATAAAGCCTTACAAGGCTAAATCGGTTTCCTTATCTGTACATATCTCCTCAGAGATAAATGAACCTTCACCTACTACCTCTACTGGTTCCCCAGGGAAACGTCTCCCTTCTTTGCCTATTTGCTTACCAAACCATCATCATCCTTGGAAACTGCCTTTGATGCAGAATCAGGCCGTGACCTGGCTGATACCTTTCCTTGCCCTTCCTCTGCCAGGAGAAGATGAGAAAAATTAGTTATTAAGACTCTCAGTTCCAACTCTTCAGACCACAAGATCATACTTCCTTGGACTAGCAGGTACCACTGTGGACACTGACTATATTTGCCTTCCCCTATGTATTAACCTGAATTTAAAAGAGATGAAGAAAGGCTGCTCCACACAGAGCCTTCTCCGAAGAGAGTTCCAGGAAAATATTCTACCCATATCTGTCACTGGCTGGTAGTGAAAGAAAAGTCTCTTTTACTTGTCTCAGACATGCTACCTGAACAGGAGCTAAAGGGACCCATTGAAACGCTGGAGGTATATATGAATGTGGATGATCAAACTTCATCAGATGATAGTGTGGGTGCATCTTCCTCTCCTCCTGAAGATATATTCCAAGTTCACAAACACAGGAGATGGCTGGCTACTAATTATCTTGAACATCCCTTACGAACCTTAGCATAAATGACACACCTGTTCTTGATATTTTGGGGTCATCTTCTCAAAGAGACCTTGCCAGTCTTTGATGGTTTATTATAACAGACAAAAAAGAATCTGATTATATCCTGCATCTAGACAGGCAGGTTTAAGAAAGCAGGCAAGTTATACATCTGCTTCCTGAGAGATTCCCATTCTTCTAATCCACCCCACTCCAAATTCATTGGTGGTGGGAACAGCCATTCAAAGAGCAAAAGGTGGGGTCAAGTCCACTTAGTCCCTTCAGCTAGATAGGCCAAGAAGCTAATGCTCTAGGGAAAAGGATGTTCTCCTTTGCCACACTGGGCATTAGAGTCGTGAACTACCTGTTGGCAATGTCCACAAAAGCTTAGTAAAATTGAGCCACCGCAGTGGGACTCATCTGGCAATGCTCCTGATACTAGTTAGCACTAACACAGATGGCTTACTTTATCCTTCACTGAATTTTGGACCTCAAATTATGTCATGCTGGCATCTCAGAGTTAAATGCCTACAGCATGCTGTCACATTCATTCAGAAGGGGTTTTGTATTTTGTGAATGAGAATATTTTCATAAATTTTTATAGTTTTTTTCTGCTTTATGAAATGGGATCTCTGTTTTAATCTTAATATTCAACTAAAGAAAAAGCTTCCTGGTTTAATATTCATCTACTTTTATTTGCCTTTTCTATTTTTCTGCATCAAATCCAATAAAAATTATTGGAATCTTCAACAATAACTGTGTAGATATATAGTTGACCTGTTGCATTGTCTGTTTTTCCTATTGGATTTTATTCCTAAGCAGCAACACCACAGTAATCACTTTTCTTTTACCTCTGTAGATTATTTTATAAAGAAGTTCCAGTGTCTCATTAGCAAAAATTAACAGAGGAAGACTTCTACTTTTACTTAACTATAGATTTACTGAGTGTGCACTGTGGCAATAACTGAGATCCTCTTCAAAATAGTTACATAAAGAATGAGTGAGCAGTAGACATTAGATGTCTTTGCAGCTATGGCCAGGTTAAAAACTAGCTGACATTTTGAGTCACAACAGGAGGCTCAGAATCAGGACACCTTAATTATATTTCTAACTTTTCCACTGAATATATGATGTTGGGCAAGTCAGTTAATTTCATTGCACCTGTTTGTCAGTATCAAGAATGTACAGGGTTTCTTAGGTTTAATGCCTATTAGGAATTTACAGTTACAAACACCAGAGTTAACTGGTCAACTTCATTTGGAATCAGAAGTATGCAATCTCGTAGCAGCAGAGACCCCAAAAAAGGCAAATACAGTAAAGTACAGTATAGTATTTTTAAATGTAAACTACTAAGGGAGGTGGGAGAGGAGCGGCATTTTTCTTCTTAGTAAAATTTCAAAGCTGTGTTAAGTTAATGTTCAGTTGTAAACTTTTGAAAGAACAATCAACAGTTTGTTCAAAGTTATGAGCAACCTCCTTTCCTGAGGTGTTCCTAACTCCCAGGTTCTACTGTATTTAAAATGTGTTGCTTATTTACTTTATTGGAGGAGCTGGTAGCTATAATTATTGTTAGCTTAACAAGAGTTTGAATGATTTTCCATTCTTTATCTGGACATTTCATTCAATGGTACAGTTATCAGATTTTTGTATACTTGGTTTGTTTTGGAGACCCTGGCTGAAATCCAGCACATTGAAGTCAATGGCAGAATACCCACTAACTTCATTGGGATCAGGTTTTCAACTACTCTTTCCCACACTTGGCTTGCTGCACAAAATGGCTTTCCATGTTTTATGTTTAAGAATAATCTTTGCTTTATTATATTTTGTGCAAGACAGCTACCTCACTAGTTTTACCAAGCAAAGTCCTTTAAAAATCCTGTGATAATTACACTAGTAATTGCATAGTGAGTTACTTATTTAATAACCGTCTCAATCCCCCTTGAAGATACTGTATTATTCCCATTTTTCAGATAGGGCAACTGTGACACAGATTAGATACTTAAACTCTCTATATTTCTAAAGCATCAAGTGCAGTAATTTAAAACTTCCAAGAAGTCATTCTAGTAAATTCTTCCAGGCTGCAGGAAGATTCCCAGGGTTCATTTGTTAGTGATTCTTTATAACTGACTTGAACAAGGCCAACGGCAGATCTGCAGTCAGATTTAAGATTATAATCTGAGAATTTCTGGCTCCCAGTTCTCTGCTCAAATATCTAGAGTATGGCATAAACAATGAATGTCCTTGGGCACTTGGTTAGTTAAAGATGAACACATTTCTTTGGGCCTAAACTTTCGTGGGCTCCAATCCAATGCATCGGATGAAGTGAGTTGGAATCCACAAAAGCTTAGGCCTGAAGAAATGTGTTAGTCTTTGTGGTGCCAGAGGACTCGTTTTTGCTGTACACAGAGTAACACAACTACTCCTCTGGTGAGCATGGTCTGTTTTTGAACACCTGCCACAGAATCTTTTTTCTTCAGGAATAAACTTACATTATTTAGGATCATTTCAGGCTAATCCTTCAGCAGATCTCTGTAACTGGGCAAATGAAGCAACCAACACAAAGCAAACAGTAAATTTTTCATTGAGGAAAATTTGTCAAGGTTTGCTTCTTCAGCCACTTAGCAATACTGAACTAGAATATTGGTACCTCCCTCTGAACTTTGTCCAGTGAGTGAATAGGTTTTCTCCTAACATGTATTTTCAAAGATTTATAATTTAACTGTAAAAATTTGCTCTATAACATGATATTCTGTGTCTCAGGCTGATAGCAAATTATATTTTTCTGTAATTTGCAAGTTTCAACACCATAAAGAAAAAGAATCATGCCAGTTCCTGTAGCTCAAATATTTAGTGTAAAAAATTTGTTTTCTATCTGACTTGGCATACATACAAATTTATACACAGTTTAATTGTATGAGGTATTAACTATTAAAAATTATTAAAAATTCAAGAATAAATTACGCACTTAACTTGAAATTTATCAGGGCAAAGATGGAGAAGCATACAAAAGGTTATGTGCATTCAGATTATCAAATGTGAAGACATGGAAGTGCCTCAGCTGAATTTTTAATTCCATTCTGATCACATTATTGATAAATAGCTTAATTTACATAGTAATAAAATCCATTTTAAATTATACTAGTTTTATTTTCCAATAACAAAAGTGATTTCAGAGACGTTCACTCTCCACTGTCTTAATTCAGAAATGTCAAGTTCATACTCTGGTGCCTGAGCTTTAAAAATGAATATTAAATGATATATTCCTCAATTGTTCTAGAAATGTGCTAGTTATATATCACTTCCACTGTATGAAGCCATTATGTTTCAATGGAATTGAATACCTAATGTAAAATAACAAGGGTCAGTTCTTAGTTGTCAGTTTGTATACATGTGCTGTCAAAATATCCTGGAGAGCTTTGCTAATGTGTGAAAGTAGTAAAATGTTGCTCTATTGCTTCAGGCAGTTATGTTCATAAAGACACAGAGTTTGGGAGCCACTGAATAGCAATAAATAGAAAATTATTTAAGATTCTATCTTTATCATACAGGAAAGCAACAGTATATTTCCGATCTGATCTGTTAGATCTTGTCATACAAGTTGTACCATTGTAGCTGTATTAGTATTTTTAGATGAGTATGACCCACCTGCCTGGGGGTGCAGTTGTGTTGGTACAAAAGTGCTTTGTTCTAGGGTAGCTGTCCCCATATAGGACAAGGTACCTTTATGCTGGGACAAGTATTTTGGACAAAAATAAACCCTAAATGAAACAGTTGTATTGGTACACAAATTGTGTGTAGATCAGGCCTGAGTGTACCAGAGGGCACAAATGCTACTTTAAACCTACAGTGAATCACTTGTTCTATAGTCTTTGTAATTTATTTTTAAAAAACAGGTTTCAGTGTAGAATGGAAATCTAAGTTATAAGGCTCCCATAAAGGAAAACTTTAGTGTAATATGCAATATCCTAAACACAAAGGGCAGGATCATTAAACATGTGTAAGAGTCTGAAACATAAGAAAACACAATTAAAAGCAGGCTGTATCATAAAACAGAATAGCACTGAGAACCCAGGTGCCGCTAAGAAACACTGAAAATCCTATTTTTATTATTTATTAAAAGATTCATTCTTATATAACAGAAATCTTTTATAAAACTTTTTGCAGTTGAGACTCCCAATATTATGCGAAAGTACACAATTATAAATTGACTATGCAAGTCTCTAAAGCTGGCTACCAGTCACTTTCTTCAACCGATCATCTTCCTCTTCTGTCTTTTCAGTTGATAGTCTTTCTTTTCCTGTTTAGGTCTACACTTCCGTTTTTCTTGCCTTCAGATATGGAACCTGCTTATTAGTTGTTCTATCAAAATTCCACACAGTATTAATTTTTTTCTCCTACGTCATCCTCTCTATTTTCCTCATTTTAATATCTTAATTTTGAATTTAACTTTGACTTTTGTTGGAATTGGTTCTCCTTTCTTTAGTACTCAAAAAAAAAAAATTTTCAAATGATCAAGTATGGTGGCGGGCAATGACCATCTTCCAGCAAACTCCAAAACTTCAGACTTCTAAATAGTTATGATTTTTTCCTTCTCTCCTGTGAAACTCTGATTTGATGAGTTAATTTTTCTGGTACCAGAATTTTCTACTTTTTGAAACTAGTTGATAAACTTAGGAAGTCACTCCTCTTCTACTACTTTGCTCTAGCAATTTTAGTAGCATCTAGGAAATGAGATTAATTCTTCATGGCTTTTATGTGTTTTCTCCAAATGGATGGCTAAATTTTGATAAACCTGTATGTAAGTTCCCAAATATCAAAAAAGTCCTAGGTTTTTATAGTGTTAATTACTATATTGTCTGCTATGGCTATTAGAAGTCATAGATATGGATGTAACTTTCTAAATAAATTATCCCAAGCTTCTATTGTTGTTTTTCATAACTGTGGTTATAGAGCCAATCCACCCTTTTATCCTGGCCTTTGTTATACAGATTGCTTAACTCTTGGATTCTTAGTTCTCCAATGAGTTATCATGGATGACACTGAATTGTGAGACTCCCTGAGACTAAAGCTGGGAGCGTTTGGACAAGGAAGTTAGTTAAAGATCAGATATTCATTTTAACTACCATAATTTTGCCTAACTTTGAAAGTCTATATTTTTTCCAATTTTCCAGATGTCTTGTAATATTAGTCTTTGCCCTCTTCTAGAAATGTATATTGTTTTTATTGATGTACTTACCCATTTATATTTGTATTTATCTTGTATATTGTTCTGTGTAGATCAGAGCTCTCACCTACACCCAGCAACTCTTTGATTTTTAGATTTTAAATCCTGACCTTTTAGGAAATGTTAATATTTTCTTTCGCAGCTGGTAGTGTGAGTGGGATGTGTAACACATACAACAGCCATACTATGACATCATCTGCATACAAAATCCCACTTCGTCAGATGCTTTGAAGATAGGAAAGTTACAGAGTGGGAGGAAATTAAATGCAGGGGAGTGTATGACATAGCATCAGGTCATTTCCTCCCACTCTGTAACTTTCCTATCTTCAAAGCGTCTGACGAAGTGGGATTTTCTCCCACGAAAGCTCATGCGATAAATAAATGTTAGTCTTTAAAAGTGCCACAGGACTCTGTTGTCTTTCTACAATAGACTAACACGGCTACCCCTTTGGAATGTGATTTAATGCAGACACTCTCTGGCCTCTGTTAATGTAGCTAGGTAATTATAAATAAGGTAGTTTCAAAGGCCACTTGGAACTAAAACTGTAGTTTATCAGAAAAGTGAATCAGGGAGAAAAATAATTAGACTAAATAATTAGTACTCCAGCACCTGTTTTGGGGAAGATGAGGGTTTGGGGTTTTTTGCTTTCAGGAAGACCTACACCCTGCTTTTGAATGCCCGATCCTAACTCACATAAAAGAATGGGTGTCAAGTCTGAGCACTTCTGTCAGCAGCAAGAGGTCATGGACAACACAGGCTGTCTAAAGATGAAATAAAATGAATAGCTGTAGGTTATGGTTTGGGAACTGAAGAAAGGAGGTTTACATTATACACATCCAAGATAACCGACTAGTAATGAGAGACCAGGGACAGAAGTACCGTCTCACGTGCATGGAAAAGTATGAGTGAGACAGGACTACTAATATTTGTGGGAAGTGGGAGGTTGCTGAAAGAATACTGCTGTGAATTTGAAAAGTCTACAAGGGATGCTTACCTAGTCATAATTTGAAGGCTGTATATAGTGGTGATCCTTTCTCAGGAAAAAGACTTGAATGTTGTGGTGCTTGTCATCGCTGATTCTTGCATAACTGAAGAGATTGTTCCTAACTTACCCAATTCTTTCAAGGCCTCCATAGTTCTGTACACAGCCAGCTTGTGGTAGCAAGGAACCAAACATGGATTTCCCACAGCTTGATCTACACTTAAGTTAGGTTGACATAGCTACAGCACACAGGTGTGAAAAATTCATCCTCCAAGCACTGTAGCTGTGCCAACCTATCCCCCCCACCCAGTATAAACAGAGCTAGGTTGATAGAATGGTTCCGTTAACCTAGATACCATCACTTGTGGAAGTGAAGTTCCTACAAGCATTGAGAAACCCTTTCAAATCACTACAGGATCTGCATTATGGCACCCCAGTAGTGTTACTGTTAACAGCCATAGTGTAGATATGGCCCACATAGGTGCATCAGACTGCTAATAGCTTATTAACCTAGTCTTATATGTATATTTAATTTTCCTCTTTTACTAAAAATTGTATCACATGACCATTTTAAAATCATTCCCTGCAGTTGGCTAGCCGACATTTCTATTACGTACTGTGTCTTATTCTTGGTATTATATTCCCGAAGGAAATTATTTAGATAACTTTTTAAAAACATTAATACAACCAATTCAATCCTAAAATTGGATGGATTCAATGTGGGGAGAATTTTTTTTTCCAAAGTGTCACCCCAAAAGTCTGACTTATGTTTGATTCAATTTTTAGCAAATTTCTAACAGTCGGCTAAGAAAAGAGGAGGAGGAGGAAGATGAAGAGGAGGAGGAGGAGGAAGAGGATGAATTGGAAGCTACTAAGGAAGAGAGATAACGTAGAACAGTTCTCAATTTTTTTGGTTTTGTGTTTTCAGATTACAAGGCCTTTCTTTGCTTTAAGGCTTTTATATGTTAGATTACGAGAATTTCACAGAGGTCATCCATTAAAATAATTACAACAGAACAGCAAAATGTTAACGGCAACATTTAATCCTGTTTGTTTGATTGGCTATTTGTTACTTGAACAGCAAATCAGTCAGAATGAAATTAAGTGTACTGAAAATGGATAATTGCAGTAGAGGAAAAAATGAAAAGCAAATAACATGTCAAGAGTGTGTTTCTTCTACAAGTTATATACAGTCTGCACAGTTTATCAAACTGCATTTTTTTCCTGTTAATATACCTCAAATACAACAGTAAAGTGATAGGCTGTAATAGTTAATTTTACTTAAGCAGAAGTTAACAGGAACCTCATTCTTAGGTTTAGCTAAGCAGTGTCTGTCACAGGATTTTTGGGTATCTGTATGTTAGGGTGATTTCACCTTCTCCCTCCCAATCTTGGGCCACTACCTGAAATGCAGATACTAAGTAAACTTGTGCTGCACTGTCCACAGCCCCAGAATGCAGAAGTGGTCCTGGCATATACTACCTTGCCACGGCCCCTCTATCACAGGTTAGGAGGCAAGGCAGCATATGCTTTTCTTTCTTGGGGATTCCCCCAAACTGGGGAAAGCCTCAGATGTCTAGTTAAGATAACTTTATGGTTTTTACATCACTGGAATTCTGCAAATGGCTTGTATTAGAACCAAGAATGTTCCTCTTTTTATACAGCTTCCTTTTAGGCGACAGTGCCTTCATGATAGAACCAATGTGTAAATTTACATAACTTTTTCACACCTGCCTTTTATATTAGTCAATTCAGTTACTGATTCTTACCACTAGAAGAGTTATGAACAGTTGATACGGGATTTCATTGTATTTTCTTAAGTATGTCTTAAGCACATTTCTGGATAAAATTTATATTCAGTATTAACTGTATGGAATGGAAATGTCTGCCAGATAGTTATTTCAGTATTTTATTGATCTTGAAGTGAGGTATTTACTAATTTTAATCTGAATTTATTGAAACCAGATGTGTACATGATGGAAAAATAAAGGTTTTAAAGAACTATTTTCTTTGTCATTTGGACAGTTTTCTTAGCTCTATCCCGGAATAAATAACAATCTAAATTAATATCTTGATTAGGCACTAGCTAAAGTAAATAAAATATAACTGGATTTTCTGGCACGTAAAACACACTTTGTGGAAAAAATAGGAGTGCACTGAGGAACAGTTCACAATTTATTACACCGACAAGTGTATCTTCAGCCTTGATACTATAGGATATCCTAACACTTATTTTGAGGAAAAACAAGCCTTTCTGTAATGTAGCACTTGTGAAAATCCAAATGAATCTCTAACACATGCTGCAGTTCAGAAAATAATTTGATAGGAAAATGTATTCCATACTTGTATGATACGTGCATGTTTTTGTGAATGAGTTATTGCTGCATCCACCCCATCTGTTTCAAAACAAAAGGCAGGCTCTGATCTACCATGCTTTTTTTTTTTCTGCCAACAACTGCTCTTTTTTATTGACAGTTTTGGCCAAGTTCTTCAGTTGCTCTACATGGCCAAGTACTACTTTAACCTTTCTCCACTGATATGTAGTGAGACACACTAACGCTCATATCCAGTTTAGACATGGCTGAATCTCTAAGTAAGTACTTTGCATCTATTTTTAATAGGATGACGACAAGCTTGTGGATAGTGGTAGGGTAGCTAACGGGAATGAGAATATGGAAGTAGAAATTGCCATATCTGAGGTAGAAGCCAAACTCAAGCTGCTTGATGGGACTAAATTGAGGAGCCTGGATCATCTCCATCCAAGGATGTTAAAGGAACTGGCACATGAAAGTACCTGCCCATTAGCAAAGATTTTTAATGAATCTGAACTCTGGGTTTGTACCAAATGACTAGAGAATTGCTAATATAATTCCTATTTTCAAGAAAGGGAATAAAAATGATCCAGGTAACTACAAGCCTGTTAGTTTGACCTCACTAGCATGCAAAGTCTTGGAAAAATTTTTGAAAGAGAAAGTACTTAAGGATATTGAGGTTAACGGTAACTGCAATAAAATACAACATAGCTTAAAAAAGGTAGACGTGCCAGACCAAGCTGATCTTTTTTTAGAGGATAACAGATTTTTTGGATAAGGGGAATGTGGTTGACCTAATTTACTTAGATTTCTGCAAGGCATTTGAGACAGTTCCACATAGGGAATCATTAGTTAAGTTACAAAAGATGGGGATTAATACAAATATAGTAAGGTAGATACGGAACTGGTTAAAGAGAAGGCTACAGTGGGTCATGCTGAAGGGTGAACGGTCAGGCTGGACGGATGTTTCTAGTGGAGTTCCTCAAGGATTGGTCTTGGGACCAATCTTATTTAACCTTTTTGTTACTGACCTTGGCACAAAAAGTGGGAATGTGCTAATTAAGTTTGCAGATGACACCAAGTTAGGAGGTGTTGCCAATAGAGAGAAGAATCGGGATATCATACAGAGAGATCTGGATGACCTTGTAAATTGGAGTATTAGGAATAGGATTAAATTTAATAATGGGAAGTGCAAGGTCATCCATTTAGGGACAAAATTATTTTTCCTATAAGTTGGGGTTGTATCAGTTGGAACGGACTGAGGAGGAGAAGGACCTGGGAGTACTGGTTGATCATAGGATGACTATGAGCCGCCAATGCAATGCGGCCGTGAAAAAAGCTAATGTGGTTCTAGGATGTATCATGAGAGGTATTTCGAGTAGCGATAGGGAGGTGTTAGTGCCGTTATACGAGGTGCTGGTGAGACCTCATCTGGAATACTGCGTTCAGTTCTGGTCCCCTATGTTTAAAAAAAGATTCAAACTGGAACAGGTGCAGAGAAGGGCTAAAAGGATGATCCGCAGAATGGAAAACCTTTATGAGAGGAGACTTCAGGAGCTTGGCTTGTTTAGCCTAATCAAAAGAAGGTTATGGGGAGATATGATTGTCCTCTAAAAAAACATCAGAGGGCTAAATACCAGGGAGGGAGAGGAATTATTGGAGTACAGCACCAATGTGGTCATAAGAAAAAATGGTTACAAACTGTTCATCAGGAAATTTAGGCTTGAAATTAGATGCAGATTTCTAACCATCAGAGGCGTAAAGTTCTGGAATAGCCTTCCAAGGGGAGCTGTGAGGGCAAAAAACATAAGTGTCTTCAGAACTAAGCTTGACAAATTTATGGAGGGAATGATATGATGGGAATGCGTAGCTTGCAATTGACTGATTTACTACTGGAGGTGGATATGCCAGTGGCCTAAGAAGGGAGTGGGTGGGGTTCTGAGTTATTACAGAGAATTCTTTCGTGGGTGACTGGCTGGTGAGACTTGCCCACATACTCGGGGTTTAACTAATCACCATATTTGGGGTCAGGAAGGAATTTTCCCCCAAGGGCAGATTGGCTATGGATCTGGGGGGGTTTCATCTTCCTCTGTAGCATGGGGAATGACCCACTCGCTGGTGGATTCTCTGTATCTTAAAGTCTTTAAATTATGATTTGAAGACTTTAATAACTCAGTCATTGATTAGAGGCTTATTGCAGGAGTGGGTGGTGAGGTTTTGTGGCCTGCACCATGCAGGAGGTCAGACTAGATGATCAAACTGGTCACTTCTGACCTTAGAGTACATGAATCTATCCAAAACTGAGAAGTTCATTGGCCATGGAGTAAGAAAGCTACAACAGTTTTGTCTCCTAAGTACAGTAATGCTGACAAACCACCGTGGAACCCACATGAATAGTGTTTTAAATGATGACGGATCCATTCTGTGGCATCAGCAGAGCTAACAATTATAAAAATTCAGAAGACCTGTTTTAAAATATAGTAACACACAACTCCATATAGTTTAGAGCTATCAATACGAGCACCACAATCACAACTGAGATTTCTTTAATTATCTTACGTTATTTACAATTTAAATTTGCATATTAATATTTACTGCTTGAATTTTATGAAGGTAGTTACAGCAGGGAACACATGCATTAAAATGATACTGTGGGGGATTCTGACAGCAAGATAAAACAGAAGGCCTTTTAAGCATCTAAATTTTAGTAAGTTTTGTAAATCTCCCACTCAATTTAAACAGCAATGTTATCTTACTATTTCTCATGATTCAAAATGTATCACAATTGGACGGAACCTAACTTATTTCCTGAACTACAAAAGAAACAAAAAGCATACTCATTTTCTATTTTTTGTTTAAATTTTAAAAGTAGTAGTGTACTAGCTAGAAAAGCATCCTATAATTCTAGATTTAAGCCAAAGTCACATTTATTCCTATAGGAATAGGTCAGTAATTGGATATAGCTCCCGGACAGTTGCCACTTCATGCTGGACAGATGTTAGTAAGATTGTATAGCATGGTCTTTGAATTAATTTGCATTTAAAAACTGATAATTAAAACTTATTCCCAATACTAGGTTCAAGAATGTGGATAAGACATTAAAAACCTCATGACCCAGGCCTCAACAAATGGGTTTCTGGTTGCTATGGCGACCCAGTTTTAGTAGCCTGTCACTTAGCTCCACTGCAGAAATGTAACAGAGTAGCACTCTAGTGACCAAAAGTAAAATTGCTGGCGCCTAGCTGTGAGCCAATTTTGTCCACCCCTGCCACACCCTACTTGCACTCTCCACCCTTGACAACATACTGTGCTTAGAACAAATTTTTGAGAAACAGATTTTAGAGCCAAAACTGACCAACCTGTGCAAAGAGCAGTGTATAATGAATAACCATTTTTCATCCCTTGTGTGAAAGATGGTGATCAAGTGTTAAGTAAAAGCTTTAGATGAGTAAGTGTACACAAATAAATTTTAAACAGGTAATCCACATAGCTGTAAATCCTTTATTTTTTCTTTAAAAAGTTGCACAACGAGCTAACATGAACAGGAAACTAATTTTATGAGTAACTTGAGATGCCTGTGACCACATGAAACTGAACAAGACTAAACAGTTTGCACATAAGAAATTCACTCATGTTTACAGTTTACCTATTCTAAATATAAAGGACTGACTATAGTCCCAAGCATATTTACTAATGAAGATGGCTTTGAAGTTCTTTGACATGCCTGTACAATCAAGTCCATCAGAACATTTTCATATGATGCAAAGAGCCATGGAACCGTGGAATGAAAGCAAACGAAAAACCCCAAAATGTATTATAACTCCAAATTAGTATGTCTGAATATCAAGATATGCACCTTACAACAAGTCAATGAACAATCCAGTAGGATTACTGAGCTCTCCATCTGCCATAAAAAGAAAAATGAGCATAATACACACCTATCTTCTTAAAAAAAAAAAAAAACAAAGACGTCAGTTTGAACCAATGCAAAAATAACTAAACATGACACTATTTACAACTTCCTGTTTATGGAAAATGTTTTTTCTGCATTTTCCAGTAACAAAAAATTGTAAATAAGAATCCACCTTAATGAATCAATACTGTGATGTCTAATATTTTTTATTTGAGACACATTTTCCTTTTTAAAGCAAACTTAGCTTAACTTTTCGTGGGCCAATTGGTCTATCATTAAGCTCGTTAATGGCAGCCATTGCTTCCTCATAATTTGTCATAGCAACAATGGCATCACCTGAAGGTAATCCATGTTCATTACACTGTATAGAAACAGACTCTGGAATGACTCTATATCCATAGAAGAAATCCAAAATTTCATTAGGGGTGGCTCTAAATGGCAAGTTCTTTAATCGAATAGGAGTTACACGATCAGAACCACCACTGAAATTTGGATCAGGCATAAACCTTCCCTCAGGAAAGCCTCCTGTGTTACTGTTTCCATATTCCATCCTGCCAAAAGATTCACCATCACCACCAAAATCCATAAAGGGTGGAGGACCCCTAAAATCCTCAGGAGGTTGTCTAACATCAGGAGGATGCCTAAAGTTCCCAGGAGGACCGAATGAGTGCATAGGTGGTCCCTGTGGTTGTCCAGGTGGTGAACCAACTGGACGGGAATGCTCACTTCTGTCATATGCCTGTGAATGAACCTGCATTTTTCCACTTGGTGCTGATGGTGGAACATATATACCAAACTCCTGCATCTGTTCCTCAGATATAAGTCTTAATAGTACCTCTGTTCCCAAGAACCTTCGACGATTTAAACTTTCTGCTTTCATTGCCTGCTCTTCAGATTTGAACTTTACCAATGCTTCTCCCAGCCCAACTCCTTTGTCATCATAAAGCAAGTAGACATCATCTTCATCAATAGCAAATCCTGCAAAGAACTTTTGCACTTCAACTTTTGTCACATCAAATGGAAAGTTTCTTATATATATGCACATCTTTGGGCCACAATGCACCTCTCGATAACTTTTTTCTGACATAGCCTGTCCAGGCCGATCTTGTTCTCGTGATCTCTTCTTCTCATATGATTCAATCAATTTCAACATTGATCTCCTAGAAATAGGAAAAATGTAAACAGGACGGTTGAAAAGCATCCTTCTGTGAAATCCCAGAGCAATTTCAAAATCTCTCTGATTCTTGAACATTACAAATGCATTTCTTGTTCTCCTTTGATGTTTGTCCATCAAAAACTTGATTTGGTAGTCAGACACATCCAGCTCATCAAAGAAAGCACTCAGATCTCTCTTCTCAAGATTAGTCGACAGATTCCTTAAGTGTATGTATAATTCCTGGCTGTGAGGTGAATGGGAGCGTGTTCTTGGTCTCCTTGGAGGAGATCTTAGAGGAGATCTTGAACGAGAATGTTTTCTTGAATAAATATAGTTTGAGCTTCTTGTTGGAGAACGCTCTTTGCTTAAGTAACGAGCAATCTCATTCTTCATGTCCACCGTGCCACCATATTCAATCCACTGTTCTTCGGTAGCAGGACTTATTTCTATAAATCTTGTACCCATGTATTGTTTATGACGTTTAAGTCCTTCTAAGGCACCATGAGGTGTAGCAAATTTTACCAAACCATCACCATTGTTTAGACCATTGCGACGTTTTATAAAGATCACTCCTTCTACTCGTAATCCAGAAAAGAATGCACGTACTTCATCTTCTGTTGCAGAGTACGGTATACCATGTAGAAATAAATAAACATCATCTGAACTAAATGACTCCTTTCTTGACTGATTATAGTTTGATTTAGGTATATTTGTATCACCATGTCTTGTACCATTGGTGTGAAAGCCAGCCTCTGGATGATTTGAGGAAATATAACCAGATTTATTTATGCCTTTTGTAATAGCTGCAACTAAATTTGAAAGGTTCCCAACTCCTGATGCACCAGAATTACTACCACCTGTTCGTCTAGACCCAGACATTGATTCTCTTCCCCCACGATCAAAATGTTTCCGGCTCATTTCTATTGTATTCTGCATTTCAGTCTTGCTGCTGAGAAAGAGCTCTATGGGGGTGTCTTTGATAAGCCCTCCTGAACAGCTCATGGCACGTCGTGCATCTTCATCCGTTGCAAATATAATAAAAGCCTCCCCAATTTCTCCTCCAATAATATGCACTCCTCCATCAGGAATATTCAATCCCAAGAAGAAACGGCGAATATCTGCGGGACCCGCAATAACAGGAAGCCCCTGTAAACGGATGACTACAGCCATTCTGAGCTCAACCCACAGCAAAAATCACCTGCAGACAGAAAGGTACACATGATAGCAAGTCTTTATTACTCATCTATTACAATATCTTAATACTTAAGCTAGAGCCTTTTTAAGGAAAATCCCGGTTTCAGTCAAGATTTAGGAAATCAAAAACTCTCAAATTCACATCAATCAGCAATCCTGTTTTAGTCTTGAAGTTGCTTAAGTAGTCAGAACAATTCTCTACTCCACCTGGAGGTATGCACAGAACTATCGTACTCCCTATCTTAAGGGCAACAAAATCCGCAGACGCCATTCTTTCCACCATCCAAGATGAATAAGGAATGCCTCAAGTCCTTCATGGCATGGTTGCTACCTGCCAGAAATCTCTACCTGATACTAAGGACCAAAATCCTCTGTTTCGGTGTTAACGGGACACTTTCCATCATAGCACTGTGAGCTCTAGATAAAAGATTGCAGACAAAAAGGATAACTACTTCACTGATAATTAAAATAATTCATCCACAATGATGAATTTAGACTTTCAGACAAGCTGGTCTACAAATTGACCAGTTCTGCTCAACAATGGGTACATTTATTCAGTGTTCAACATTGCCTCTTTCAAGTAGTCAAGATGCTAACTGCATCAGCCACAGGAACTCAGGAGAATATGTCCTACTTCCCAGTCAATAGCGTGGGAGAAAAGGTCGTGCGTGATCTCTGAAAATATTCAGTGATAAGCGTTAAGCTTTAGGCAGCTTACCTGTTTTTGCTTGGAAGACCTGATAAATTCTGTAAAATCAACTTAACTGTGGAAAGAAAATGAAACATAATTAATGGCTGATATTTGAATTTTGCTTCACATATTGTGCCACATTACTGTGACGTGTCGATCTCAAAGGATAACGTTAACAGCCAAGGACTGTAATGAAACCACAATTTTCAGTACTATGGAGAATTCCTTCGTTGTTCCAAGAGAAATATAAGTCAGACATACTGTACTTCGGCAAAATGCTACGTATTGCATCTCTGCCTGTGAATCCATTTAGCAGTAGGAAAGAAAATTCAAGTTAAGGGTGACTTCTGCAAATGATGTAAACATGCTGAGATTAACTGGTCATCAATTGTGCCACACTGAACTGTTGAAATGCAATAGAACTGCCAATAAGGTACAGGAAAAGCCCTCTAGTACTTCAGTCCTTGAAGGGTGTATAAATCCAGCTCAAGATTACATGTCCAGTTCTTCTGAAATCCACCTGCTTTTGACGTACATGACAAAATAGGCTAATCACCACCAGTCCACCATGTCTGTCTATCTTCAGTGAAAATCACATAAGAACCAAAAATTCCAAAACAGATTTCAATGAGTACATGAATTTATAAACAAACCTCATTTGCATGGTTTTCCCCCACAAGCGATTGCTGAATTCCAAACATATAACCAAGAACCATTGAATGTGTTCTGACAAGCTACAGGATTGTACAGAACATCTACATTACAGAAACAAGGCAAATTTATGCACTGAATTACTACCAAATTATTGTACTTTTTAAACAAGTTACTGACAAGTAGTTAAACATCCCACGACACGATACAAAAAACCTCTAATTTAGCACAACTGTAAGACAATATTGACCATTCTAAATTACTCAGATGTCTGATCAACTGACATCTACTAATCACAAAAGCCAATCATTTCACCTGTGTTTGGTTAACACAAAAAACCAGAAGCCCAGATTTCTGTAACTGACGAATCTTATTTTACTTCTAAATTGTCTGCTTGCTTTCTGTAGACACGCCTGTAAACAAGGTAGACCGAATGTTTGATAATCGCACTTGTAGATAAACAGTTCCTCACATCTGTATAAGCTATCTTCTCAACAGATGAAACAGCAATGCCAATGTGCAAGGATATAATTCAATGGTGAGAGCATTCTCTGAAAAGGCCTTCGTTTCTTGAAAGGTCAAGTCCATTTGCCCACTAATTCACGTAGGATTCTGATGTAGTATTTCAGCAGGCTTTTAGCACCTTTCTGTGTTCTTATAACCAAAAACCATTTTCTGGTACTTTGTCGTCAACCCAGAACCAGTTATGCTCAGTGTTCCTGTGATGACAACCATCAAGTGATCCAGAATACACCATCAATAACACAACTTCTAGGGCTTAAACCAGACAAGTTAATTTCAGACCACTACATAAAATTAAGTCACAGTTGTTTCACAACAGAAATGTAAGTTGTTAAATTCCTACTAGATGTTCACCTAAACAATCAAGAGATGGCAACAAATGTAGACAAGTCATCAGATGGCGTAAATGAATAAACCAAGAAACTGGAATATAGCCCTAAATAACATACCCAAGTATTTTCCTAAAATACATGTTAAGGCCAAATCAGCGGCCGAGTGAAACTTTCAGAGAAGAATAAATATTGAGATAATAAATGGAAAAGGCTTTGGGGAAAATCCTAAGTACTCACCAATTCAAATCACAAAGAATTCATTAGTCTACGTTAAATATCACCTTCAAATAAAATCAATAAGAAACACACAAGCCTATTATGATTCTACTTTCATTTCATCACCTAGCAAAACCAGATACCATGCTCACTTCCATTACCAATCAAAAAGAGGCAAACATTTCATAAAACTAAGTCTCCATAAGACTGACACTTACTTATCACCATTTGATTTCCCAGATTCATGTCCCATGCAAGCAAGGTCATGGCTTGGGAAGCACCACTGAAGACAAGCCAGCAAAAAACACCAGATGGCACTAACAAACTAAATAAAATGACATGGATGAACAATAAAAAGTATTAGTTTTATTTTTTTAAAAAACCCACTCCACTCACACTGGCATTCCCTATCTCAACTACTGACAAAAACGGACTCCACGGCCAAAGCAAGAGGTTAACAACTGGGAAATTTAGTTTCACTGGAGCAACATTGGAGAGACATCTGCAGACAGGCCCGTTGCAGGGAACAGAAGGCTTCGGCGTGGCGCTGCCGTTTGGGAGAAACCAGCAGAAGACAGAGCCTGAGCCAGCGGTCCCACAAACTCTGGGTCTCCACGCGGCGGGGCCGCCCAATTCGCCGCATCCCCACACTCCGCAGCCCGGTTAGGGCGACTGACGGCGCATCACAACCCTAGAAAGCAAAACACCTTCCGCCTCCAAGCGGGGCACGACCCAGGCGCCTCCAGCACCGGCCCGCTCGCTCGGGTCCTCCATCCAGAGGCCTAGGGCCACAGCCCACACGGGGGGTCGTTCGCCTCACTCCTGGCGCGCCCCAGTCCCGCCAGAGGCGGGGTGTGATCCGATCCTGCGGAGAACAAGCCCGGCCTTCCCGCGGCGCCGGGAGAGAACGGAACGGGGCCGATATCCACGCCTCCACGGGCGACAGCATCACAGGCCTCAGGTCGGGACTCTAGCGGAGCCCGCCCAGGCAGCTGGAGAAACCGACAGCGCATCGCGGCCACCTCCCAGCGCAGACCCTCTGCCCCGAGGGCAGGCGCCCGGCCAGCGGCCAAAGCATCTCCCTCACCCCACTTCCCCGGCCCCACCCACCATACACACCGCTGCCCGCTTCACGAGGGAGAGGCTCCCCGCAGAGCGCCTCGCTCCGTAGCCCCTACAGCTCCAGAGTGAGAGCAGCAACAAGATGGCGTCTTTCCTCCCCCCCACTGATCAGGCCTGTCCACACGCATGCGCGCCCCCACGCTATAGTTCAATTTCCACTACACATGCGCGACCCTGCAGCCGCTTCCCGCCCGAGTGATTTACGTCCGGGTTACCGTTACACACACACAATCTCGACTGCCTATGGCAGGGTATCATTGCAACCTCTTCTGGATCCAGTGCGCATGCGCGCGTAGCCTTTCCGGTTTTCATCACCTGCGTTCGTACTCACTGCGCATGTGCTAATTCATAGGCGGCCGTCACATCAGACTTCAGTACGCCTGCGTCTGTCCTTTGCTAAGCGGACGCTGCTTCGTTCCCAAATGCGCGTGCGCAGGAACTTAGGCTGTGGTGGTTTGCTTCTTTGCTTTCCTCACTGTGAAGTACGGATTGAGCTCGTGTCGCTGGCAGCCTAGCCCCGGGGCTTTTGCTCCTGTGTCCAGAACCAGCAACACTAATGCGTAGAAGCGTCTAGAGTCTGTGTCCCCTTTGCTATTTTCTCCCCGCTGATTTTTATTTTACCCTTGCTTTGCACACAGCTCCTTTAAAAAAAACCAATCTATTTGAGCCAAGAGTATTTTTCCTGCCTTTTTCCTTTAGTCAGCATGATGATCTCTTACTGGGTTCTCCGGTCTTATATTTTATGCTGGTCTTATATTCTCCTCTCTTTGTTCCGTTTTCCACTCTTTCTCCAACCGTTAGCGTATGCGCTTTTCCTCAACTCTTGTCCTATTCCTCCCTCCCTCCCTCTTTCTACCACACCTTCTACCCATTCTGTAATTCACTGGTCTGGCAGTCTATTTGCTCTTCCCTGAGTGGCCTCGGATCGTCCTCCGTCCTCACGTTGTGTTTTTCTAAGCCTGCTGCCCCTGCCTAGTCTCTGGGCGGGCGGGGAGGAGGAGGAGAGGAGACACACGGCCACCAGCCCCGCCTTCCTTTCTTTCCATGTGCTCTGTCTCCGTACCCTACACAGTCCCAAGAGGGAGAAGAACGCTCCGCTGTGTCTGGCCCCTCTGGCTGCCCGTAGCCGCGTCTGTCAGTTAATCGTCTGGGAGGAGGGTTTCTCCAATCAGCGCGGGTGGTGGGCGGGCATAGAGGCTGAGTAGCCATGGCGACGCCGGGGCGCTGTGGCTGCGTCGCTCTGTTTCTGTTGTTCAGCGCGCGGCTGTCGGCCGGGCAGAGCTTCTCCCTACCCCTGCGCCAGCTCCAGGACTGCGGCGATGCCCGTTTCTTCGATATCTCCAGCCTGGCGTGCGGCCAGTGCGGACCCCAGCAGGGGCGAAGCGCTTGGGGTAAGAGCCCCTCCTCCGTATCCTCCTCTTCCTCGCCTGCCGGCGCGTGCCGCGAGGGAGAGGAAGCGAGGGGGGCCCGCAGGAGGGGAAGAGTCCTTCCGTCTCCTAGCAGGCGGGGCGGGGTGTGTAAGGTATTGGAGGTGCGTGGGGGGCTGGGAGTCTCCCCCCAGAAATGGGGGCAGCTTGAAGCGTCCATGATCCCACAGTGGCTGTTGAGCCTCGTTTGTGGGAGACGCCGGGAGCCGAGCAGCGCGTCACCCTGATCAGGGCAGAGTCAGGCGGGGACTCGCAGCGTTTGGGTCTTGACTTGGGACACTGACACGTTTGTGTTAACTTCTCTTCGGCGGGTCAGGAATGGGGATGTTCGTTCTTTGCATGGGAACAAAACTACCTACGAAATGGTGCTGGGCCTCGTTTATTCACCTCTCTTGATTAAACGTGGAGCGCGGGTAGCGATGGTGCCTCCTGGGGAAATAAGAAATTTTGTCCCTTTGGGCTTTTGTTTTTCATAGTAGCATAGGGGCCTGGGATTTGCAGTACATTCACCATCCTGAAGCAATGACTTCATGTGGGGACTTTTCACATTTCTGCAGAGGGTTTTTTGTTTGCTTGTTTTGTTGTTTGTTGGGAGGGGGGACGTTTTTAAGAATAGGTCGTATTTTTATGGATTAGTCATACAATAATACTGCTGAGGAAAAGCCCTAACCCCTCCAAATGTGTGAATTTTGGACACATGAAACAGAGAAAAAGGAAGGTTGGGGGAAAATACATTAAATGTATCATTTAAAGCAGCTAAATGCTGTTCTGGTGGGATCAGCTTTTTCATTGGTTTGGGTAACAGTTGCCCCGAAGCACAAGCCTAGAAATGAGAGAACAAAGTTTATTAGGGCTAATGTACACTTAAAAATTACAGTGGTACAGGTATGTTACTGCAAGAGCACTTGTGCAGTCATGTTATGTCAGCGGGAGAGAGTTCTCCTGCCAGATAATAAAATCGTATAAATAAGTGGTGGTAGCTATGTTGGCAGGAGAGCGTCTTCTGCCAACAGTGCTGTCCATACAAGCACTTGTGCTGGCTCATCTTATGTTGCTCAGAAGGATGGTTTTTTCACAATCCTGACTGACAAAAGTTTTGCTGCCATAAATGCTAGTGTAGATAAAGCCTTAGTTTCTTTTCTTTTTGTGTTAACCCATTCCAATGCTTCACCACATTTATCTAGGGAGGTGGTGGAATCTCCATCTTTGGAAACATTGAAGACCCGGTTAGACAAAACCCTGGCTGGGATGGTTTAGTGGGAGTGGTCCTGCTTTTAGCAGGGAGTTGGACTAGATGACCTCAGGTCCCTTCCAGCCCTATGATTCTCTGGTGCCCATTAGCTGAAGAGTTAATCTTGATTGATGCTCTTTCTGTAGCATGTTGCTGATAAATATTTTGAGTTTGTGGGTTTAGACATTGATAAATTTCTGCAAGCATTTATTTGATCAGTTAGGTCCTGTATTATGTGATCTGTCCAGAGCTGAGAGCATTTAAAGTAGATTATGTTTTGAAACATATGTATACACATTAAAAATTCAAAACGGTGCGAATATATAAAGAGTGTTGTAGATTTCTGTGAGGAAGCCAATAACAGATCTGAAAAAAAATTTCTGAGAATGCCATTTTAAAAACAAGTTTCTCAAAATGAGCTTTGACAGTATTCAGTATTTTACTTGTTTAATTTTATGTTTGTATTAGACATAATGATAAATGTAGATAATCATTAGGGGGCCGTTCTTGTGTATCCTCAACTTTCACAGTTGAAATCAGTGGAAGTTGCAAGCACTGAATACTTCACAGGATCAAGCTCATGAAATAATATTTGCAGTATTTGCGGATAGATTACTTTACTATTCATGTTTCAATAAAGGAGAATTTATATTTTAAAATTACTGAATTTTTAAAACTCACAAAATGACTGAGGATCTTTGCCCATAAAGACAATTGTTTTTCTTGGTTATCTTTCAGAGTAATTCTATTTTTGAAAGGTAAAAATGGAGCTCTAACATGATCATTCTAAAAGAAGTAGAGTGTTTTTACTGCAGTTCTTACTCAGGTATCTTGTTTCAGCAGGAAGTTAAATGAGTCTTCATTTAAGAACTGTAGCAATTTCTCTATGACAGAGTTTGATTGGGTTTTTATTTGTATAAATTGGCGTGAAAAATAAAATATTATTTATTTTGTAGGTACTTCATGTGTATGTCTACCAGGATTTAGGATGGTTTCTAATAATGGTGGGCCTTCTATTATTTGTGAAAAATGTCCAGAAAATATGGTAAATATTAAATTTTACATATTATGCTGTGATGATGACATATTTTTACAGTGTGCAGTCTTTAAGTTTTGATTTTTTTTTAAATGTATTAAAAATTTCTTATTTTATTTGGAAAATTTTAACTTTTAGCATTTTGACACAAAATTTGTGTTCAGGTATTGGTAAGAATAAAATTCTGAATGCCATGCTTATGATTCTTTTGTTAGATGTAGTTACTGCATTTCTATTGTAAACCAAGCACTTTTAAACAACATTTTATTTTAAAGTGACATAATTAGGTTTCAGCTAGGTCTTTTAATAAAACTTAACTGAAAACTCTTCTTAGACTCTAACTAGATACAGTACTGTGGCTTCAAACCTCCAAAGAGATCCATGTATGCACATCCTTAATTCTGAATGGAGCCAATGGAATACATTGATGCCTCTCCTTTCTAGGGGGTCTGTTGCATGATCCAATAGCTTTGTGACTGTTGTTAGAATACCTGCATAATTTCTATTTTAAATCCTATATGTGTCAGACTTTTTCCCCAGTGTTCCAGTGGATTTTTATAAAGGATTTTACAAATATTTTAACTTTTATTTAGAGTGGAGTTACTGAAGATGGGTGGAATTGTATTACTTGTCCTAAAGACTTAACTAAGGAAGGAAAATGTAAATGCTCCATTAATGAAATTTTAGGTAAGACTTCTATATACAATATGAGATATTGCTCCGAAACATTTGAGTTTGTCAAACCAGCATAATGTGTATTACTGACATTAATTAGAAACAGCAAGCTGGAGTTATCAAAGTTCTAAGGTAAAAGTTTTACCTTACCTTTATTTCTCTATCTTCCCCCAAAATCCCACAAATCCATAGCAGACAAAAATAATTCCTCTAGCCATTATTCTTTACAATTGATGGCTGCAAATAAAACTAAAGAATGATTAGTCATACCAGACCCCGTCGGCCCAATTCTTGCAGACAGCAGTTTTGATTGAAGTGGAAAAAATGGGATAATGTCATCAACTATCAAAAACGTGCTAGTTAAAAACAAAGATAATAAAGAGTATAGAGCCATGTAAAGCAGAAATTACTCTGGAACAGCAGGACAGTCTGGGTAAACAAACTACCTGGGATTAAGAATAGGTCATCCCATGTTTCTCTTGAGAGACACAGCCCAGTGCTGCAGCCCCTACTTATGTGAATGGCCTCACTGATTTGATAAGAAGTGTTGCAGGATTGAGCCCATAGCCAGAGTGTCCACCCCAAGAAAATTTCTGATGCATATCAGTGGACACAGTAAATGCACTTCAGTATTATTCATTTATGTCCCATATACATTTGTGGGTGTTCCTGAAATGCTTCTTTATAAATAAAAAGGTAGGCATAGAATGTGATCTCTATATATCCTGATTTTTAGAGACCTTCCTGAAGCATAAAATGCTTCTGTCAATTTGGTGTGTTTAATGTCTGAGTCTGTAATGAAAAGTGGTCAGATAAATGCACAGTTCTGTGCGGGGAGGAAACTCAACAAGAATTAACATAACTGTATCAAATGTCTTCTATTTCAGACCCTTTCAGATACAAAAGCTAATTATTATTTTTTTATTTTGCATTGCTTCTATTTTCAATGTAAGATACAGTGTCATCCTGACCTTTCTGACCACATGCCAGTCCTGGGTCAGTAATTTGCTGCAGAAATGTTTAGTATTGTTATCAAACAGTTACATTTTTTAACAAACTAGGTATCTTTGTACTAAGTTCATTCTTTCTGATCATTACTTTGTGTTAAAATGTGGCCTTGAACATGACTTAAGATACACCAACTGTCATGTAATGTTAAACTGCTATTCTGCTCCCAAGAACCAAAAAATATTTTGAGCTGAAACGTCTCCCCTTAAGCATCATGTGAGTTATGAAATACATTGCTCATCCCCACACCAAAGAGTAAAAAAAGTGAAAGTACAATAATAGAAATACTTAAACTACCCCAAAGAACTTTGAAAAAAAATTCTTACACTTGTGACATGTTCATATGTGCACCATCTTTGCACAGCATCTGTGATTTTTATTAGTCTTCTTAGGAAGCTTACAATTTATTGTTTTCTTTCTTGTCCCATAAAATCATGGTTACATTACTGCTGTTCAAAGAGAATTACTTCTTACTCAAATCTTTATAATTTAATTACGAATATTCTGTTATTCTTTTGAAGATAAGTTCCTCCTTAATATCAGTGTAGAGAAACGTGTCTGTGTGTGTGTTCTGTTAAAGCTTTATTTTGTAGTCATCTTTATAACCTATGTGGAATTCTTATATCGTGTTCTTGCTTACATTTCCCTTTTTCATGCAGTGGAAAGAGATGTTAATGGAACATTGTTAAATGAAGCATTGTGTGTACGCTGTGATGGAAACGAACCATCATTCTCTGCTTCAAATATCTTAGGAGATAGGTAAGCGTTCTTCTTTCTTCTAAATTGATGTATTCAAAGCTGCTTCGTATGGATGCTAATAATAATGATGAGCTGATTTAAATGGATTGCTTCCTAGGAATAAACTGTATCTGTCAGATAAAATATGAATACATCAGGTTAACTGGGGCATTTTCTCTTGCATATGCTATAGGTGTCTCTATTGCTTTCTGGCAATCTAAATAGCCGTAAGATGAGAGGTTTCAACTCTTGCTCAAATCAGCAGGAGCTGAGATTGCTCCATACCTTGCAAGGCTAGGATCCTAAATTTGTAACTCCAGTCTTTCTTTTCTCTGGTGGTGTAGTGAGAATAAATGTGCTCTTATATTAATTGAATAACTATGGAAATGAACTGGTAATATATATATATTTACATCCCACTCCAACTCCCATTTAAGACTATGGAATTTCTCTTATTTTTGACTTCACTGGCAGTTGACTCAGGCCTCTAATAAACATTGTGCTGTGAAAACAGAAAAGAACTGACTTTGTATACTTGACCTGAAATGTGGTCTCAGGATTTATTTTGAAGTTTTGAATATAAGAATGTCCAAACTGAGTCAGACCAGTGGTCCATCTAGCTCTGTATTCTGTCTACCAACAATGGCCACTGCCAGATGCTTTAGAGGGAATGAACAGAATACGGCAAAACCATCAAGGAATCTGGTGGCACTTTTAAAGATTAATGCATTTATTTATCGCATGAGCTTTCATGGGAGAAAATCCCACTTCATCAGATGCTTGAAGATGGGGAACTTTGAGATTAGGGCAGTTATTGAGTGATCCATCCTCATCATCCAGTCCCCAGCTTGTGGCAGTTCCAGATTTAGGGACAAGCAGGGCATGAGGTTGGTGTCCCTGACCATCTTGCTAATAGCAATCAATGGACCTGCGGTGTTGTATCCGTGTTGATCCCAGAGTATTAAAGAGACAAGGAAGGTAAGGTAATATCTTTTGTTGGATGAACTTTTGCTGGACAGAGATATAAGCTTTCAAGCGCACACGTTGTTGAAAGAAAGCTCTGTGTACATTTGAAAGCTTGTCTCTCACCAGCAAAAGTTTGTTCAGTAAAAGATATTACTTTCACCGTTTCTCATTGATGGACCTGTCTGTTGTCAGAGGCTACCCGTGTGGTGCTCTGCTCTCTCCAATGTTGGTATCACTCGGCTGCATGCATATGTTCCCTCTAAGTGCTGCCCCAGCTTCTGCTGATAGCTGACACAGCAGAACCGAAGAGAACCCCCAATGACCACAGAGTCTAGCAAGGTACATCGACCAGGTTTATTGTCACGGTGGATACAGTAGCAGTTCCCCTGGAGTGCTCTAAGACTCATCCAAGGGCACGCTACGGATACTGACCCTAGGACAATGGACTTGGCTCAGTCAGTGGCGGAACTTTCCACTGCCCCCTAGGCCGGAAATACATTTTATACACCTAGACAAACAACTCTTACAATATTTCTGACGTATTAAGGTTCAACCCCTTAACATAGTTAGGTGCCGCGTATTACCTTGTACATGTTGGTTCTAACTATCCATCATGTTCTTGTTACTGGGATGGGTCTGCCTGTTCTTCCTTATCTATGGAATGTGCCTGGGTGTCTTGGTACCTTGTTTATATAATATGCTTAGTTATGTTTATGCAACATTTATCCTCTTCTTGCCAACTTTTCATGACGTATCTCGGTTTAGCAATGTCTTGACATTACTTTGGTTCAGGCCTTATACTGGGCCTGTACCTACTACACTGTCCTCCATAACCCTTTTGGCCTTTGCAACAAATTCCACAGATTGATTGAAGAAGTCATGTGACGAAGTACTTCCTTTTGCTTGTTTTTTAAACCTGTGGCCTATTTCATTTAAAAATCCCTGGTTCTTGTGTTATGTGAAGGAGTAAATAACATTCCCTTATTCACTTTCTCTATCCTATTCGTGTATTTAAAGACATGCCCCATTAGTTGTCTCTATTCTAGGCTGAACAGTCTGTCTTTTTATTCTCTCTTCATATGGAAGCTGTTCCATACCCCTAACCATTTTTGTTGCCTTTCGCAATACCTTTTACACTTCTAATATATATATTTTTGGAGATGACCAGAACTGTACAGAGTATTCAAGATGTGAGCATACCATAAATTTATATAGTGACATTACAATATTTTCTGTCTTATCTGTTCTTTTCCTAATAGTTCCTAATCTTGTTAGCTTTTTCCACTGGCACTGCACATTGAGCAGATGATTTCAGAGAATTGTATACAACTGACTTCAAGATCTCTTTCTTGAGTGGTAACAGCTAATTTAGAATCAGTTATTTTCTGTGTATAGTTAGGATTTTTTTCCAATGTGTATTGCCTTGCATGAAATTTCATCTTGCATGTTATTGCCCAATCACCCAGTTTTGTGAGATCAGTTTGTAATTCTTCATAGTCGGCTTTGGACTTAACTATCTTGAGTAATTTTGTATTATCTGTAAATTTTGCCACCTCATTTTTACCCCCTTTTCCAGATTATATATGAATGTGTTCAACAGAACAGGTCCCAATACAGATCCCTGCTATACACCACTTTCCATCGTGAAATACAGCCATTTATTCCTGCCCTTTATTTCCTATTTTTCAATCAGCTATTGATCTATGAGAAGACCTTCTCTATTATCTGCTTACTTTGCTGAAGAGCCTTTGGTGAGGAACCTTGTCAAAGGCTTTCTGAAAGTCCAAGTCAACTATATCCATTGAATCATCCTTGCCCATATCCTTGTTCACCAGAGCCGGCCTGGGGGCGGAGGGGGACACCAGGGTCAGTCTGCCTGTGCAGGGCCTCTGCCCCTCCCCAGCGCTGGGGGGGGTGGACGGCGGACCAGACCGGACTGGCCCAGAGGCCAGGCCCTGCGCTCCCGCTCCTCCCTGGGCCAGCCCAGAGGCCAGGCTCTGCTTCCCCACCTCACCCATTAAGGCAGCGGGGTGGGGGCAACACAGTAGTGGGGGAACCATGAGGCCTGGACGGTCACTCCGCTCGCCCCTCATGGGGACTGACCTGTTGTTGACCCCCCTCAAAGGATTCTAATAAATTGGCGAGACTTGATTTCTGTTTAGCGCTGTGTTGACTCTTCTTCAATAGATCATGTTAATCTTGTGTGATTTTTGTTACATATTATAGTTATGGACATAATCAGCTAACCTTTGAAGAGAATACCTTGCTTGCAGGTTTCACTTAACATTATTAAATCTTATAGTTAACCCTATTTTTAAGTGTTTTCTTCCTGTTTATATTTTTTGTATATGTGATTTATAGGTGTATAAGATGTGAACAAACATTCATCAATATAAGCAAGTCTTGTGACTGTTTGGACCCAAATATTTTGGTAAGAGAAAAAACCGCTTAATCAAAGTCCGAAAGAAAAAAGTCATGTTGTGATATGTCTTGTGTATATATATTTTCAACTGGAATTTGTCTTTTTAATTTGATCTTTTCAGACAGGAGGGTTATGTTTCAGTAACAGCAGAAACTTCCCCTCACAGTCAGTTGCAACTGTACGTTACGGACAACTAGTAAGTGTTTTTGTTCTTAAAACATTATCAAGCTGCTTCATGTTGTATGTTATTGTTACGTTTTTCTTGCTGAAATGTTTTCAAGTAAAAAGAGTATTTTGTTACCCAGTTTAATTTTGATGATACAGTTGTTCCATGCCTGATATTATTTCACTTCTTCATCTACTTGTGTAAATATAGCAAAGTCAGTTTCTTCTTATCACTCCCCATGCTCTGTCCCATTTTGCTACACATGCAGTAGAGCAGGGGTCGGCAACACTTTGCCAGCCCTGCCCACCACACCCTCGGCAGGTACTGGGCATGGGGCCAGTAGGTGCCAGGAACAGGGACTCCTCCCTGCTGGCCCTGCACACGGCGGCTCCTTTTCCCTGCCTGTTCGCTCCCCAGCGGAGAGGCTGGGGCCAGCAGGTGACAGAGCTGTGGAGGGGAGCCGGAGTGACGAGGGAAAGCCAGCGGGGGCCGAGGGCAGAAGGGGACAGCACAGCCCTGGCCGCAGCCCTGGAACACCGTCGTGCTGGCTCGGCCCTGGAACAGTGAAGCGCCAGCGCCGGCTGGGGGGAGCGGAAGGGGCAGCGTAGAGGCAGCGCCGGCCCCAGGACTTGCCCTGGCCGGATCACAGTAGCACCAGCTGGGGGAGCAGAAGGGGCTGCGCAGCGCTGGCCCCGGCGCGGTGCTAGCGGGAGGTGGGGTAACCCAGCACTGGCCCCACCCCCAGAACATTGAAGTGCTGCCCAGGAGAGCGGAAGGGCACGGTGCAGTGGCAGCAGCAGCCTAGTCGCGCAGAGACGAAAGAGGATGGGGGAGAGCAGGCTAGGGGTGGCGGGCCGGACAGAGGCCTCAGGCCAGCCGGATCCAGCCCACGGGCTGTATTTTGCCCACCCCTAGATTAGATAATCACATTGGTCCTTTCTGACCTAAAAGTCTATGAGATTTCTTGGTCTAATATTTTTTAGTTTATGTTAAGACAACTAGCTGATAAGGTCTAGAAGGCTGAAAGGACACCGATTTACCATTTCCATCATCAGTCTATTAGTATTAATAAAGGAAAATGGACACAAGTAAGATCTGAGGCTGTCTACAAAAAATGCTGTATCTAGATACAAAGTTGTGGTTAATGATGGAAGAAAAAGTTTTTTCTGTGCATTAAAATATATGGATTCTCAAATTGCCAAAGCTAGTGAATGTGTCACTGGCATTTCTCAAGATCAGTGCGTATGTCTACACTAGCAATTTAGGTCAACGTAAGGACCCTTAAGTCGACCTAAATTACTGCATGTCTACATCTGACTTTCATTAAGTCGACTTAAGAAATTCCTTAAGTCGACTTAATGAAAGCTTAAGTGGACCGAATAACAACCGCCCATTAGGTCGACTTAAGCCTTAAGTCGACTCCTTAAGCCGACTTAAGGACGGTGTGGATGGGGAGTAACCCTTAAGTGAACTTAGCAAAGTCGACTTAATCTTTTCTAGTATAGACATATGCAGTAAGATCTGTCCCTTTATAGCAGTGTGCAGGTTCAAGGCTTAGGTCTTTTTTCTTTGGTTCAGGTATTAATATCTTGGAAAACATACAATTTATTGAACCAGTGCAAAGTTCTGTTTTACTGTAGTTGACCTGTTTGTATGATGCTGTAGCTTTGAGTGATAGATCAGTTCTCAAAGGACAATATTTCTGAAGGAAAAGTTAGAAAAATAGTGCCAAATCTTTCAGTTGACAAGCCATATTATTTTCCAGATTGTGATAGATTGAGTTAATTGCTGTTCCATTCACAGCTTAAAACAGATACTGTAATGGTTCCTTATTTACAGGGTATAACAGTAACATCAGCATGGTTTCTGAAAAACCTACAAGCATCAGCAGCTGCTTGTTGGGTAAGTTTTGAGCATGTTTTGAATTGGTATCTTGTATTTACTTAAAAGAAATAATCTGGTCTGATATATCTTGAAATACATAACCCCTGGGACTTTAGTTTTGAAACCTGATATATTGTATTTTTTAAAGAAAAGTTATTTTGAAATGACAGCATACATAGAGGAGAAAACAGATATTGGTTTTTTTTAAAAAGAATAGTAGACAGTAATCAATGCTAATGAGAGTTGTAGTATAGGAGAATAATTCCCAAAGAATTGAAGAATCTTCTTTGAAAGACTATTTCCCCTAGTATCCACCCCAGAAAAAAGAAAAGTAAAAGGTTATATGAATGTATATGCCTTTAGTTTGATTTACAATAAACGGGAAGACTTGGGCTAATTTACATATAGGAAATTTGTTTTATTGAAAATTGAGATTTAGATTTGATTTTATATAGTACTTCAGTGTTTGCATTTTATTAGCTCAGCTTTTGTTAATTGGAGCCTTTTCTGACCATAGAGAAGAAAGCACTTATGGTTAAGGCACTAGACTAGGACTGAGAAGAGTCAGAATTCAGCTTCCAGCTCTGCCACAGATTTCTTTTATGACCATGGGCAAGTCACTTAGATTCTTTGTGCTTCAATTTCTCACATACAGTATTTAGTGAGGATGATAGTAGTTCTTGGTTTTGTTAGGATTAATTCATTAATGTTTGAGGTGCTTGAACTCTAAGAGGGTAGGGGCAACATAAATACCTACATATAGTTTTGGGTCACATATAAGTCACAGCATGTGACTAGAACAAAGGAATTTAACAAAGAAAGATAGTGATGTATAAACAAGAGCTTGCTTGAAAAACCAAGAAATCTGATATATTTAAAATAAAAAATAATCCTGCTTGACTAGCAGTCATTTTACTTTGTTTTTTTGATGATATTGATTACTGGTTCAAATTTTCAGTGATGATCAGCTCCTGGCTTTGCCAGTTGACTTATAGTTAATCATTGTGCTTTAATCTCTGCAAACAGAAATAATCACCACAGAGTCTGCCTTCACTGCTTTCCCCTATATAATGTAAATCTTTAACATGATGGAACATGCATTGAAGAGAAAATTGATATGTGCCAACTTACTGAAGTTAAATATGTAGTAATCTTGGATCTTTAGGGAAATCAACTTTGACATAAAACCGGAACAATCTGAACTCTAAAATTAGGTCTTTGCATAAAAAGGTGATAATACTGACTGCATGTTTCCATATATAATCCAAATATAAATGTAGAATAGTGTGTGCTTGGTGGAAGACATTAGAAGTAAATAAAGCAAAAAATTTTAGAGTAAAAATCATGTGTTTAGGGATGAATTATTAAGGTTAAAAACTACCTCAATTTTGCGATACCAACAAGAGGTGGATATCCACAATTGCTTTCTTTACTATTTTTTCTTTGCAGCTATACTCCAATCTAACATCATGCCAAGCCCTGGGAAATATGTGTGTGATGAACATGAACTCATTAAGCTCTACCAGTAATGATGCATGTGGTCTGTTTCAGTATGTCTATGCAAATACAGCAGGGCTAGGCACTGTTCATTCAGTATCTTTCTGGTATGTTATATCTTCTATCACTTTATTGATTCACACATTTCTAATGTTAATATTTACCTATAAATCAGTAGAAATATGTAGTCTTGCATAAAATATCAAGGCCTTGTGAAGAAAACAAAATATAATTGTTTACAGGAGACAGAATCTTCCATGGCTGTACTACGGTGATCAGCCAGGATTAGCATCTCAAGTACTTGATACAACCCAGTTCCCTACAAGCTTCAGTTTTAAAGGAACAAATCAGGTAGGCATAATAATATTTAATGGGCCAAATTCATTTCTGGTATAACTCCATTAAAGATAATTGGGTTGCATCAGGCACTCATTTGGTGCAACATTTTAATGCAGAATTTCCTTTTCTTACAGCATATGCAGTTGATGCCTTATTTTGCATACAGTCCACATACATTTGTTTTAAGTTAAATAGTTCTCTAAAATTTTGGTACCAGAAAAAGGTTATGGTTACGATACGCTGCTAAGCAATTCTATTTTCAAATTTATTTTAAGTTTTCCTGTAGTCAAATTCAGAAACAGCAACTGTTATCAAATTCCCACATACAAATTAGTGAGTGTTGCTTTTGTTGCTGTTGTTTTTTTGCACGAACACTGCAATGCTTTGTGTTTAGTTCTTAAACCATGTTTTCATTCATTGTATTTTAGTAATAATTTATTTAATTCTTTTAAGGAACAGTAGTTTGCTACAGAAATACCCTTTGGATGTTCATTACCTATTTAGGAAATATGCCCTTCTTCACACTCTGTTGCTGAGAAATTAAAAAACAAGCTGGCTACTGTTTTAGAGCCTACCCCAAAACCAGGTTATTCTTATTCTTCACCAGCAGCCATCTTGGATATATCTTGAGGGTATACCAATTAGTCCACTGATTAAGCTTTTCTTTAGAAATCCATAGCATTATATGGCCCACAATATTTAGGGAATAACCAACCACTGTCTCATTCGAGCTGAGTGAAGAAAAGTATTCTGTTTCATGAGGGATTTTGCTTTTTTGAAAATACGTTTCATTCTTATTTGGAACAAAATCAAAAAATTTCAAGTTTCTTCACAAAAAGGAGACCTTGAATGAGGCAGTCTGCCGGTATGTTGAGACCCTGGAAGCCCTGGGTTTCTGGACTTGGTACGTTGGAACCCTGCCTGGTTTCTAAAAGAACTTCATCAAAATCAAACCATCTCCTTGGAACATTTTGATTTCAACAAATCAACAAACTCTTATGGAAAAATGTTTAGTCAATATATTTTCTAACGTTTACTTATCACATAACACTGATGCTGTGACTAGAAGAGTTGGAAAGTAAATTAAATAAGCATGGAACCAAGATTAATATTTATATTTACAAAAGAGAAAAGAAGAAAATGAAATGCTAAATTCAATGTTCTAGTAAAGTATTGAAAGATGGAATGGGTGTGCATAAATTTATTATTCAGTCTTTTTTAAATATCTTTGTCCTCTGTTGTCAGAATATAAAACTGCAGTTTATCACAGCTTCGTATGATGCAGAGGGAAACTTTCTTAAATGGCAAAATTTGGAAGGAGGTGTTCTACAGGTAAGTGAGGTTTTTAGTTATATTTTTGCTGCACGTCAAAATACTTGTTGCCTTCTAGAGAGGAGACTAAGATGAAGAGGAGAACAAATACAACAACCTGAGTGTTCAGATAGTTACAACTGCCTCAGTGCAATCTTATTCCAACTATTTAATAAAAATAACCTTTCAGGTGTGGTTTCTTGTTTAGCGTGGTGCCTTCATATTCCCACTTGTGAGATGAAAGAACCCCTCTTCCATTCTCACCAGTGTAATTCCTGAGCATCTAGAAACCTAGAAAGCAGTGCCCATTGACCTTTTGTGGCATCAGTCACTCAGAGCCATGATCCCAGCCACCTTAGTGCCTTCCCTTTCACAGGCAGCTGTGTGTGCACGGCCCATGATTTCTCCTCTTCCGTATGTGGTTGATGTGAACAGTATGTGGTTGAGTTCTCAAGCAGGTACTCTTCTGGAGAACATTCTGGAGTCTAGCTCTATTGGGCTATGTCTACCCTTGCAAGTTAGTTCGAATAAGGAAACTTAATTCGAACTAACTTAAGCCATGGCTCCACTTGGCTTTCATTAGTTTGAATTCAGGGCTTCCTTAATTCAAACTAATAAATTCAATTGCTTAGTTTGAATTAATGGTTAATTCGATCCGTTAATTCGAACTAAGTCAAATGTGGCCATATTAGTTCGAACTAACTGCTTAGTTCAAACTAATCGGCAGATTGACCTTCCTGCAGCTGACTAATTCAAACTAAGGAAGTGCCCTGCATGGCCATGGCTAGTTCGAACTAGCATTCTAGTGGAGCCATGCTTTACAGAGTTCCCTGAGTGTCCTGCAATTGCCTTCTAAATTTACTGCAAATATGGTGTCTTAGTTTTTTTTCTGAATCACAGCCCTAGACTCCAAAGCTCATTATCACCCATAGGAAACAGGACACTCTAACCTAGGTGCTAAGAAGGCTTCAAGTTTTTATTTGGATAAGACTACTGTTTATTTCCTAAATTTAAAAAAAAAAAAATTGTAGCCTTTGGGAATCCATGTAAGGGGACTCGGTTGTACTGAGGGTACCTGTCATAATATATTAACATCACATTTCACTGCATGATTTAAAGGTCAATACTTAAAAAGCATAGCAATATCAATAGTATGGCTGTTTATGATTCCTGGGGTTCTTAGTCACACATTTACACAGTTCTGTTTTCTCAGTTTAATTCTTACTTTGGCAAGATGTTTCTGCAGTACTCATATAATGAGAACTCAGCTCACCTTCCTGAGAGTTGCATTGCTTGCTATACTTCCCCAGGTGGGAGAACTGAAGAAGCCACAGTGAAGGAGAAAGAATTGTTTCTTGCCATGGTAATAGTCTGGTGCTGTGAGAGTGTCACATCTGTAGATTCACACTTCCCATTCACCTTCCTCTGTCCCTTGGAATTCTTTTCTTATAGAATTCTGCTGTCTAGAACTAGGAACTGATGCAGTGAGGCTGCATAGCTCTGTTGTAATCTCAGGTCTGAACAGTCAGCGCCATAAGAAGGTGTTCATGCAGTCCTGTTGGACATTGCTTTCACACGGTTTAGATTAGAAGTTCGGTGGTGGCACAGAGAACATCCCACAAGTGAGAACAAGCAGTGAAAATACATTAATACCATAATAAATAATTGGTTTTGTTTTCTTTTCAGAATGTAAAATGAGTATCTCTTTTTAAACTAATTAAATCTTATTTAGAACTGCAGGTGAACTATATAGGGTATTCAGCAAAACAAACAAGAAGTCTGGTGGCACTTTTAAAGACTAACACATTTATTAAATAAATACATTTGTTAAATAGATTAAATAAATTAATTCATTAAATAATACAATAAAATTAAATAATACATTAATATTAATAATTTATTAAATTAAATAAATGTGTTAGTCTTTAAAAGTGCCACCAGACTCCTTGTTTTTATGGGTATTGTATATTCTGCAAGTTGAGAAAATTGTACCTTTGAATTAACATACATAAAAATCTTTTTGTGCAGCTTTGTCCTGACACGCTGACTAGACTGAATGCTGCTTATACGTTTGGAACAACTTATCAACAAAGAGTAAGCATGAAGTAAAATTATATTTTGAAACTTTAGTTGAATAATTTTTAAATCTTGTCATTGAAGGTGTTTGTGTGGAAAGAAATGAGTAAGTTGAGCCATAAGCGGTGGCTCTGCCTTTTGTCTTCTGAAACGGTTGCTTATTCTACCTTTTGGCATAGTGAGTGAAATGAATTCCTTAAGTCTCAGTCACATCATAAAACAGTGCAGCATTACATACCATACAACCAGTGAAATAAGCATGAGACTTGATACGATGAGGGATTCTTTAAATCTATACTCTGTTACTGACTCACTGTTAATAGAAAGACACAATATACATGAAATCCATACACTCATATTCTTTGCATTTCACCTTTAACTTGTCTCATTCTCCCCTTTTATAAAATAGAAATAATAATTACTAACTTCATGGGGGTTTTCTCTGGTATAGAAGTTAACCTTTGTAAAAATCTATGAAACTGTAGCATAGCATGCCTAGAAAAGGTTTATTTATTCACTGTTGTTAAAATTATTGTTAATTAATTTATCTGCACTTGGAAAATTTTCCTAACTGAATTAGCAAAGAAAGTGCATTATATATTGCTGTATAATGGCAGATCTGCTCTAGCTGCTGTTTGGGTGATACGAAAACCTTACAGTACAACACTTTAGTTTTCACGTAAGTATTTACCCAGTTATTTTTACCATGTCTCTAAACTCTAACAGTCTTTATCATTTTTGCATATTTATAATTATGAAAGTGAACTCTACTTTCTGAATTCAGATACTGAAGAGAGAAATAGAAATCTATTTGCCATTCAGTGTGTACAATTGATTTATGCGAACTTACTTCTACTCTCTTCAGTGCTGACTGTTGGGGTGTTTTTGGTTTTCATTTTTCAGTCCATATTTGCTGAAGTTGCTTTCTTCGTCTGTGACTGGACAGTGCATATAGCCACATGTATCCCTTTGTTGGATGTAAATTCTGTAACTAGGTTTATGTTTACACTATAGCAGGAACTGTGCTTTCTGGTGCAGATAGAGTAGACAAACATGCTCTAGCTTGAACAGAGTTAGCATGCTAGAAATACCAGTGTAGCCAGCAGTAGCATGGTTAGCAGCTCAGGCTAACCACCCATGCATGTACCATTGGAGATACAGGTGGATTTGTATTCAGGCAGCCAAACTGAGCTGCCACCTATGTTATTGCTAGTCACACTGCCATTTTTAGCACTCTGTCTCTTTACTCACATTAGGAAGTATGCTCCAAAGAGACATAACCTTAGACATAGATTCAGTTTCAAAACTATCCAGTTAGCACTGTGTCAAGTTCTGAGATAGAACAAAAAAAAAAAAATTAAATGCCACAGTGTTTGTTCCATGTCTCTAAGGCTGGCGGGGAGAATGTGTTAAAGAAATGTTATATGATCATTTAGTTTAAAGATCATATTTTAATTCCTATACACAAAGAAGAAATGTTTCCACATTAAATGTGGCATTTCCAGATTTGATTGCTTATTCCTGCAACATCAGCATTGTGTTAACATTGGTGTGGTATCTATGATATTTCTTACACACACACACTAAATTATCTAAAACAAGCAAGGCGGATACAGCTAAAGGCTTACACTCTGAGTTTGACATTTGCTCACAAATAATAAAGTGCAAGTGGCTTATATAAAATTCATAATTTTTAACTTACTTAATTGCTGGAATGTCTTATCCCATGCTTTTTGTAACAGACAGACTTCTCAATTTGATTGGGGAAGAATTCACAACTTCAGTATATGTAATGAAATAATTAAATGACAAAAGTGACCTTGTTTTTTAATCACATTTTCTCTGTAGTGTACAATTTCTGTTTCCAAGATGCTAATGGACTTTGCTAATCCCATATTTTATGATGTGTACCTTGAATATCGTGATGATAGTGGACAGCAGTATCTGTGGGCTGTACCATTATTAAACTTAAATCTTCAATACAATGAAATGTCTGTGAATCAAGGTAGGAATATACTGCTGATTACTCTTTCTATGAATTGAATTAGGTTACATATAATCAATATAAATATAAATGAATGACTATACAAATAGTTTTTATTGCTCATAAAAATTATTCCTCCATTTTAAAGATATACCAGTTCACCCTATCTTTAAAAATCATCTATGTGTATTAGGAATTTAATATTTTAGGGCCAAACCCTGATCTTCTTTCTGTACTGGAGTAAGAAGCCTTGGCTGCATATGCTTGGCCTACACTGACCTGAGTGATATTATGCACAGTCAAGCCATTGAAAGATCAAGAATCTAGAAAGCGAAGAAGGAGTTGGCATGAAGTTCAGATCTATAGGGGTTCCTGCCAACCTAACATACAGGGTGGATTTATTTATTTGTGAGGGAGGTGGAATAGATGAAGTAGAGTCATTTATAGGTATTCACTATCCATTCTTCTATATAGGTGGGGATGACATTAGCAGGAATGTGAACTGCTCCAGACTTTAGGCGGCAACAGGAGCAACACGGTGATTTTTGCTTCTGTTTGGGTGACCTGGGAGAAAGGATTATTCCCTATCTCCACCTTTGCCACTTCCTATAGAGTTTCTCAGTACTCTGCCTGATTACTTGAGATATATACTGAACAGAGGATTTAGCCTTCAGTACAGCTATTCAGATGAATGAGTGTGCTTCTGTTTAAAAGTGTGATCCCATGTACGTGAGAGAATAGATACAGGAACCTTGCATAACACATTAATGTCATATGGAAACTAATAATGCAGAAATTACCATGTGGATGAAAGAAGATTGGATACATTTATGTAGAGGAGACACTTTGAATTTCTTTTAAGCCTGTGAAATATCAGCCATAATGGGTACTTGTAGGGGGTGGTTTTTTGCTTTTAATTTCATACTTAGCCTTCCACCTCAAGCTTGTGGGAAGGTTGTATTGTGGAATTGTAGATATCCCACTACCTCTTATATTCAAGCACAATAGTGCCATTCATTTACAATGTTTCTTATTAATACATGTGCTAAGAAATGTGGATCAGAACCACTGGCCTGTTGAATCGGTATTGTTCTCCTATGGATGCACAAAGGAGACTTTTAAAACCAGTTTAACCAGCTTCCTAAGGATTCCCCCCACCTAGTGAAGAAGGTGCAGCCATGGAGCTGTTTACCTCTGCCTGATTCTCAGCTATCAGAACATGTTAAGGACCTAGATTTCAGACATAAAGAATAGATCTGAGATTTTCTGTCTTGTGCAGGGACCAGGGCTGGTGTCTGCTGGCCCCAGGTTTAATGCCTCCTTTGGTCTTTCTTTCCCTTCCCCTACCTACATCAGCATTGAAGCAGAATAGAGCATAGTCAATCCAGTGACTTTAGGCCATTATATAAAGCTTGTGTTTCTGTCAAAACCCATTATTCACAACAGTATATATGTAGAAAAAGAAAATCAGTTTTTGGCTCATTTTTTCTGAAAATAATAATTTAATTGAAACCTACAAAAGCCAAAGAAATCCAGAGATAAAGTGACTTTACCACTCCCTAATGCTCACTGTCATTCCAGAGCTTTCCAAACATACATTACATGTGCAGATCCTGTACCAAAGCTATAACTGGTAGAATTACTTGCATTTTTACATCTCATCTTAACAGTAAATTAGCACCCGTTTCCTCCTCTTAGTATATCAGTGCTATCCTTCCCTTTTGCTCTCATTCTGGTTGGAGCCTAGCCTTAGATACGCATGTGAAGGGAGACTTGTAGGTCTATTAGCCTGACTTGAGAGACCATCTCCAAGAAGAGCAGTGCTTGGGTGGGGCAGAGAGGGAAGAAGCTAATGTACACGTTAGCTGCCTTTTTACCGGATCTGGCGTGGAATCTCCTATGCTATCTTCTAGCCCACTGATTTTCAAATCACGGCTCGGGACCCAGTCTGTGTCACAGATCCTCGGGTACCTAGGTCATGGCTGCCCTTGCTGCGGCCGCCAAAGGACTGGAATGCATTGCTCAAAGATCTAACTGTTGGGTCATGGGCGTAAATGATTTTCTTTCAATTGGGTCCTGAGAAAAAGTTTGAAAACCACTGGTCTAGCCTACTTTGGTCTATGGGAAGTGGAGCAATCCCAGTAGAGAGAGGTCAGGAGGAGCTAAGAGGTGAGAAGAGGAGAGCTTGCTTGAAAAAGGTGGTGGAAAGGAAAGGGTGTACTGAAGAGTAAAAGGAAAGAAAGGAAGAGGAGAAATATAATTTAAGATGGGGGCGGGCAGGAGTGTTGCTACATAGGAAAAAGATTTGGGGCACAGTTCCCAACCCCTCCTCCCCTCCCCAGCCTCACCCAGCTTCCAACCCCCCTGCTGCTATTTCGCCCACCTTGTCTGGCTTCAGAACTCCCCCGCCCTGGCTTTCATGCAAGCCCAAGGCTGACCCCTCTCAGCTTCTCCACCATGTGAAGGCAAGGTGGAGGGGGCTGGCACGTGCCAATCAAAACCCATGCCAGGCTCCTGATTCCAGCACACTTCCCACTACCCCCTAGTCTGGACATCCGGCACCCCCCACTGCATCCCCCCTAGGAATGGATGCCACAGCAACCCCCAAACACTCCTACCCCCACTTCATTTCCAAGTTACTTAAATACACATCAGAGACCCTGTGATATTACCACCACCACCACCTCCCTCCTGCCTACACCCCATACATCTTTCCCTTACACCAGGGGTTGGGAACCTATGGCTCGCAAGCCAGATGTGGCTCTTTTGATGGCTGCATCTGGCTCGCTGCCAGTGTTCCCTCTAAGCTGCGCGGCCATGCGGCCGCGCAGCGGCTGTCGCACCCCCCGCGCAGCAGTGAGGGACCCCCGCGCAGCCTGGCAGCCCCCGCCGCTCCCTCCAACCCCCGGGGCCACGGCACGCCCGGCCTCTGGGCTGGCCCTCCCCGCCCCCAGGGTGGGACAGGCAGGCTCAGATCAGGAGCGCAGGCCTGCCTGCCTGCCTCACACAGCCGGGGCAGCGGGGTGGCTGCGGCAGCGGCAGGATCCCGGGCTCCCACCCCCCGACCGCCTCCTTCCCGGGGCTGGGGCCGGGCTAATCCACAGCCCCGGCCTCCCAGCACGGGGCTGGGATCAGCCTCCGGGGCTGGGGTCTGCTCCCCCCTCCCACCAGCGGCTTCCCAGGGCCACGGTAGGGTCCTCCCCCGCCGGCGGCGTTGGCTTTCTTTCTTTCTTTCTCTTTCTTTTTCTTTCTCTCCCTTTCTTTCTTTCCTTCTTTTTCTTTCTTTCCTTCTTTTTCTTTCCTTCTTTCTCTCCCTCTTTCTCTCCCTTTCTTTCTTTCCTTCTTTCTCTCCCTTTCTCTCCTTTTTCTTTCCTTCTTTCTCTCCCTTTCTTTCCTTCCTCTTCTTTCCTTCTTTCTTTGCTTCCTTCTTTCCTTCCTCTTCTTTCCTTCTTTCCTTTCTCTTCCTTCTTTTTTCTTTCTTTCCTTCTTTCTTTCTTTGCTTCCTTCCTTTCTCATCCTTCTCTTCTTTCCTTCCCCTTTCTTCTTTTTCTTCTTTCTCTCCCTTCTCTCTTTTTTCTTTCTCTTTCTTTCCTTCTTTCTCTTCTTTGCCTTCCTTCTTTTTTCTTTCTTCCTCTTTCTCTTCCTTTCTCTTTTTTCCTTCTTTGTCTTCTTTTTTCTTTCCTTCTTTTTTCTTTTTCTCTTCTTTCCTTCCTCTTCCTTCTTTCCACTTCTTTCCTTCTTTCTTTTTTCTCTTCCTTCCTTTTTCTCTCTTTTCCTTTCTTCTCTCTTTTTCTCTCTCTCTTCCTTCCTTCCTCCCTTCTTTTTTTCCTTCCTTTTTAAAAAAACCCAACCTTTAAAAATTAATTTTAATTAAAAACCTTTTTTAAAGGTTTTTTAAAAACCTTTCTAAAATTAAATTTCAATTAAAAGTAATTCAAATTCAATTAATTAAAACATAAAATGCACACATTTACTTGTATTTAGTTTTAAACATATTGTATGGCTCTCACGGAATTACATTTTAAAATATGTGGCGTTCATGGCTCTCTCAGACAAAAAGGTTCCCTACCCCTGCCTTACACACTCGATAAATCCCAGATCTCCAGACTTTCTACATACACTCCTGCTGGTGTGGACCTCCTCATCAGCCCCTATGGATACCCTAGAAACATCCGCCCATAACAGAGCCCATTTGAATCAGGTCCAACCATCACTCCCAGACTCCCTCCAGCCTCGCCCCCCCAGCTACCTCTACTTTCCTCTCACCCTAGATAAAACTCCTCACTCCCAGTTCCCGCAGTCCCCCACTCCTCATTTACTCCATCCCCCAGAGACCCCTATGTATGACATAGAGAGGCATATATTTCAGCCCTACATGTACCCCAAGTTTCCTCTCTCAGCTCTATTTTCCAATAACCAACACTCCTCTCCTATCAGGTTCCTCTGTGAATGCCGCATCTTCCCCCAGGAGACCCCCCAAATTAAACCCTCCCATTCCTCCACTATTTGCCTTTTACTCTGCTCCCTTCCTTCAGTTACCCCTCTGGGAAGGCCATCCCTACGTCACCACCGTCCAATCTGTGTATCCATCCCCCAAAGTATCCCCATTCCTTGATCAGCCCAACATTTCCACATTTGGAAACAGGAGTGGTAGGAATTCCACCAGAGGCAGGACTGGGGCCCGGGGACTCCAGGTACAGTAGCACATTGGCTGCACCCCAGGAAACACAGAGGGACACACTGAACATTGCCTCTGCTAGTGGTTACTGCTCAGACACTGCTCCCTCCTGAAAGTGGTAAAAGCCTCCCACTCTGCCCCCCATAGAAATCCAGACAGGTTAGGTAGGAAAGGGTTAAAGTTTACTCAGTACACAGACTTCCAGATAGATAGCAATGACCATAATAAGTCACACTTTACCTTTTTTGCAAGTCATTTTTTTAAGTGCCCACCCATCCAGATGTAAGCCTTCAGGGGATTTAAAAACACCCCGCCCCCCACTTCCCACTGTGTGAGCAGCACTTGACTAAATTGAACAGAGAGAGCAGTCTCCCTGCGTTTAGCTTTACAGCTTGGGACTCTGGGCAAAACAGTCGGGGGATGAGCCCTGATGACGCAGCAGCAGTGACGCCCCTGGGGGAGGGGGAATAAAAATAAAAAGGAGGAAGAGAAGGATGAATGATGGATGAAAACAAAGAAATGGAAAGAGATCCAAGGAAGAAATAAAGAAAAATTAGAAAATTTTAATATCACACTACCCCTAATTCATCTAATTGTATTGTCCTGGAACACCGGGCAAAGGTAAAAGGAGGATGAAAACCATTGTAAACCCATTCTAACTACATTCTCATTCTTAAATCTGAATTTCCTTTCTTTTGTGTCTGTGGTGCAATATTGTGGGGTCAGGGATGGGGAGGACGGGTTTGACTCGGGGATTTATGTGGTTAAATGGACATAAAATGAACAAAAAAGAATCATCTAAAGAATGTCTTCATACAGTCCTGTTCAAATAGCAATTAATATGCATATCAGGAATACAGTAATGTAAATCATTTCAGTTTTAGTCAGATTTATTCCATTTCAGTTGTAGTTTGGAAATACTATTTTTAAAGCATTGTATAGATTTACCATTTCTTTTTCATAGGCAGCAATATGGACAATTGGCTTTTGACTCGTCGGATGTTTTTGGTGGATTGTTTAAGTGGACGAGAAAATGACTTGGGAAAACAACCAAGAATAATTCGAATTGCTAGCAAAATAACAATAAGGTGAATAAATGCATAATGTAGGTTGTATACACAGGATGAAGCTGATGTTATGAAATGCAATTACAATGTTTCTGTCAAGCCTAAAGACTTTGTCACTAAATAGGCCTGTCTCAATGTATGCTCATGCTACTTTCTCCTTGCATAGGTAAAAGGAAGCAGCCAAAATTTCTGTAGGAAATTAAAGTGAGAATGGGCAAAATTGGATTTGCAGCTGCTGAAGTTAGTCTGGTTTTTATCCACCGTTTAAAATAGAGGTCAGGATTCTACCATCTGCAAGGCCTTTTTGCATCTCATAAACTGTGCACAAAGTGAACTTAAAATGGCAGGAAAATGGCCAGTGGAGAATTCTTTCTAAATGGGGAAAATGTGAATTTGAGGGAGCCTCAGACTGACAGTTTGTCTTCTGGATTGCTGGGATCATTCGATGTAGTGTTCTTCTGAAATCCAAAGAATCCTGCTGGAAAACAGGAGGGCTTTGTCCTGCCAAACCTAGCTGGTGGAGGGGAGCAGATCCTCCATGTGGACAATCCAAGCTGTAGTAGATTCCAGAGAGTCAAATGCTTTTGTTGTAAACTGTATATTACTTGGAAGCAGTGAAAACAGTCTGTAGAGTCCACTTGAATATCTTACCTTTCCACTCTCAGGTACACAGATTGGCAACCTGCAGAAACCAAGCTTCTGAAAAGCTTATTCGATGTTCTTCCTCTGGTGCAACAAACAACCTCTCCCTTGGCATGTGGATCATAGGATTCTTGCAGTGCTCATGAGCATCTCTTTGAACCCTTGTGAATCTGTTCTGTATAAGCTCTCTGTGAAGACACTGTTTTTTATAGCCATAACATCAGTCCAGAGACTCAAAGATAAAAGCCTGAGTACTGATTCACTATGTTTCATAAAGGGCATAGTGGGGAGAGAAGGGTTCCTGGGCTTTCTCTCTAAATTCCTGTTTAAAGTGATCTCTGATTTCCATCTCAAACAGGCCTCTACCATGTCTATAGCGCCTATATCTTTTTCCCCCAAGCCTCAGTTGCATTGAGGAAGGTCATGCTTCAATATGTTAGATGTTCAAGGGGACTTAAATTTGTTACCTATATTGAGCCAAACCTCTCCCCAGGTTCCCCATGCATTTTGTGGCATGTGAAGATAGGATCCAGGAGTTAATCCATATTAGCTCAAAAGCTGTCCAGGTGTATCAGACTATGCACAATTGCTACAAGCTGCCTGTGCATACTAGAAGACATAAGGACAGCCATCCTGAGTCAAACCATCTCCCATATCCTATATTCTGAGAGTGACCACTGCCAGGTGTTTCAGAGGGAATGAACAGAATAGGCAATTTTGACTGTTCTCCCGTCCAGTTTCTAGTAGTTATAGGTTATGGGACACCTCTAGCATGAGGCTATGCCCCATCAGCATTGATGGACCTATCCTCTATGATCTTATCTAATTCTTTTCTGAACCCAGTTAAACTTTTGGCCTTCACAACACCCAACGGCAGTTAGTTCCATAGGTTGACTACATTGTGTGAAGTAGTAGTTTCTTTTGTTTATTTTAAGCCTCCTGCTGATTAATTTCATTGGGTTACCCATCGTTCTTATGGCATGTGAAGGGCTAAATAATACTTCCCTATTCACTTTCTCTATACCATCCATGATTTTATAGACTTCTATCAAATTCCCCATTGGTTGTCTCTCTTCTAAGATAAACAATTCCAAACTTTCTAATCTTTCCTTGAATGGAAGCTATTTCCTACTTCTAACTTTCAAGTAGATGTAAGGTAGTCCTTATTAAATATGGAAGTATGCTGCTTGGAGGTGTATAAGTTTTTATGTAACATTTCTCCTCTAGATCTCATGCCCAGCCTGAAAGAGTCGTCACACAGTCATTTTTGGATCACTCTTGGAGGATAACTACCGCTTGTTAATCTGTTAAGAGTGGGGCAAGTTTTGAAAGAAGTCAAAAATGGTTACTTAATGTAGTAACTAGGGGTCTCTGAGATGATTGCCCATATGTAATCAACACTTCTCCCATAACTTCCCCACTTCTTCAGAGTCTCCTGGATTTATGGAAGAAACTGAAAGGTCATGTAGGGTTACTCCTCCTGCTTCTGTACTCACAACTCTAAGGGGCAGGAAGGGGCAAGTGGTTTGCTAAAAGATTCCCAGCTTTTGTATTAAGAGCCTATTGGTATGAAAAATCAGCTTTGAGAATCAGTCACTATGGTAAATTTCTTTGATAGAGAGAATGAAAATGCACCTTTGTATTCCAGACACTTTTTAAATTGTCATATGTTGTTGTATTTCTAAATACAATTTTATTGATCAGATTTTTGTTTTCTATTTAGTATTTTAGTTTCTAATCAGTTTGTATTTTCAGCTAAAAATATATTCTATTTGTATTTCTTCAGGATTCGTCTTGTTCCCAATACTCAGAGAGGAATTATTTATCCCCCTCTAATTACCATTGCCTACACAGATGTTCTTGTCCAAAACCCAGATACTCAGAGTGTGATGGTGAGTTTGTCTCTGTTGTTGTCCTATCCAGACAGAATTATCAATTGTGGTAACTGTTTTCTGATAATTACATTTGAGTTAGCACTTTACAAAGATGAAACCAGCAGAATTTCTAAATCTGTTCAATTTTAAGATTGCAAATATCAATAGAATATTAATACATTTTTAAAGAAAGGCAGTTGAAAATGTTTTCCACTTCCACTTATTTGAACCTGTATAAATTAAAAATCAAGTTAATCCAAGGTTGTATATTTGCTTTATAGTGGTACAACATGCTGAAATACAAATCAAAAATAGAAATACACGTGTATGAAGAAATGCATTAAAAAGCAACTCTTATTAACTAAATGCGCTGAATATGCTATGTTGATCAAGAAATAGCATATTTTTTCTTTAAAGTCCATGCGTCAATAGCAGGCAAATGTGGCATGGGGGTGTTCTGGCTTAACTAAATTCAAGTATTCATAGCAAATCAAAAACACTACAGTGAAATTGACTTTTCCTTTCATGTTATGTTTCTTGCAGTAGATCACCAAGCATTAAAGAATGAAAAAAGTCAGACTTCATGTAGCAGAATAGCTGTGCTACAGTGAAAAAACATTCACAAAGTGCTAATATCAAAATATTCTTTCATTCTTACTTTTTTACTTACCGGTACTTTACTGAGCAACTCAACATTCTGGTTAGAAATATTTACTGTGATGAATGTCAGAGCTGCTCAGGCTGGAATAGGCCTGAGGGAAAAGAAGAGGTTGGATACAGCAGATGTAGAAAATCAAGAGATATGAATACATTTTTTCCTTGTCTAAAACAGTGCCTCTCATCAGACAAGAAAACCGTCTTTAGAAAAGCCATTTAGAAGCAGCAGGAGCAGGGTGGGCCAAATCGTTTGGCATCAGAAAGTAGGGAAAGGGTTTTTTTGGTTTGTTTTTTTTTTAAGTATGGTGCACCTACAGTTTTGTCCCCTACTCTCTGTCAGTTGTGATGAGACACTTCCCATTTAGACAAATTTGACATGAGACCTGCTTAACAAAATCACTTGTGAAAGTATATCCTGCCTTTTGTAAACTCTTGACTTCCAACAACTAATTATTTTCAGTCTTACATCAAGTTAAAGTTGGTTCTTCCAGCAACAGCCCCATGTTTCCAGAAACGAAGGCAACAGCCGCTAGCCTGTCTCTTATTGAATTGAATGTACTATCCACTTCCACACTCTTTAGACTTTAGGTCTTCCAGGAGTCTCTCCGTTATATATTCTTTGACTCAGTCAGTTTTTTTTAAGAACATATGTACAGTCTTGGGAGAGCAATTTTAGATCCTTTAATGGTTTTGGTGTCCTTTATGTTGTTGGAAAATCATATGTGACTGAGCAAACTAATTATTAAGAGCTTGGGGTTTTTTTGCCATTACATAAGTGTAACTCAGTTTACTTCAATTAAGTTACCCTTGATTCATGTTGATGAAGGAGCAATATCAAGCATTCAGTAATTCTCTGGGGAGTGACAAGGATATACACCATTATGATGATAGCTGGAACACTGGTTCTAGCATCTGAATTAATTTAGTTTGTTAAATGTATTCATTTAGTTTTTGTATCTTAATGTTTAGGTTTCCTTCTCAGTTAATTATGAAATGAACCAGTCAGAGGCTCAAATTCAGACAAATGTAAGTTATACTCTCTCCTCCCCCATAGTCTGTCAGCATATTTATTTGTTCACTTTTTATATAAAAGACAGAATAAATCTGTAAACAATTTGTTTTCATTCTCTTCAGATTGCATTGGGTGTGCTTGGTGGGTTGGCAGTTTTATGGTCTCTTCTGAAGACTGCTGGCTGGAAGAGGCGTATAGGGAGCCCTATAATTGACTTGCAGGTATGAAAACAAGTTGTAATGGAAACTGCTTTTCAGCTGTAGTATTATCTAGCAGGGGAGCTATATGTACATAATGCATGCATATATAAAATAATTTTCCTGTTTTAGAGCTGTATATAATACACTTTTATAATTACAGACAGTTTTGAAGTTTTTGGTGTTTTATGCTGGAGACCTTGCCAATGTTTTCTTTATCATCACAGTGGGAACAGGACTTTACTGGCTTATTTTCTTCAAAGTAAGTATAATTTTCAGATTTGTGATGCAGATGTTAATTTCTGAGTAAATACATTGCATTCATATTTTTACGGACAACTTTATTTTCGTTTTTTTTTCCATTTCTGGTCAGACTGTCAAGGCAAGTTTTTTTTTTTTTTATTTGTGTGCGTGTGTGTTTTGTGCCTAATCTTTGTGTTTACCTCTTTTCCTCCCTCTAGGTTTCATAGTGCTTGCAGTGTATTTAATAAACTTAAATAAAGTTAGCTTAAAATCTTTCAAAAATTCAAAATTATCACATGAGAAATTTCAACAAAATTTATTCTAAAAAGTGTTAACTGTTTTTCAGTTAGCTCTGGTATTTAATGTGATATTGCATATGCAATCTATGTTATTTAATTGTAGCTCTTAACTTACAGGCACAGCAGTCTGTCTCAGTTCTTCTACCACTTCCATCTCAAGAAAAGGATTTTGTTACATACATAGGATGTGCTTTTGCTCTAAAGGTAGATGTTTTGCTCTAAGGGCAATCATGGCATTTTAATGCACGCATCTCTTGTTTTTCGTTATGCCTGTTTCCAAATATCTTGAATATTGTATTTTATTAATTTATGGAAGAAAGAATTTTTAAGTTTATCCTCTTGGGCAAAATCATTTTTCCATAAAAATGGATTTTTTTCCTGTCTTTTGAAGGGAAACAGGTGAAAATAAGACTTCCTATAAATGATTTTTCACTAAGAGTAATGGGTGACAAGGGACCTGAGTAAAACAACAGTCAAAACTGCATCAGAAACCAAAGGATTTAATTCTAAAGAGAAGGATAAACAAACATCACTGTTTCAAATTTTGGCCCAAAAAACTCCTAACTACCAAGTACAGTACATGGAATTTTACATTGCTTACTTTTTCTTGATGATGATTATGCTAGATGGAGCACGTTACCATTTTGCCAGTTACGTATGAGCTGCCAGAGATGAGCTGTACTCATGATTTACAATAATATGTAACTCTTTAGAATTTAAAATGCTTTACAAACTGACATATGATGTCACTAGAACGTCATAATGAAGTTACAACCTTACGTGCAGTTGGAAGTATTATTCATAGTTTTGTTGCATTTAATTAAGAGTACCTGTTTATAATGACTTTATCTTATCTTTTCCTACATGCTACTGCAGGCTTATTTTTATTTACATTTCATTATATGATTTTCTTAGGCTCTGCAATTTTTGCATTTGCTGGTTTCACAACTTAGTATAGACGTTTTCTTTATTGACTGGGAGCGACCTAAAGGCAAAGTTCTTAAAGCAGTTGAAGGTAACTGAAAGCATACTTGTTTGTATAGCTAGCTTTACTTACATTCAGATATTACTTTCTCAAAGAATGACATTTTGAAAGCTTTACTGAACGTGTTCTTTCTAGGTGAAGGTGGTATAAAAAGTGCTGCTGCGCCTGTGAGCATATGGAGGACATATTTTATAGCAAATGAATGGAATGAAATTCAGACTGTGCGGAAGATAAATCCACTCTTTCAAGTGCTTGCAGTTCTTTTCTTTTTGGAGGTATTTTTAAGATCAAATTTTGATGTTTGCAATCTGTACAGCAGTGGGAGGCAACCATTGAAGATTTACTTGAAGAAGATGATTTGGTGGAAGAAACCAGTGTTTTGGTATGGGCCATTGCATACCTGCTGCTTTATGTGGCATTGTATAGTCCATTACGTGAACCAAAAAACCCTACTGTTAGGGAATATCTATCTATTCAGAGCAACCAGCAGTGTGCATTAGAGGAATGTGATTTCTGACGCTTGCCCAGGTGTTGTGCATTAACTGTCCCAAATAGAGCCACTTTCCCAGACCTTGTTTTATATTAACTTTTATTACTTACTAAAATTCTCAGAAAGGGGAAATTTGATTGAAAATAACAGATTCCTTCAATGATGCTGTTCATTGCTGTATTATATAGAGGAGCCTGGATTAAAACTAAGCATTTTCTCTAATCTCTCTTTAGATTGTTGGATTTTCAAACCTGGCATTAATGGATTCTTCTTCGAGTCTTACAAGAAGCAGTGGGAGTTACATAGCTCCCTGGAGCCGCATTCTGAGGTTTGGTGTGTCTACTGTCCTCTGGCTAGTCATTGCCATGTTACAGGTACAGTTCTGTCAAACATAATTCTGAATAATTATTATGGATCTATCTGACCAAATCACTTAACTTAAAGAACACCAATAATTTCCTTTTCAGCTAAGCTTTAAGTTCTGCTTGAGTGCGTTGCTGAATTACGACCCATAGCTTATTTAGCATGTTATCACTTTAACATTTTGTCAAAGTCACAAAGTCGCATTTCTTACATGAATTCCGGGATGCAAATTCCCTTATATGCTTTATTTTGTTTTTAAATTTTCTATGGATGTCTTCAAATTTTAAACCAAGGTTTCAAAGTGATTGCTGAGACTCTTCCCCTTGAAAAAGGGAATCAGAAAGAGCAGCCAGGTTTCACTGCACTCAACGTGAAGTTGACAATTCCTACAGTTTGTCATTTGTGACAACTATATTTTAAGATAGCTGAATTATAGTTAAGAAAAGACAGTTAAAGCTGATGAATTAATGAATAAAAATCTGGTTTGTTTCAGATCATGTTCTTTGCTGTATTTTATGAGAGATTTATAGAAGATAAAATAAGACAATTTGTTGATCTGTGCTCTATGAGCAATGTAAGTACTTCTTTATTTCATCCCGGCAATTACTGTTTTTAAAAATGGATGAATAAATTAGAGAATATTAAGAGGTTCAGGTTTTTCAGCTTTATATATAATGTGTATCTATAATAACTAACATTCAAAACTAATTTTCTTTACCATCTATTGTGTCCTCAGCAAGCTTGGGTTTCTTGCTATGGTCTACAGGAAGGCTTCAAATTGCCTGTAATAGAGGCTAGGTTCCAAAGAGTACATTGTCATAAATTCATATAGGGTTTCATGCATATAGGCATGTGACACATTCTCCATGCTTTTATTTGAGAATGAAGCAGTAACAAATCAGAACAAAAGGAAGGCATGCAGTCCATTTATTGTAGGCCTTTCTGTTTGTTTGCTTCTACTTGCTATCTTTGGTTGTCCACTGATTTGCCCCTCACTGATGTCATCTTTCTCTTATACCCTCACTTGCTGATAACCATCTGGATCCACCCCAGATTTCCTCCAGTTTAAACCCCCACCCTTGAGACTATGTGATGTAACTATATCCTTTTCAACCAAGTTAGAACACAATCAGAACAAATCAACACAGCTCATTTATTTGACCAGAAATAGTGCGGCGGGGGGGGGAGGGGTTGGTATGTTTGAGCCTTCTTGGACTAAACCTACCACTTCTGGATTTTGTTAGCCTGTGGAGTTTGAGACCTGAACCCAGATCTGTTGTATAAATTAGGGTGAAGAGCTAAACCCAAGTTTGCTGCCTACAGGTGATCCTGATAGCTTTAAGAAACCTTATTTACTGTGACAGACAAGTGATGTTCCTACTTGAGTAGATTTCTATTATATATAGCTTGCTAAAAGTTGAAATGAAACCATCGAACTTATTTATTCCACTTCACTGGCTGGCTTTTTAATTTTATTTTTTTTAATTAGGATAAAAACTACAGTTTTTGCTCAGAGTCCTTGACTTAGAGTTTCTACTCAGGAGAGCAGCTAGTAACATTTGCTGGTAGTAATCTGAACTCCAGGATTGGCAAAAGGGGTTTTTTGTCCCTAAGTAAATTGAACTACATGTATTGCACATTAATTGTTAATAAATATTTTTCTGATGCATATATTTTGGTACTTTACCTATTTTTCTATTTTAGGAGATTATATATTTTAGCCTGACTCTGGTTATCTAGCAGTAACCTTTTAGTTTTGAATCCTTGTTTTAAATAAACTGTTTTTTCCTTCTTCTTTTAGATTTCAGTATTTCTCTTGTCACACAGATGCTTTGGGTATTATATCCATGGCCGGTCTGTGCATGGACATGCAGATACCAACATGGAAGAAATGAATATGAACCTAAAGAGAGAAGCGGTATGCAAAGGAAAGACAAACATACATCTTTTTGTAACTGAATGTAGGAAGTTTTGTGCATAACAGATGCACGGTTGTATGCCATATTGGACTCTGACTTTGTTATCTGCTTCTGGAAAGGAGAAAAAATTGTAAGAGTATATTGTAAAAAATTGTAAGGAATAACAATCACTTATTAGCTCTTCTGCTTCAAAGACTGATTCCCTGAATTATATAAAGTTCTGGTATTCTAAAATATATAATTCTTTTCTCGTGTAGTTAAATACTATTACTGCAGCCTCTTTTAGACTCTATAAAGATGTTCCTGCTAAGAAATTTTCATAAAGAGGCAAATCTGAAAAACACTTGTACAGAAAACAGTTCACTCTGCCTGCATTCATCAATTCCAAATGCACCCCTCTGGTTGCATTCATAATTATTGTAGAAATCAGGTTTAATAGAAGTTTTCTCCCTCATCATAAAATATGCATTTGCTTAATCCTGCAGTGAAGTTAATTTGATATTAGTGACTTATCATTAGATTTCAGCTTTCTTACATCACTGCAGGATGAAGTAGGAAGAAAGGAGAGTACCAAAAATCTACAAAGAACTTCGATAATGTAGTAAACAAGGAGCAATTTAAACTACATATTTTAAAATTATCTGTAAAAAGTTCTCTTTAAATTGATTTTTCTCTCCCCTCACTTCCCCCTTTTCCTTGAATTGCTTAATTTAAATTAATTTAGATAGAAGCATTTTCATTCTGTGAAAACATTAGGTTTTGAAACGTCAGTCTTTCATCTTTTGCTGTTAGGTTTTTTGGGGGGTTTGTTTTTCAAGTTAGAAACAAATGTGGAAAGAGTTGGGAATTTAAAGGAGGAGGGTGGGGGAAGACAAAAAATAAGGGAAAAGAACTGAATAAACTTCAAACTCCTAACAAAAAATGAAGTGTGTGAGTGAAGATCAAAGATGTTCTAAAACTAATAAACCATGTGCTGGCCAAAAATAGAATAAATCCTTGCAACAACTGGGGTCAGGAGTTCTTGTCCTAAAATACTTCTGCTGTAATAGACCTAGCTAGTGCCAAAGGATTCAAATACTTGCATGAGAAAGGGAACATAGAGAAACTCTCGACTTTTCTGGTTCGTACATACATATTTCCATTTCTTTATGTAATTCTTTGTTGTTTCAATTGTGCAGGAAAATTTGTGTAGTCAGAGAGGTTTATTACCTAACACAGATGGCCAAACATTTCAAATTTCCATTTCAAGCAAGATGAGACAACAGTATGATCGAATTCATGAAACTCTCACAATGGTATGTATGTTATTTTTTACACTTTCCTTTTGCTACGTTATATTTAAAACATGATGCACCAAAGGGGTGTGTATGCCCTTTAAATTAATTTTCACGTCACAATGTTTTTCAGAAACATGGTCCTGCTAGACTTTTAAATTCATCTGCAACTACTTTTGAACAGAGTACTAAGGCATACCATACCATGAACAAATTTCTTGGCTCCTTTATTGATCATGTATGTATACAGACTTAATTTATAAGGCAAAATAGAATGACTTTAAATAAGATATTGTGATTTTTTTTTCCTTTGGGGATCTAAGATTAGAGACAAAAAAAATAAGTGTACTGCCCAGTAATGCCAACACACTTCTCATCTACAGCAATGGTATGATGGTATGAATTCATTGAATAACAGAATGGACTGTGGTCTTTTAATTCATACTGCTATAAGTACTGTAGCTATACTCCAATTTTGTAAAGTGTACTTCTAGATTTTTTCTCTAAGTATTACTAAATATTGGAGGTAATTTTTTTGTTTTTTCCTTTTATAGGTTCATAAGGATATGGATTATATTGTAAAGGACAAGTTGTTGCTTGAACGAATTTTTGGCATGGAGTTCATGGAGCCAATGGAAAACAGTATCTTTTACAATGGTATCAGATTGATCTCTTTTTGACTTACTGTTTATATTGCTATAAGTGTACAGAGTGCTATATAAACAAACAAAATGGCAGCTCCCTGCCCTCGGGTTCACAGTATAAATTGTAATTTACAACACAGAGATAGGACAATGAAAATTGTGAGGATACGAGAGACACTTGCTATGTGTAAGCCAGGATGACAGTACTTCTGGGCATGAGAATTGTTCTTTAGAAACATGCCTTTGTAACCTTTCAGTCTTGAGTATCTGAAGGGTTGTTACCTGGAGCCCTGTGCATGTTTACACAGCACTCTTTTGACTTGCATCTAGGTCTCAATTCACATTGTGAGGGGTGGGCAGGCCAGCCAGCTTGCAAGCAGTCCTTGTTTAATGAGAATGCTCTCTGTATAGTTGGTGATTGTACTGCTTGGTAAAGTCCCTTAAATGAGGAATTTGCAGAAGCCAGTTTCCGGGGGGGGGGGAAGCAGAGTTACTGATTAGGAATTATTGTTCTTTGAGACTCTTGCCTCTGCATATTCACAATACACACTCACTGACCAGCATTCTTGAAGTTTGCTTTCTGTAGAACTCCAAGGTTTAGTCAGTAGAAGGAAATGAGAAGGTTGAGTCTGTAGGTTTTTTTTAATAGCCTCTACTCCAAATACACAGTGCTGGGAGAAATTACTTGTTCAGCCCAACAGGCACTGCTTTCTAGAACATTCATGAAATTCAGTGGTCCCAAGGGTGTGTATCTCACAGATGTACATGTCCACATTTCAGCTACAGTTAATGATCAGTGACTTCTTAGGGGGTGCAAAAGAAACCAGTTGTGGGCTAATTACAGGATTTCAGCTGCACTCGTTGATAAATTCTGCACTGTGAAAGTCCAGGAGAGAGATCTAATGTTTTCCCCATTTAACGTACATAATATATTGGTAATCACACATCACTTCATTTGATTATGAGATCAGTATTGTATTACCTATACATGTGCTGTAGCTAGAATATGCAGCTGTGGGGTAGTTTAAAGATGACATGAACAGTTGAATGTTATTCCCTACAGAACAAAATGACAAAGAGGAGGAGGTTGGTATGGTAATCACAGCCAATGTAAGCTGGGTTTGGGCCTTGTCTGGCAAGCTCTTTAGAGAATAAATGGAAATTGGTACGTGTTAAGCCATAGTTAGATGATATTCACCTTAGAACATATGGAAATTGGTTGACCACTGGGAAACCAAATTAGACACATGCCTCCTTTAAAGTTGTGGAAAAATTGGGAAAGGATCTCTCTTCTCCAGTTACTTAATATTCAGGTAGACCTGTTACTGGATTTTATGCTTCCTCGATAAAATGTTTTCTGATCTTTTTATATCATTTCTTTTTTGTTGATATTTTTGTGTGTAAATTCATGTTTCTCTGTAGAGAATATTGCATATTAATAAAAGATATAAAAGCGGAGAAGTGATCTGAACTGGCTTAGCCAGAAAACACACTGTATTAGAATAGAGACCAGTCTTTTCTGAAAAGCAAATGAGAACGCATAAGTAAAGACCTCTTTGTTACTAAGGTTCTGCTTCAGCAAAGTATTTAAGCACATTTATATGCTTGCTGAATCAGGACCAGAGTGAGCACTCAGACATGTGTATAACATAAAAATGGCTCGGCTGACCAACAAAAAGCCTTTTTGGACAATCTGGTTCAGACTTTCAGATTTAGGTGCATATAGGTATATGAATGCAGTTGTGAGTTTGGCATGCTTGTTATTGAAAATCTGGCACTCTAGCAGGAAAGCTATATTGTAGACCATATTTAAAGAGCTATTACATTATTTTTGGTTGGGAACAATATCATGACACTGCCTCTGTGGTGTATTTCCTTCTTCTGAATTTCCATTCTTATTTTATCGATTATATTATTATCTTAGGTATGATGACTTGTATTAGGAAACATCACAAATTATTATCACAGAAATTCAGATTTAATTTATATTTTTTAAAACCATTTATTTTCTTTCAATAGATGAAGGACATTCTTTCAGTGATGTTTTGTTTTATGGCAGTGAGGCCACACTTCTCATCTTTGATATACTGTTTTTCTCTGTTGTGGATCTGGCTTCCCAGAGTTTTATCCTAGCAGCTCTTCTCACATATTTGCAACAGGAGGTAAATGTGAATTTTTTTAAAACCCTGTATTTTAAAAATAAGAGAGTTTATATAAACTATGTATTTAACAGGATGTGCTCACAGAAAATTATATTAACAAATTATTTTTTTTTAAATATACTGGATTTTCTCATAAAATAAAAAAGACTTAGAAACAAAAAATAATTATACTATATGTTTATGCACCGTGTATAGGACACAAATAACAGCACTCAGAATAAAATACACAGAGCAATGAAAATTAATCAGAGGCCCCGAACATTTAATGCTGGGACCTTCAAATGGGCCTAATAGAATTAAATGCCCAAATCCCATTGAAAATCAATGAGCTAAGTACCTAACCCTTTTGAAAATCTGGGTCAAAATGAATGCATTTTCATGAATGTGTATTTTCTTCCACTTTCTCCTTCACACCGTTTTATTATGTGATCACCTTGATGTAATGTCCACAGTAGCAAAGATTTTTGGAATATGGAATATAAACAGTTCAAGATATTAATAGAAATTTCTGATCTGGGGGTTTCAGTCTCTTCCTTAGAAGTGGGGGAGGGATGCTACAAATATAATTAGAGGCTTCATATTGTAGACGTGATTACAAATTGCTTGATTCTCCACTCTTAGAAAAACATTATATTACAGTATCATTAGTGGGACGCAAGGACAATCCAGGTTATATGTTATCACTATTATCATGATCACAGTTTACAGCTTTTTAGAGACCCGTTAGCTCAGCCTCTTAACTGTTGAGGTGTAATAATTCCTGTCATACAACATTTGATGCTAAATAAAAAAGCCTAGGCTTAGTATAGCAACTTGTCGAATGAAGTTTTTTAGACTTTCCACAGTAGTACATTTGACAGAATACATAACTGATGATTGATTATTTTGTATTATGTACAAACACTGAATTATTTAAAATATTTCTTCCTTTATTATGAAACTTGTTTAATATTGTTTTTAGATTTTTAGATTTATACGTAATACTGCTGGACAGAAGAATTTGGCATCCAAAACCTTGGTGGATGAAAGATTTCTTATTTAATTGACTCAAAAGATGAAATACTTTGCTCAAGAGTTAATCATGGAATGAAACAGTCATGAATTGCAGACTAGTCTGCAGTGCTATGTAAATATTAGTGTAAATGATTTGAATTTCTCTTGTGTGTGCTAGAAAGTTTTATTTTTGTATAACTGCAAATGTTCTTGTGTTGTGAATAGTAAACCATATGTCCTGGTGTCACGTACCATTCACTTAAAGACAATCAGACATTAAGCTGAGTACTGTCATTAACACAATATAAAATCCATTTATTATCTTCAGTGAGGATATATGCCATTTCTTTTTAGGAGATAATTTCTGTGCTTCTGCACCTGACTGGTGTCATAGTTTTCCTCAAGTATACATGTGTTTCCGAAATAGCTTAAAGAAATTGTTCCCTTTTTTAGAATTTATTATAAAATACAATATTCATCAAATGTATTTCAAGTTCACCAAAACTGAGGCTCTGCCCTGAACTCCTAACTAACATTTATACAAATATTTAAACTATCTTTAAGGATTAAGTAGTTGAATCTTTCACACTTACCTAAAATAACATCAGCATGAAAATTTAAACTTTGTTTACTGATGCAGTGTCATCCACGTTAGCCCTCCTTTTGGGTTGGTCTAATTTTTCATTGGGGCAATGTTGTTATTTTTTCTGCATTGATCTCACATAACATAGCACACGTGTGTTCAAACATATGCTTCTCTCACAGTCATACAACTATACAACCCAGTGAATAAGCCACAGGACGAGATGCAGGAGGCCTTGGTTGTATTCCTGATCTTCTGTGGAATTAATATGACCTTGAGCAGATCACTTAACTTCTCTATATTTGTTTCCATATTGGTGAAATTGAGATACTAATATTTATCTTTTTTAACTGCTTTGAGATGCTTTTTGTATGAAAAGGGCTATGCAAGTGCCTATTATATTACTATTTTAATATATTCTCTGATTACCACATTTCTGACATCATTTCCTCACAATGTCACATTTTGCTCAAATAGCATATCAACTACTTCAGCCATTGAAATATAATCAGCTGAGTAGTTGTTACAGTGCTGCTTATTAAGGATTCGGGGAGATTTTTCAAAGGCCCAAAGAGCAGCTGAGTGCCTAATTCCCAATTGTGCCTTTGAAAAATCTATCCACCAGTGCATTTTACAGTAACATTTGTTTTTCAGTGAATAGAGCAGGAGGTGGGGGCTTCGGGGAGCTGGGATGAAACAGGAAAGGACATAGAGGTGGGGAGCAGTATGGACGTTAGAAAGAAGGGAAGTGTAAATACTGGTCTTACAGGTGATGTTGGCAGTAGTACAACACTGCCAAATTGGGTAAGGAATGTGAGTGAAGCCAAGCAGCAAAAACTAAAATGTTCGTATACTACTGCGAGAAGCCTAGGTAACAAAATGGAAGAACTGGAACTACTGGTAGAGGAAGTGAAACCAGATATTATAGGGATAACAGAAACATGGTGGAATAGTAGTCACACCTGGTGTATGGGTATTGAAAGCTATGTGATCTTTAGGAAAGACAGATGTAATGGCAAAGGTGGAGTAGCATTGTATATCAATGGTGCAATAGACTGTAAAGAAATTCATAGTGATGGAATTAAGATAGAGTCTATCTAGGTAAAAATCACATTGAGGAAGAAAGCTACTAGAGTTTCTCTAGAGATAGTGCTTGGGGTGTGTTGCAGACCACTGGGATCTGATTTGGACATGGATAGAGAGATCTTTAAGAAAGTAAACACTACTGGGAACTTTGTGATTATGGGAGACTTTAATTTCCCAGATATAGACTGGAGGACATGTGCCAGTAGCAATAAAAGGGCCCAGATTTTCTTGGATGTGATAGCGGATGAATTCCTCCACCAAACAGTTTCTGAACTAACGAGAGGAGACGCTATCTTAGATTTGATATTGGTCAGTAGTGAGGACCTCATAGAGGAACTAGTTGTAGGGGACAACCTAGGTTTGAGTGACCACGAACTAATCCAGTTCAAACTGAATGGAAGGATAAACAAAAATAAATCTGTCACTAGGGTCTTTGACTTCAAAAGGACTAACTTTAAAAAATTAAGAGAATTAGCTAGGGAAGTGGACTGGACCAAAGAACTCATGGATGTGAATGTTGAGAAGGCTTGGAATCGCTTCAAGTCAAAGTTGCAGGAACTATCTGAAGCCTGCATTCCAAGGAAGGGGAAAAAATTCATAGGCAAGAGTTGTAAACCATGCTGGATGAGTAAACATCTCAGACAGGCGATTAAGAGGAAGCACAAGGCCTACAAGGAGTGGAAGATGGGAGGAATAGAAAAGGAGGGCTACCTCTTGGAAGTCAGAACATGTAGAGATCAAGTGATGAAGGCCAAAAGCCAAGCAGAGTTAGACCTCACAAAGAGAATTAAAACCAATAGTAAAAGATTCTTTAGCAATATAAATAGGAAGAAAACAAAGAAGGGAGAAGTGGGACCACTAAACACTGAGGATGGAGTGGAGATCAAGGATAATCTAGGCATGGCTGAATATCTAAATAAGTACTTTGCCTCTGTCTTTAATGAGGGTGATGGTGAGCTTGGGGATTGAAGTAGGGTAGCTAATGGGAATAAGGATGTGGAAGTGGAAATTACTATATCTGAGGTAGAAGCCAAGCTTGAGCTGCTTAATGGAACTAAATCGGGGGGGTCCGGATAATCTCCATCCAAGAATATTAAAGGAACCGGCACATGAAATTGCCTGCCGTTAGCAAGGATTTTTAATATATCTGTGAACATCGGTGTTGTACCATATGATTGGAGAATTGCTAATGTAGTTCCTATTTTCAAGAAAGGGAGTAAAAGTCATCCGGGTAACTACGGGCCTGTTAGTTTGACTTCAGTGGTATGCAAGGTCTTGGAGAAATTTTTGAAAGAGAAAGTACTTAAAGATATCAAGGTTAATGGTAATTAGGATAAAATACAACATGGCTTTACAAAAAGTAGATTGTGCCAGACCAACCTGATCTTTTTTGAGAAGATAACAGATTTTTTAGATAAAGGGAATGAGGAGGACCTAATTTACTTAGATTTCAGCAAGGCATTTGATATGGTTCCACAAAAGGAATTATTAGTTAAATTAGAAAAAATGTGGATTAATATGAACATAGAAAGGTGGATAAGGAACTGGTTAAAGGGGAGACTACAGCAGGTCATACTGAAAGGTGACTGTCCAGCTGGAAGGAGGTTACTAGCGGAGTTCCTCAAGGATCGGTCTTGGGACCAATCTTATTAAACTTTATTACTGACCTTGGCACAAAAAGTGGGAATGTGCTAATTAAGTCTGCAGATGACATCAAGTTGGGAGGTATTGCCAATACAGAGGAGGATCAAGATATCATACGGAAAGATCTAGATGACCTTGTAAACTGGAGTATTAGGAATAAGATAAACTTTAATAACGGGAAGTGCAAGGTCATGCGTTTAAGGACTAACAACAAGAATTTTTCTTATAAGTTGAGGACGCATCAGTTGGAAGTGGACGGAGGAGGAGAAGGACCTGGGAGTACTGGTTGATCACAGGATGACTGAGTTGCCAATGCGATGCGGCGTGAAAAAAGCTAATATGTTCCTAGGATGCATCAGAAGGGGTATTTCCAGTAGAGATAGGGAGGTGTTAGTACCGTTATACAAAGCGCTGCTGAGATCTCATTTGGAATATTGCGTGCAGTTCTGGTCCCTCATGAAACAGGTGCAAAGAAGGGTTACAAGGATGATTCGCAGAATGGAAAACCTGCCCTATGAGAGGTGACTTAAAGAGCTTGGCTTGTTTTGCCTAACCAACAGAAGGTTATGGGGAGATATGATTGCTCTCTATAAATACATCAGAGAGAGAAATATCAGAGAGGGAGAGGAATTATTTCAATATAGCACCAATGTGGACACAAGAACAAATGGATACAAAATGTCCATCAGGAAATTTAGACTTGAAATTAGATGCAAGTTTCTAACCATCAGAGGAGTAAAGTTCTGGAATAGCCTACCAAGGGGAGCTGTGGAGGCAAAAAACATAGTTGCCTTCAAAACTGAGCTTGATAAATTTATGGAGGGGATGATATGATGGGACAATTTAGTTTGATAATTGTCCATCTTTTACTGTTAGCGATAGATATGCCAGTGACCTGGGAAGGGGTATTAGATGGGGTGGGTTCTGAGTTATTACAGAGAAATTTTTCTTGACTGGCTGGTGAGACTTGCCCAAATGCTCAAGGTTTAACTGATCACCATTTTAGGGGTTGGGAAGGAATTTTCCCCCAGGGCAGATTGGCTTGGGGCGCTGGGGGGTTTTTGCCTTCCTCTGTAGCATTGGGCATGGCTCACTTGCTGGTTGATTCTCTGTATTTAAATCATGATCTGAAGACTTTAATAGCTTAGTTATAGGTTAAAGGTTCATTACAGGAGTGGGTTGGTGAGGTTTTGTGGCCTGCATTGTGCGGGATGTCAGACTAGATGATCATATTGGTCCCTTCCAACCTTAGAGTCTATGAGAGTGGCCTGGTGGAAAACTTGGGGGAATGGGGGTGAGTAGAGTGGGAGTTGGGGGACGGATTGAGTAAAGTGGGAGGCTTGAGGGCAAGAGTGGGAGGTAGGGGGCCTGCCTGACTGAGTTGCTGGCAGAAACGGCCCCCAAGGTTAAATGACTTTGACACCCCTGCATTAGACACTAGCATAACCATCTGTCCTTGAATGGATGCCTTGCCTAGCATTTTTATCTTGGTCATTGGCTCTCAGATCAGGTTAAAGTAGCAATTTTTCCTATGTGAGGGAATGGATGGAGGTTCTATCCACATCTTAGTTTTGACCTAAACACCTCTCTGAATTGAATACATTAACCTTTTCTTTTCACTTTTTCTTTATTTGAGATTGAATTCACCAGAAGACATTGGGTAACTTAAAGGCCACTTTTGGTCTAATAAAAGATATGCATCACCCATCTTTTTTCTCTACTATCGTGGAACCAATGTGGTTACAACAACACTTCATACAATATTTGGGTAAACAGTACAAAATTTTTTAGAATTGTTACAGTTTGGATGCATTTTATTGAAGGGAGGGTTTCATTTGTTAGAAACAAATTCTAAATGAATACATAAATGTTCTTTCAGGCTTAGTTAAATATCTCTTCTCCTGTATATTTATTTTCTTTTTCTGGGCATCTGGGTGAGGAAGGAGGGTACTGCAGCTACCAAGTTGAAAGTTGGAAGAGCTCTGTGAAAGCTCAAACTTTGTCTCTGTCACCATCAGAAAGTTAATCCAATAAAAAAAGTTACCTTATCCACTTTGTCTCTCGCAATTGAAACCATACAATTATGAATTAATTGCAGGTGTTGAAATCTCCTGTAGGCAGTTAAATTGTTCTTTCATACCTGCTTCATAATGGCCACTTGAACAAAATCAGTTGCACTTTGTTCTTATGTTGGTGGACATTTGGTCAAGAAATAATGGTCTGATCGAATTTCCTAATTACTTTTTTTTTTACTAATTATGTTAATTATAGTGGATCTTTTTCATATTCAATGAGCTAATTTCTGTTTTGTTCTTGGATATGTTTTATAAGTCTTATGGTATCTCCATCTTTCCATTGTGCTTTTCTCTCTCTGAGGAACAAGGGAATGTTCAAGGATTTGTGGATGTTTTTTGTCAATAGTAATTATGTGATGATGGAGGGTTGTATCATTCCTCCTGCTTAAAGGAGTTTAAGAGGAACCAGCTCTATCAGAGTGGAAGTGGAGAGGAATGCTGCCTCTATGTTATCCGCCATGTCTCTATCTCTGCTGAAGATCTTTCCCAGGTGCATTGTGGAAATTTGGCTTTCTAGATGGTGAGTGTAAATGGCTGCTCTTCTATATTTGTATGTCGCCATACCTCCTGGATGAACTGGCTTGTTGATGGGTGCCTGTGCTGAATGGTACATGACTGGTAGATGTGTCCAGGTACATTTTAGAATAGAAACTGAATGTGAAGGAAGACAAATTAAAATCTATATACAAATACTAGAAAACAGTAAAAGAGGAAAAGTCTAGATTCTTTTACATCAAAAGGCAAGAATGAATCAAACAAAAAAGTCCATCCAGATTCCGTAAATGTAGTCAATTCCTATACTACTATGGCTTTAAATAATGATAGTAAGATTTTGGATGCACCAGCTGAACTATAATGAGTGTCTGTCTCAGAGCCTAGGTGCCACCAGTTGTTTCAGGCAAAAGCCCTTTAAGCAGTCATATTACTGTGTTCTGAGATAGATCATTCCAAGTAAAACAGTACACGCCCCAAGGCAGGGTGAGATCGCTGTCCTGAGAAAAAGCTGCAACTTCCACCTAGTTAAAAAATGGCAAAACGATTCCTGACTGCTACTGAAAACTTAATTTCCATAATTTAGGTTATGGACTAAAATTAAAACAGCATATAATGGGAGGCAGAATGATTTGATTAACTCCTTTGTCATGTCTCTGGGCTTCATGGTTCTAGCCCCAACAGAGGCTGTGTGGTAGCAACAGGTGATCTGAGCTCTCCTCCCTGTATATGCTGTTTTACACTGTGTGAATCTAAACAACTGCTTTGATTTGCTCTAACAGTCTGACCTGGTCCTATGTCTTACACTTCCCTGCATTTATTTTCCTCCCATTTTGTATGTTCCCCATCTTCAAGCATTTGATGAAGTGGGATTTTCTCCCACGAAAGGTCATGCAATAAATAAATTCGTTAGTCTTTATAAGTGCCATGGGACTCCTTGTTTTGCTGAATTAGGCTTAACACAGCTACCCTTTTGGAACTAAAAGGCCATATACATCGAGTCCTTGGCAGAATTTGGAGTTTACAGTCTTATATAGTTCTTTTGGTGTACATCCAGTATGTGCATGGGTATCAGTCCTTTGTTTCATAGCTTCACTTGTAGATGAATAGATCCAGAGGTTGGTGATGGCTGTAGACTAGAATACTGAAAGATGACTGAAGACAAGATGGAGATGTCTTTTGTCCTTTGCCATGCTGCTTGAGGAAATTTACAAGAATAAGATGGAGTCCAGAATCACATGGGAACGTCCTGGTGACTCATTAGGTCACTCCCTGGGCCCATCGTACCTTAGAGTTTTCTTAATGGGCCATTAAGCAGGCTATTGCTGCAGCCCTTCCGTCTGGGGTGTTTCCCAGAAACAAAGCACAATACTAGTCTATCAAACATATTCATAACTTCCAATACAGATATGACACACACAAACAACATCATCATACTTAGCCAATTATAACCTTTCAATTGGTACCTGATGTCATATCTCATAGGAATTATTGTAATTTTGACATATTGATACGAAATAATGTCATAAATGGTCCCCCTAATCCAGCCAGCGTCACAAACACCACCAAATGAAATGTATTCCCATCATTATATCCAGGTGAAGGTTCAACAAGCTATCTCTTGTCCACATTCCTAATAATCTGTGACTGGGTGTAGGAGCAATGCAGATTAGGCCTTCAGATGTTGACACTGAGATCTTACTGCTCTCTTGTGAATGACTTCATTCACATCAACAGTGTCTATAAATCTGACCCCACAGAACTCCACAGGAGAAAGCACTTGGGTCTGGCTCAAAATTATCCAACAGTACTAGCTAAAAGGTACCTGTCAAAAACAAACAGAACATTCAGTTACTGTTTTGGCTGATCTGCGGGCACAAGCAAACAGCACTGCATTGGTTCACATTAAGATTTTCTCTTAATAGAAACTTCTTTTAATGAAAATTTAAATGGTGCAGAAACTGGTCATGATATAGTGTGCTTTCTCTTTGGAACCTGAACCCCAGCTACTCCAATCTCACTTTAACAAGTTACATTTTACTGTGATAAAAAAGCAGCTGATATATCTAATCAGAGAGTAGAAACCTGATTTATCTTTTTTTTTTCTTTTTTTTTTTTTTAAGGTTACACTTATAAAATATACATGAGATGGGACTGAAGTAGACACTTTTACAGCACCCCTTTCATACTCTCACGAAAAAAGTAATTAGCTCTTGGGATATAAAATAGGTTTTTCAAAGCTGTCCTTTATAATAGACAGTTACTTGGATTTCCATTGGACAGCTCCATATGCCAAGATAGTTGTGAACTCATGGAATGATGCTTTTATTTTTCTAAGAGTGAGAGGCTTACAGAGACCAAGTACAGGAGCTGGCCAGTTAGTACAACTTTGGGGAAGCTGAAAGGAAGCAACATTGTTTAGGCAGTTAGTGCAAAAAAATACGCATTTTGTCTAAGCATTGGTTTATCTTAAAAATGTTAAATGAGTCATTTACATCGGCTCTTTAAGCAAAAAATTGCACCAACTCCTGCCAACAACAAACAGATCAGGAGATTCAGAACTGTTCTAATAATTGTTTCAGTCCCACTGACTCCTTTGTTCTTGTGAGTTGATAAAGTCAAAATACCTATCATTTGAGTGTGTGTGGGAGCAGGAGTTTTTCATGTTCAATCAGGGCCCTACCATTCATGTATCCTGTCCTCTGAAAGAAAGAATCTGGCACAAAGAGAAAAGAGGGGGATTGTACATCTGTCTCAATAAATCATGCTCCAGAGTAAGAACAGTACTTTCAATAACGTTATATGCCCTTAAACTTATCATGAACTTTTATTATATGAATGTATCAAAACCTTAAGATTGTATGAAGTTGACACTATATAGCAATACCATTATAACATATACATATATATATATAGTAATACTATTAGTTTGTAGTCGTTAGAACATTTATATTTCAACAGTTAGATTACATAAAACATTCTGAACCCCTAAATATGTACTATGTGGTTTTCTTTTGTTACCAGCTTGTTTCATACACAGAATCATTGTCTACCTCAGTATAAATGTCTGTCAGCAGATGGCAGTGAATGCATGAAGATAATCATTCATTATGGTGAATGTATGTTGTTCAACCTTCTTTGTTTCATAAAGCTTTACTATCTCCTCATACTGATTTAAAAGTTATTCTTCATCTCAGCATAGTCCAGACTCAGTACTGTATTTTTGAAATGTGAGAATAGTTATGCTACCATATTTGTATTGAAAACAATCTATTCTCTGGAAGTCCAGTATTTATGATAGCTCCCATTATAAATCAGATTATGTCAGGGCTTTTGTTATAATTCCCTGTTTTTAATTGTTCATAATCCCTTGGAATTTCAGGACAGATATTATTTTTTTAAGTTTGAGCAATATTTGCTTTGCATTCTAGAACGGTAAAAATTGTGCTTCTCATTTTAAACAAGTATAATCCCTTTTAATGATTAAAAATAATGTGAACTCTACAATTTGAAATGCTCAAAATGGCTAATCTGTCAAAAATCTGTCAAACATGCTAACTTCTACTAATTTTAGGAACTAATGTATTATATATTATCAGTAGCAAGCATCATAGGTAATATGAATGTAGAAAACGTTACTTGTTAATGTAAAAAGCATTGTCTACAGATTTCAGTGCAGAAATGAAATCTATATTGAAGTGCTTCTGCTTCATGCAAAGCTTGCTGAACAGATAAACTAAACAAATTGATATGCACAGATTGATAAGGAGGCTTTTGAAGAAACAGAGATTAAAATACCATCCCTGCAACTAGCCCCTTTTTGTCTTCAGATGAGATGATCATATGCCTCCGCCATCTACAATAGGAGAGGATTTTAAACAATTTCAAGGGCTGTTTAAAAGAATTGTAGACACTCCAAATCTCCCTGGAAGAGACTGATGAGTCCCAACACAAATAGTTGGGACATATAACACACATCAGCCATCTCAAAAATTGTCCTCATCAGCCCTGCTCAGACCATCTGGCACATAGCTGCAACAACTCCCCTACCTGTAAAAGGGCGGATAAGTATTACATCCCATCGAAGGACCTAGAATTTCTATTTTCACATACTTAGTCAAATTCATTGCTGGTAGAGGTAGTCAACAAGTGGGGCAGGCAACACCATTCAGGGACCACCCTGTATGATAAATAGTGTAAAAATATGGATCTCTTTGATTGCAAGGCTTATTCATCAACAACATTGCAGTTCAGAATAGAATAATAGGGATGGAAGGGACCTCACGAGGTCATCTAGTCCAACCCCCTGCTAAAAAGCAGGACCACTCCCACTAAATCACCCCAGCCAGGGTTTTGTCTAACTGGGCCCTAAAAATCTCCAAAGATGGAGATTCTACCACCTCCCTAGATAGCCCATTCTAATGCTTCACCACCCTCCTAGTGAGAAAGGTTTTCCTAATATCCAAACTCATCCTCCCCAGCTGTAATTTGAAACCATTGCTCCTTGTTCTGTCCTCTGCTACTACCGAGAACAGCCTAGCTCCCTCCTCTTTGGAGCACCCCTTCAAGTAGTTAAAGGTTGCTATCAAATCTCCCCTCAGTCTTCTCGTCCGTAGACTAAATAAGCCTATTTCCTTCAGTTTCTCCTCATAAGTCATGTGCCTCAGCCCCCTAATCATTTCTGTTGCCCTCTGCTGGACTCTTTCTAATTTGTCCACATCCTTTCTGTAGTGGGGAGCCCAAAACTGGACACAGTACTCCAGATGCGGCCTGACCAGTGTCGAATAGAGGGGAATTATCACATCCCCCGATCTGCTGGCAACACTCCTAGTGATGCAGCCTAATATGCCATTGGCCTTTTTGGCAACAAGGGCACACTGTTGGCTCATATTCATCTTCCCGTCCACCATAACCCTCAGGTCCTTTTCTACAGTGCTGCTACTTAGCCGATCGGTCCCCAGCCTGTAGCAGTGCATGGGATTTTTCCATCCCAAGTGCAAGACTTTGCACTTGTCTTTGTTGAACCTCATGAGGTTTCTTTTGGCCCAGTGTTCCAATTTGTCCAAGTCTCCCTGGATCCTGTCCCTGCCCTTCAGAATATCTATCATTCCCCCCAGCGTGGTGTCATCCATGAACTTACTAAGCATGCAGTCTATCCCATCATCAAGATCATTAATGAAGATGTTAAACAGAACCGGCCCCAGGACCGACCTCTGGGGCACTCCACTCATTACCGGCTGCCAACTACACATCGAGCCATTGATTCCTACCTGCTATGCCTGTTGATCTAGCCAGTTTTCTATCCACCTTACGGTCCACTCGTCCAACGCATACTTCCTTAACTTGCTGACGACACTGCTGTGGGAAACCGTATCAAAAGACTTGCTAAAGTCGAGGTACACCACGTCAACGGCTCTTTCTGCATCCACAAATCCAGTCATCTCATCATAGAAGGAAATCAGGTTGGTCAGGCACGATTTGCCCTTGGTGAATCCATGTTGACTGTTCCTGATCACTCTATTTTCCTCCAAGTGTTTCAGGATGGATTCTTTGAGGACCTGCTCCATGATTTTCCCAGGGATTGAGGTGAGGCTGACCGGTCTGTAGTTCCCCAGATCCTCCTTTTTCCCTTTCTTAAAGAGAGGTACTTTATTTGCCTTTTTCCAATCCTCCGGGACCTCCCCCGTTCGCCACGAGTTCTCAAAGATAATGGCCAGCAGCTCTGCAATCACTTCAGCCAACTCCCTCAGCACCCTCAAATGCAGTTCATCCAGCCCCATGGACTTGTGCACATCCAATTTCTTTAAGTAGTCGCTAACCTGACTTTCCATCACCGAGGGCCGCTCTTCTCTCCATTCCTCCTTACCCTGTGTAGTAGCCTGGTAGCTGGCCCTCCCTGTGAGGACTGAGGTAAAAAAAGCATTGAGTACTTCAGCCTTTTCCGCATCATCCACCTCGAGGATGCCTGCCCCATTCAGTAAGGGACCTACACCACCCCGATCCTTTTCTTGTTGCTGACATACTTGTAGAACCCCTTTCTGTTATCCTTCACATCTCTTGCTAGCTGCAACTCCAATTGTCCTTTGGCCTTTCTGATTTTATCCCTGCAGTCCTGAGCAATATCTTTATACACCTCCCTTGTCATCTGTCCAAGCTTCCACTTCTTGTAAGCTTCCTTTTTATGTTTCAGCTCACCGCAGAGTTCTCTGCTAAGCCACGCTGGGCGCCGTCCACATTTGCTGTTCTTTCTGCACATCGGAATGTTATCTTCCTGTGCCTTTTACAGGATAATAGCCAATTATGAAGCCTTGATAGTGAAATACAACCACACAAATTACTCCAAACTGTTTGCATTTATTGACTTCATCCCTGAAGACAAAAAAAGAACAATTTAGGACAGTCATCTCTGAAGATCATCTGGCATGAACAGCTCTGCAAACATCCAGACACAGCAGCAAGATCCATCGCAACTGCCATAGTGATGCTATGGGCTTCTTGGTCCTTTTTGTCTGGACTCGCAAAGGAGATGCAATCCAATCCACCATGCAATCCACCTCCTTTGAAGGTCCAAAATTATTTGCAGGTATAACTGATGAGTCCTTCCATACATTGATGGACTTTAGAGCGACTCTTTGTCTCTAAGCATCTACAAACTTGCACAAAAATGAAAACAAGGCAGATATTATCCATCACAGTGCTCAAGACTAGCATATTACCCCCAGTCACAGAGGCAGTATGTTACCCAGAAGCAGAGACAAAACCCCCAAGACATAAGCCCCTCCCATCTCAACCCTGGATCGAGGCATCAAATTTGAGAGTTCGGTTGAGGGCCTGAGAAACTTCTCCCAAATCCAGTTGCTAACACTAGTTCCACTAAGCAACTCTTGACGGACCATTTGACACCATTCTACCAACATGGCAAATTATTATTTTGGATAAAGGGTGCTGGAAATCATCACTACCGGTTATTACATCCAGTTCACCTCCATTCCCATCACACCTTCCCTCCCTGTGCTTCTTCAGGAACCCCTCTTCACAAGTGCCTTCCTGAGGCCAAAAGTAGGCCATCTCTCCAATTGGGTGTGATAGAACAAGTACTGGTACAATACAGAAGAAAAGACTTTTATTCCCATTATTTCTTAACCCAGAAAAGACCAGAGATTGCAGGTCATTCTCAATTTCAAAAACTGAAACACATGTATCAAAACAAAATGGTTCAGGATGGTTATTCTAGCAACAGTAATCCTAGAACTGGAATGAGAAGGCTGGTTTTCAGCTCTCAACTGCAAGACACATACTTTCATATTCCAATACAGCCATCACACAGGCTGTTCCTTCAATTTGCTTTGGGACAAGATCACTATCAGTACAAGGTACTGCCCTATGGCCTCTCCCCACCCCCCCCCGCCCCCCCCCCCCCCCCCCACAACTCTTTTCCAAAGTTCTAGCAGTGGTGGCATCCCACCTCCACAAGCAAGAGGTGATGATATACTTACCATCATATTTAGATGAATGGTCCCCACTCAGAAAAAAACCATTAAAGCCACATGAAAGACAATGTACTCTTTACAAAACTCGGTCTCTAAACAAAAATTATGAAGTCAACAGTGACTCCAGTACAAGAACTAGAATTCATTGGCGCTCACCTAAACTCTGGAGGCAAAAGTTTCACTGTCTACTGCCTCACAGATTTACCATCCCAATGAATCTCATCAGTACCACAGTGAACAGTACACAAACATCTGCCGAGACTTGCTTCCAGCTATTAGGCCTCATGGCAGCAACCACCTATATCAAACAACTTGCCAAACTATGCATGCACTGCCTACAAGGGTAGGTCAAGATAGTGTACATCCCACTCCAACAGTCTGAGCAAGCCTCTTGAGCTACCACAAAGGTCAATGACTGGCTACAGTGGTGGATCTATTTACATAACCTGTGCAGGGGTCCCTTTTCTACAAATTCCTCCCACAGTGATGATCACAATGACATCATCTCAGTGGGCTGGGGTGCCTATTTAAACAGCCCCACAGAACAGGGCAGGAGATCTCTTCTGGAATCAGCACTCCATACAAACATTCTGGAACACGCAAGTGCACACGTTCTGCCCATGATCAAAAACAAAACACAAGCTCGTGACTGACAATGTCACTTGCAGGTTCGGTATAAACAAACAAGGAAGAGCAAGGGCACCCTGCCTCTGCACTGATGCATTAAGACTGTAGAGCTGGTGCCTCAACTAAATCACTACCATATCAACCTCCTAGCTGGCCATGTGGCTTATGTAACCAATGGGTGAGTTGCGCTTAATCTGTTTCTCAGACATCTTTGAAATGCTTTGGTAAATATGATAAGGTGGTCATTGAAGTTTTCTGCTTAAAAAAAAAAGTTGGGATTGTTTTATTTGTGTTCCCTGTCTCTGGGAAGCTGGGTCAATGTGATCAATGACTGTAAAGAATCACTTGGAGTTTTTTTTAAAAAATGGAACTTGTTCATAATTTTATTCTAGTAAACATGTCTCTGCCTAAGCTACGACTGTGTTGATACTATAACTCCCACCTGCCCTTTACTGTACAGTACCCAGATTTTTTTTCCCAGATTGGGGAGGGAAGAAACAGGATCCCTTTTCTTCTCCATTTCCATCCTACCCAAAATGTTTCTCTGTCACACCTCTGGAGGCACTGTCCAGTTTATCACTATGAACATATGATCACTCTGTACAGCAGTGTAGGAGGCTGAAACCAGGGGCACAGGCTATCTTCAGTCCTAGTAGATAATATGGGCACCAGAGGACACTGCTGCAGAGAATATACATGTCTGAAGAATCTACAAAAGTAGATGCTAAAATCTCTTCAATGATTTAATTCTCATTTCTTTCTAGAGGCACAGAGTCTTAAAATGTTTGCTCCAAAAATATCTCCACGTAGGATTAATTTTTATGTGGAAGTTATGAATGCCCCTAATTAAATAATGTTTATAAAATATATCTATATTTTTAGAGTACAAATGAGAAATGAAAGTTGCAATGTGTTCAAGACTGAAACATAGACATTTTTAAATAGCTTTTTTTCTCCTGCTTATTTAGTCTTGAAGCAGTGTTGACCTTAAAGTATTATTTCACATGTATCCTCATGTAAAAGTTTCAATTTCTTTTTAAAAATTTGGAGAGAGAATTTCTTACTTCCCTGTTAGATGTTTTCAGAAAATCCTGTAGATTTTAATGTTTTGATTGGATAACCTGCTAAAATTCTCCAGTAACAAGGGGTTGATGCTGTTGCACTGGTGGTTGAATGCCCATACCATCACAGTTCTCCTGTGTTACAACCAGCTTCAACTGGGTAATTTCTGCTTGAACCCACAACTTCAGAATTATGTTACTAAGGCTGAAAGGGGAATGCTTTTCCAGTACACAAGGAAATATGCCTTGTTTGTTTTTCCCAGTCTTTAATGTGTTTTAAATGAAACGTTGATCCAAGTGGTATTTGTGATTAAGCCAATACTGTGGTTGAGTGTGTGCTTGTGTGCTACTCTGACCCTTGGATAAGGAGCCCAGATTGTCAGTGTATAGTGCAGTGGTTCCCAGCCTGTGGCTGCAGAAGGGAGCCACTGTTGGTGGACCCAGGTGGAGCACGTTTCTGTGGGGCTAAAAGACCAGTGCAAGCTCCTTGCTGCAGCCAAAGGGATAGGAGATCAGCAGTTTGCAGCTGCTGGGGTCCTTGCTGGAGCCAGAGGGAGTGGAGCACTAATCTGTCTCCCTGGCTGCAGAAGGAAGCCACTGCCTAGGGACCCTGATAGAGTGCACAGGGTTATGGAACGCATGTGGTTTCCATAATGCAGCCAGGGAGACGGGAGATCAATGAGCGAGGAAGCAAACTGCTTTTTGGGGGGCGGAAGGCTGCTGGCAGAGGCTGTGGTCCTTCAGAGCTGTAAAAATGTTATCTGTGGCCCTCAAGCCAAAAAGGTTGGGAACCACTGGTATAGTGGGTCAATTAAATTAGAGGGCTGGAGAGGGCAACACAGATGACAGTGTTTCTTGGGGTGTTAAAGTGCCCTGCGGGACAGTGAGGTTAATGTTAGTCAGTGCAGATGGGGATGTGGGTGCAGATTGGAGTGTCTCTGAGCTGCAACCTGGAGTAGTGGGTAGACCCAGGTTCCCAACCAGCCATTGGGGAAGTGGCATAGCTTTTGTAATCCCTGCTTGCTTTGAGTGGCACTCTATCCCCCTCTAGTGGTGGCTAAGACCCCTAGAGCAGAGGTCTTCAGAGTGTGCTGTGCACCCCACATGGGGGCAATGGAGGAACACTGTGAAGAGTGCAGGAAACCCCACCACCCCAGGGCATGGAGTGGGAAGCCCCCTGCCACTCTGGGTCTGAGAATGGAAAAGTCCACTCCTCCTGGCGCTCCAGGGGAGCTCCTTCCCCCCTGGGGTTCACGGCTGGGAAGCCCCTACAGCCTCGCAGGCTCACAATGGGGGAGCCCCTTTGTCAGCCACCAGGGGCTGACAAAGGGAGCCTCTTTGCCAACCAATCATTTATATAGCAACAGCTACCTTTCCCGCCTTCCTGTTTAGTATCATGTGCTGTCCTTACAATAAGCAGTTGTGCAGTGCTTATTCCAGTGGTGGATTTAATATTTTTTCTTCTCAATGTGGTAAAAAATGGACTGATACTTATTCCCAAAAGATGGTTGTGTTCCAATGAAAGCCAGAAGCTGAAATCGCTAAAGTTGGTAGAAAAAAAATCTACAAAAACAAGAAACTATGATGAAGCTTATTTTGATTTTTGGTTTCACTTCCACTGCAGTTAATAGAGAAATTAGACCTCCATGTCCAGTGTGTGCAGTAACTTTAGCAAATGATAACCTGAAACCAACTAAATTAAGATGCTATTTAGAAAGAGAAGATGGTGGGTTGTAGGAAAGAACCGAGGTTCTTCAAGTGATGTCCCCATAGGTGCTCTACATTAGGTATCATCGAATCCCACATCCCTGATTGGAGATTTTTCCTTTTGTACTCGGCCGGGTCGCACGCATGCAGCGGTTGCCTTGTGGTGCCATTGATGCCTTTTCTGGTGCACAAGTGACCTGACCCCTTTCAGTTCTTTCTCAACTGTTTATCGTCCGGGACAGACCAAGAACAGCAACTACAGTTTTAACTCATCTTACCTAGAATAGGATTATAGAATTGTTTAGTTTTATACTATAAGTATAGTTTAAATAGTTACTTACCATTCCCCCTTCCCCCCCACCCTCCCGCCCAAAAAATTCAAGTAAAATAGGCTACAACTATAGGATGTGCCTGTTTCCCCAGGATTCAAGAGGTGCATTTCATGCAAAAATGTCATACCAGCATTGGATGGCTATTTGCAATATGTACGATACATGGAGGAAACATGTGCCACAGAAGTGCACATTGTAAAAACCTCAGAGCCAGGGCTGGGAGAAATAGGGATCTGAGGCTGAAAGTCAGAGTTATGGAGAAATCCCTCAAACCCTACTCTGACCTGGGACCGAACAAGCCATCCTCAGAAGAAATGGACCACACTCCAAGAAGGAGAGCCTCAAGTCTCCAGTAACAACCATCTCAATGAAAAGCTGTTACCAAAAGGATAGCTGCATCCTGCTCACATGATACAAAAGGGGCAATAGGTTCCGCAGGTACAACACAGTCTGTGACCCCCAGTGACTTGAATTGTCCAGGGATGGAGTAAAGAGACAAGCACAAACAGTTCTCCTTTCAACACAGCACCAAATAGCAGGGCCGGCCCAACATATAGGTGAACTAGGCAGTGGGCTAGGCTATAAGGGGTGACAAATTAAAAGGAGGTGAATCTTTTTCTCTGTTTAAAAAAAAATATATATTATCCCTTATAATGTGGGGAGCAGCACCACAGCCACAGTTTGTCTAGGGGACCAAAAAGAGATAACATGCAAAAACCATTGGAACAGTGATCAACAGCACCCACTGGGGCATCATCAGGGAACACAGTATCGAGTAGGGCACTGAGAAAAAGCATGATACTGACCGAGACCATGGCACCAAAATCAATGATGGCACCGACCAACACCAAGGCACCAGTGATGGTGCCCAACTACACAGCAGTGACAAGCAGTGTGGCCCCGGCACCTCCTTTATAGAAAAAGGACAAACATCATCACACGTTGTTCCCGCAATCTACCACAGGCGGGAGGATGGAATCACCTGTACATTTTGTGCATGATGAAGCATTTTTGCCAGCGCGCTCTCAGTGGGGAAGACACTGAATTAAAAGAAGCTCAGTTTTCATTAGAGTACTTCTCCCCCACCAGACTATCATTAGAGGCACCTGAATATGTACTTGCATAGGAACCAGACCACATCCCAGTATAAACTCACTGTGGCTAGGACCCCCCATGCCACCTAAAACTTAATGGCAAAATTGGGGTGCCTGGGCAGTCTACTCCAGGTCACACAGCAGACTGCCTTGTTCATATACAAGCAGGGAGATATCTTCAGACATTCACCCCCAGCTTTGTCAATAACAACTGCACAAGTGGCACAGGTAGAGAACACCTCTGTCCCCATGCATGACTCTTCATCCTCCTGGATGAAGCAGCAATACTTCCCTTACCCACTCCAAGAGATATCTCAAAACAATTCCATGACCTCTTCAAGAGAGTCACAGAAAAACTGGAAATCCTACTTGAGGAGGTTATGGAGTTGCACCATAAATTGGCTAAAATCCTTCATACAGCAATAGCATCAAAAATTACTTTTCCTATGGATTAATGGAGCCAGCTCATACCATATGTCAGACATCAGCCACCATCCCACTTACTAATAAGAGAAATATACCAGCTAAGGGTATGGAATTCCTCTTTACCCACCCACCTCCAAACTCACTGATGTTACTGATGCCGCCAACCAGAAGTGTAAGCAAATGAATTCCAATTCAACACCACAAGACAAAGATTGGAAGAGACTAGATTTGCTATGCAGAAATGTTTCAAAGCCATAGCAACATGCAACACTTTATGTCAATGAGTGTATCATTTTAATAGCTATCACATTGGCTAGACGTGTAGGAGAAATCAACACATTTATGGCCCATCCACCATATATGATTCTTCATAAGGAAGTCTTAGGCCCCACCCAAAATTTCTATCAAAGATAGTATTGGACTTTCACACTAACCAACCTGTGCACTTACCAAGTTTTTTACCCAAAGGTGCATATTAATGCACATGAAGTGGCATGCCACACATTAGATGTTATATGAACTCTAGCCTTTTACCTACAGAGAACAAAGTGTTCTGAAAATCAGATAAGCTCTTTGTATCAATTGCAGAACACACAAAAGGACAGGCCATATCTAGTCCAAGACTATACAAATAGATAAAGAATGCATCCAGCTATACTATAAAATAAAGAACTTACAGGTCTCTGTAGGAACCATTTCTTAACAGTGTTCCCATAACAGAGATATGTAAGGCAGCTTCAGGGGTCTCTACACATATGTTCACAAGACATTATGCAATTGATCACACATCTAGCAGGGATGCCATACTGTTTTTCTCTGACCCTCATCAATGCTTTTAGCTAGTACAGGGAATTTGACCACTCATCATAGTTTTTCTAGGCCTGAGTTTGAATTCAACACATTGTTTTGTACAACAGTACAAGCTTTAATTGAACTAGGACTGTTATTTCTTTCTTCTAAATCCTTCTTGTCATCTCACTTTACATCTAACTACAGCTTCAAGGCTCTAAAACCCACAAACTTTCTACTGGCCATATTTCAGAGAAGTATGCAGGTCAAATTTGATATGGGGCTATAGGTATTGAATATGATGCGGAGATGAATGACTAAACAGTCATTTTCCATTGGATCTTGAAATTGACTGTATTGCATTGTATTCAGTGTTTCATCCAGACCCATGAAAAGTGATTTAATAGGGAAATCTAGGGCACATGCTTTTTGAAAGAATTCAGTGGCCGCTGAAGCAATGGCTGATGTTTATCTAAATGGAAACAGTCTTAGTATTCCAAACACACACCAGGATCTGTTCCAAATATATTTTACTTATGAGTAATTGGGGAAATGTGCTTTTCCTTTGTGGCAGAATTCCTTTGCATTTTACTTCTATGATTCATCAGATGACTCAAACTCAGGAAAACAGTCTAAAATAGGGATCATTGAATAATTGCATTTCAATTTTGCTGTGAAGCATATGCCATCACGGGACATGCATTGCAAGTTAAATATGTATTGAATCAATTTAATATTCTCAGTGTCCTTTATTACTCATTCATATTTTTTCTTTAGAGGCTTTCTTAATATAGCAGGACTGTGTGTGTGGCAATATAAAGTCCATGCTTTTGAGAAACTTTAAAGTTAGAAACTATTTGCTAGTATTACTGTAAGTGGGTTTCTCCCAAAGAGTCAGTTGATTGATATTCTAATGCAGGAGCTGGCAAAATACAGCCCACAGGCCGGCCCGCCTGAGGCCTCTGTCTGGCCCGCCGCCCCTGGGCAGCTCTCCCCACCCCAGCCGGCACTTCATAGCTATGGGGCTGGGGCCAGCACTGTGGCACTCCAAGGTGGGTGCTGCAGCTCTCCGAGGCCAGCGCTGCCACTGTGCTGCCCCCTTCCGCCTCCCCAGCCGGTATTGCCCAACAGTGCTCCAGGTGTTGAAGCGTGCCGGAGCCTGGTCCAGTGCTGTGGCGCTCTGGAGTGGAGGGCAGGGCTGCCGCTGCACTACCCCTCCCGCCAGCACCGCATTGCTCCGGGACTGGGGCTGCAGTGCGCCAGAGCCGGGGCTGGCGCTGCCCGGTCCCTTCTGCCTCCCCCATCCCCCGCCAGCTTTTCCTCACCCCTGGGCCAGCTGCCCCCCCACTCGCCACCCTCCCTCTTTTCCTCCCCCACCCCACTCTCCATTCCGACCCCAGGCCAGCTCTCTCCTGTCATCACCGGCCACACTCTAAATATTATTGCCCATCCCTGTTCTAATGTAATCTTTGCATTCCTCTTGCTTCAGAAAACTCTAAGGAAAACATGTACAGGAGGAAAAGTCTCAGATGCCCTCCCAGTTTAATGCCCTGGCTTCTGTATATGTGTCTCACTGTGCTCTATTGGATGATGGTATGTATATATATAAACAGCTGCACATGTTTGTTCTCACTTATGGAGCAAGATTCTTCAATGCACCAGCTAGCAACCTGTGCTGCTTGTTTGAGTGTTAGTCCCAATATGGATTCCATAAGGGGTGTGCATGCACGCCATGCTCCAGAAGTGTTTAAAGTAGTCTTTGTCAATCTGCATACCATGCATGTCTGTGTGGTTGTGTCCAAGGTCTTATGAGGCCACACAAGTTGACACATCCTCAGTTCACTTTTATCGCCACATAGCCAGAGTCAGAACATTTCTCCTCTGGCCTTCAAAATCGGTGTAGCAAATAAATCAGTCGATAAATAAAAATAGTGGTCAGTAATTGAAAAGTATATAGTTCATTTATGTTAGTTGATCACCAGTATAGTTAAATGACTTTGTTGATTTCTGTCTGGGCATCCCACCCATTCGGGGGCCTATGCCTTGACAACTCAGGTTCTAGAACTGTGTTTCTTGCCTATATTAGTTTTCAGTCAGCGACAAACATCAGTGCTGCTTCTACTGTTTGGGTGAGGCCCACATTGTCACCCAATGCTCTATTTTTAGATTCTTTGCTACATGAACCCGCGAAGCTAGAGAACTGAGACTCCACAGGTACTCAATGGAAGAGATAATGCATCTGCATACACACTCCAGAGTGACACCAACAGATCTGCTGAAATGCCCAACTTCTCATTGGTAGTACATTCGTCTTCCTCCAGTACCTCACCGGTGGTACTGATAGCCCTGGTGAAGACTCTAAAGGCCCACAAAAAGCATGGCCAAGGGCATAAGGGAGGTTCCCTGGGCCAGACAGCCCCTAAGCACAGTGTTCCCTACCCAAGCTGGGATGAGCTGGGCGAGAAGTCATGAATGAGTTCAAAAGAGCTTTTGATACGGTTTCCCACAGCAGTGTTGTCGCCAAGTTAAGGAAGTATGGGTTGGACGAGTGGACCGTAAGGTGGATAGAAAACTGGCTAGATCAACAGGCACAGCGGGTAGGAATCAATGGCTCGATGTCTAGTTGGCAATCGGTAATGAGTGGAGTGCCCCAGGGGTTGGTCCTGGGGCCGGTTATGTTCAACATCTTCAATAATGATCTTGATGATGGGATAGACTGCGTGCTTAGTAAGTTCGCGGATGACACTAAGCTGGGGGGAATGGTAGATACTCTGGAGGGCAGGGACAGGATCCAGGGAGACTTGGACAAATTGGAACACTGGGCCGAAAGAAACCTCATGAGGTTCAACAAAGACAAGTGCAAAGTCCTGCACTTAGGATGGAAAAATCCCATGCACTGCTACAGGCTGGGGACCAATCGGCTAAGTAGCAGCACTGTAAAAAAGGACCTAGGGGTTATGGTGGACGGGAAGATAAATATGAGCCAACAGTGTGCCCTTGTTGCCAAAAAGGCCAATGGCATATTAGGCTGCATCAGCAGGAGTAGTGCCAGCAGATTGAGGGATGTGATAATTCCCCTCTATTCGACACTGGTCAGGCCGCATCTGGAATACTGTGTCCAGTTTTGGGCTCCCCACTACAGAAAGGATGTGGACAAATTAGAAAGAGTCCAGCAGAGGGCAAAAAAAATGATTAGGGGGCTGGGGCACATGACTTATGAAGAGAAACTGAAGGAAATAGGCTTATTTAGTCTACAGAAGAGAAGACTGAGGGGAGATTTGATAGCAACCTTCAACTACTTGACGGGGTGCTCCAAAGAGGAGGGAGCTAGGCTGTTCTCGATAGTAACAGAGGACAGAACAAGGAGCAATGGTTTCTAATTACAGCTGGGGAGGTCGAGTTTGGATATTAGGAAAACCTTTGTCAGTAGGAGTGTGGTGAAGCATTGGAATGGTGGAGGTGGTAGAATCTCCATCTTTGAAGATATTTAAGGCCCAGTTAGACAAAACCCTGGCTAGGGTGATTTAGTGGGAGTGGTCCTGCTTTTTAGCAGGGGGTTGGACTAGATGATCTCGTGAGGTCCCTTCCATCCCTATTATTCTATGATTCTAAGAGATCCAAAGCAGAACGAAAGACTAAGCACCTAGACAGGTCTCAGTCTGGCACCACCTCAGTAGCCATCGCATTGCTGGTTCCTCTGCTCCGCCAGGTCCATTGGGCCCATTCTGTCTGATACGAGCATACTCCTAGTCCTTTGCACACTGGGCAAATTCTCACCACTGACTTCTTCAGCAATCCTACTTCAGCTGCTAGACAGCCTACCACAGTATGAAATGCTAGACATTTGGCGACCTCCGTCTCTGGTGGATGAAGCACTGTTATTACAGCAATGCATCAGATAAGACCCAGAAAACTGGCACAGGTGGTCTCGGCACTACTGGTTCTGTTGGTTCCAATGGCTCCACCCATCCTGGAGCAATATTCAGACTCTGAGTGGTCATCGGACCAGGGGCCAGTCTTCTCACCTGTGCACAACCTACAATTACCATCATTGGTTGTATCAACCATTGTATGCCCTGCCCCCGCCCCAAATCCCCCAGCAGAGCAATGGTTCTGATACCCTAGTGGCACACCACCACCACAGTGCCAGCTTGCCTGACCTTATTGGCATCATTGAGATCCATATCATGGACAAAGAGCATCACCACCTCAGTATAGACCCCTCCCACCGAGATTTTACTCCCTCGGTATATAAGGAACCACAAGGGATTGCTATGCTCCCAACACCTGTGCAACTGATGGAACTAGTAGAACCATCAATACTGACCAGAGTGTCATCATCTCCAGATGAGGCCCTCTTCTGTCCGGCTCTCTACCTACCAGACAATTAAGAGCAATAACAAGACTTCTTACAACAGCCCTTGATCTCACAGCAGAAACTGTAAATGATCCCGTGGATGCGTTCCTGGCCTGCAGGAATATCTTGGGTTGTGCTCCCCATGCATAAGGGGAAACTACAACCAGCCCAGACAGTTTGGCATATGTCAGCGTCCTTCGCCCCAACACTGAAGCACACAAAGAGACACTACTTCATCCCAGCAAAGGACACATTTTCTTTTCACCCACCCACAGCCCAACTCTCTAGTGTTACTGGGAGCCATGAACCGAGCTGAACAGCAGCACTTCCAGTTCATTCCAGCAGACAAGGCAGCCCAAAATTGAACCTCTTTGGAAGGACGGTGTTTTCTTCCACAGGCATGGAGTTCCACATAACTAGTTATCAGGCCAATCTTATAAAAAGTTGGCAGATTTTCACTCCTCCCTACTAGAGGACAAACAGGTGGAATTCCAGCCACTTATTACTGAGGACAAGCTAGTAGCCAAGGTCACATTGTAGGTGGCAATCAATGCAGTGGACACAGCAGCGTGGGTCCTTGCCTCAGGAGTTGCACTATCAAAAGAGATCATGTGACTGTTATTTTTTCATCCCGGGGAATAGAAATTGGTTTTCTGTATATATTATATAAAGTCATACGCTGTTCTTCCTCACTACCTTCCATTTTAGGGCCTGACCCAAAGCTCATCGAAGTTAGTGGAAGGACTCCCATTATTTTCAATGCACTTTGAATCAGATCTTATCGCTTTTTTCACTTACATAATGCAATTCCGAAAAGGCAATATTGAACATATTTTATAAAATAAGCCTGGAAAATGTGTCTCAATCTATTTATAGTATATATTTTTATGACCTGTTAAGCTACCCAATTTAAACCAGAAAAACAAGGAATACAATCTATTGAGCTACTATGAGCTCACAGTAGTTGGCAGTTACTTTCTTGCATTTCCTGACTTGAAAAAAAGTCTTTAAGCCCTTATCTAGCCAAATGCAATTTTAAATGAACAAGAGAGAAATATTGACTATCAGGGTTAATTATGCAGATATGTATTTTAACTGTACCAGAACAAGAGAAATTGCAGTAAAAGGCTGGAATTAAAATAAAATAAAGTTAATTTTCAAACTCAGCTCTAAATTTGTTAGTCTTTAAAAGTGCCACAGGACTCCTTGTTTGTTTTGCTGAACTAGACTAACACGGCTACCCCTTTGGAACTTAGCTCTAGCTATGGTAACCTCCATTCACTGATTCATAGATTTTAAGGTCAGACGGGACCAATATGATCATCTAGACCAGGGGTCGGCAACCCAAAAGCTAAGAAGAGCTGTTTTAAAAAAATTCCTTCAGTAACCAAGTGTTTTGAAAGCCGCAATGGGTGTAGCCACAATGGGTGGGGATTGGCGGAAGCCTGGAACCAGGAATGCCCCTCCCTCCATCTCCCACAGAGTCCCCCAGTGGTGGTGGGGAGCCTGGAGCCAGGCTTGGGCTACTCACAAGGTCCCCCAGTGCCAGGGTGAGGCTGGAGCCCAAAGCTGCAAGGGGGCAGCCTAAGAGCTGCATGCAGCTCCGGAGCTGCAGGTGGCAGACCCTGATCTAGTCTGACCTCCCACACAATGCAAGCCACAGAACCTCCTGCCCACTTCTGCAACAGACATCTAAGCTATGATTGAGCCATTGAAGTCCCTAAATCATAGTTTAAAGGCTTCAAGGTACAAAGAAACCACCAGCAAGTGACCCATGCCCCCACACTTCAGGGGAAATTGAAAAAACCTCAGAGACCCTGCCAATCTGCCTGGAGGGAAAATCCCCTCCTGAGTCCAAATATGGCATTCAGGTAGTCCCTGCACATGTGGGCAAGACTCACTGGCAAGACTCACCAGCCAGACACCCAAAAAAGAATTTTCTGCACCAACTCAGAACCCACCCTATCTAACATCCCATCACAGGCTATTGTCATATTTAGCACTAGTAATCAAAGTATTTAACAGGCAGTATAAAAGCTACTAAACTTAACTAGACTAAAAGAAATTGTATATAATGTTACGTATAGACGTTCCAAAGATTATAACCTTTTTTTAATGGAACTTTGTGTGTTTTATATTTTCACAAGCCATTTGACATTAACATTATGTTCCTTGTTCACATAGACTGCAAGGACACATTCAGACAGATGCAGAATATTAAATAAGTAAAATTTCAGGGTGAGAGACAAAGGAGAGTTAAAATGTGGAAATTAGGAATGAAATGAAATGCTAGTCACAGGGTAAAATTCTATGATTTTCTCTGGGTGTATAACATGAAATTGTGGTACTGAAAAATCTGCTCTCACTGTAGTTTATGCACCCCATTGGCTTCAGTGGGATTGCTTTGGAGTGAGCAAGTCCCAGTGTTCCCCTGTACAAGACTAGCTTGCGTAAGGAACTGGCTGTAATATCTTAAATTCTGCACCGTACCCTGAGGTTCCAATTCTTCCTCTCAGGTTCCCAAGGGCAAACTCCAGAATGTTTTGGTCTGATGGTTGAGATGATTAGTTCCCTTGCTCATTCCTTTCAGAATGCAATAAAGATCACGCTGACCTTCCTCGCCCATATCTGTCGTTCCGCTCTATTTTATGAATCATTCTTCTTTTCTGCCTTGGTGACAAGAATATTGTCATGGACTCAAGCACACAAAATCTGAGACCAGGGCCAATAATTTGTTCTTTTACTATTTTGTTATAGACAGCCTGTGACTCTTTGGGGATCATAACATGAGCCTGTGGTTTAACTACTTGTATACTATCTGCTTCTATGTCAATTTGTTCTGCCAGCTGCTCTATAACATGGGATCTTCACACATCCATAGAGGCATTTCCGTTTGTGTCTGACTTTAAGATGAGGCCACATCCATCCTCTGTGTGGTGTAGCTAGAAAAGGCTAAAAAAATTAACTAACTTAAACTGACAGATCCCTATTAAAATGGAGGGGAGAAAGAAGGCATTTATAAACAGATCAAGCATATTTTTGTTTTGCAAATTTTGTTTGGGTATGGTTGGCTCCATGGTGAGAATGTCCTTGCTGCCTAGAGCTCAGCAGCTGAAGGTTCTTCCTTGTTTGTTTTAATTAAATGCTTTCCCTGGAAAGTGATGTTTTTAGCTTTAGTGGAATATTCACAGTCTTGCTTGTAGTAACTATTTCAGACAAAAGCTATATGGGCAACTCTTGTCTCTTCCTAGACAGGGGGACTGTGCCCTGTATGTGTGCTTTGAAGTACTGCTTCATTACAGCACTGACGGTGTGTCTACACATGTAAATTAAGTTGACTTAAGCATGCTTAAATCAACTTAATTTACTCTGCGTCCACACTGGCATGTCCTTAAGTCGACTTAAGCTGCTGCTTAAGTCGACTTAAGGAAATTCAAAGTCGACTTTATAACACCTCGTATAAAGTCGAGTTTGAAGCTTAAGTCAACTTTTTAAGTCAACTGAAGCAGTGTGGACGCCCAAAGTTGATTTAGTCGACTTAGGGCATGGGTCCCTTCTCACCGGGACCACTCAGGTCCCGGCAAGAAGGGACCGTGGGACTCCCTTCCTTCCCGGCAAGAAGGAAGACATGCGCTTCCTTCTCTCCAGGACCCGTGC
>ML685865.1:2075276-2116944 GCA_007922175.1 Pelusios castaneus
TTTAATTTCCTCCCATTCTGTAAGTTTCCCATCTTCAAAGCGTCTGAGGAAGTGGGATTTTCTCCCATGAAAGCTCATGCGATAAATAAATCTGTTAGTCTTTAAAAGTGCCACAGGACTCTGTTGTCTTTCTACAATAGACTAACACGGCTACCCCTTTGGAATTTGACTACACTGGCTAAGTCGACTTTCTAAAATCGACTTAGCCAGCAAAGTCAAATTAAAATGAGGTTTAAGAAAGTCGACTTAATTTTTCCTTAAGTCGACTTAAGCAGCTGCTTTCTAGCCAGCAAAGTCGACTTAAAATGAGGTTTAAGAAAGTCGACTTAATTTTTCCTTAAGTTGACTTAAGCAGCTGCTTAAGTCGACTTAAGGAAAGTGTAGTGTAGACGCAGAGTAAATTAAGTCGACTTAAGAAAGTTTAAGTTGACAATTTACAAGTGTAGACGCACCCACGGGGTATTTCTTGTCTTTCTCATTATAAACAGTGATTGTCACCTCTCTTACCCTCCCTATCTGTTGTTCCCTCAGTTTGAATCAATACAACCTGTTTGATTTGATTTGCTGAAGTAATCTGACCTGATCCTGTGATTACACTTCACTGCATCTATCCCTCCTCCCTATACTTTTTTCTATTTTCAAGCATGTGATGAAGTGGGATCTCTCCCACAAAAGCTCATGTGATAAATACATTTGTTAGTCTTTAAAAGTGCCACAAGACTCTTTGTTTGTTTTTCTTCTTCAAGTAGTGTCCCTGTGGATGCTTACTTGAGGTGTTGGTGCATCCTCGCATAATTGATCAGAGGTTTTGCTGGCAGTGCTTGCCCGCGTTGCACATGCATCATCGCGGTCTCATGGCATCATTGGTATTCTTTTTGGCACACACTACCCAGCCCTCCTCTGTTCCTTGTCTACCATCCACAGTCGAAGACAGAGCTTCTAGCCATCCCTCACAGTTCATCCAAAATATTACCTGTTTGTAGACATTTAGTCAGTTTTCTCTTGCTTTTAACTTAGTTTATCCTAGTTACCTCCCCCATATCTCCCAAAAGTTATACTTACCCTTAAGCTAGTTATTTTTTCCCTCATCAATTCAGGTGTCATGCCAGGCTCACCCAGTTTCAAATGTTGCTCTTCATGCACAGATGCAATGCCAGCATCTGACATGCATCAGATGCCTGGAAAGGGGAGATATATCACAGAAATACCTCCACTGTAAAAATGTAAAGTCTAGAGCCAGACAAAACAGAGAACTCTGATTGAAGCTAATTCTAATGGAGAGATCTCTTAGACCTGCCTGACCTTGGTGAGGAAAAAGTGGTCTCACAACACAAGATTACCTGGAAATGCATTTAATCCACCCCACCCCTGCCTCCTCCATAGCACTGAGCACAAGAAAACAAAATCACTGCCAGAAGCTAAGCGACCTAGTACCAAAGAGGCTACTGGTTCCTCAGGTACACTGCCGAGCACAGTGTCTAAAGAGCCCTCCCACACCAGCATGGAGCAAAAGAATAAATCAAGGCACCTACACCCGGACATGGCACCACCACAGCCAGTGGTCAGTAAAACCTCGAAAACGAGCCTGACATCGGCACTATCCAAAATTCCATTGCCAGCCAAAGTCTTGGTACCAGCAACTAGCAAATTGCACATCCCAGCACCAATAGCGCCAGCAGCACCAACAGTACCTCCTGAACTGACTGCTATCACCGAAAGAATCTCAGCACCGATGCCAACTACACCAGCACCGAGGAAGCATATTGAGAAGCACAGACAGCATGAGCAGGAGGAGGAATTTCTAACATCCTCCCCTATATCTCCACCATATAGCACAGATACATCTGCATGTTTTTCTCAGGATGAGCCCATCTCCACCGCTATCTTTTTCAAATGGTGAGGACTATGACAGGCCCCCAGCTGTCCTCTCTTAAGGGACAGGTTGTCAAACGACATCCATACTCCAAAATGCCACCACACCCATGGTTTGGACCCCCTGGTTCATTCCACCTGTGCCCTACCATATGCAGTGGCCAAGTTGGGACATGTGGTTCTCTTATTCTGCTTCCTACAGCAGATTATCCACCTCTTATAGGCATAGATCCAGATCACCACCCAAGTCTGCCTCAGCATCAACTGAGCATGAGCCTTGAGCATAGAGGAGCATACGAGGGAAACCACATCACCCCGTCACAACTGATCCTCCTCCTCAGATGAGGTCATAATCCCATTGCCGCTCACCATGCTGATGACTTCCAACAATTTCAGGACTTATTCAAGAATGGTGGACAATTTAGAGATCTCACTGCAAGAAGCAGCAGAATCAAAACATAAGCTCCTAAAAATTATACAGAATTTGGCCTCTTCGAAAATTGCCCTCCCTGTGGATGATGCCTTATTGGAGCCTGCCAATAAATCTGGCAAACACTGGCTAACATCCCTCCCACCTGTAAAAAAGACTGACAAAAAAGATGTCCCTGCTAAGGACACAGAATACCGTTTTACCTATCCACCACCGAACTCTCTGGTTGTAGAAGCTGCCAACCAGAGGAACAAGCAGCAATATCACAAGTTCACACCTCAGGACAAGGTGGATAAGAGACTTGACTTACCTGGGAGAAAGGTATATACTTCTGCAACCCTGCAATTGAGAGATGCAAATTACTATCACAACTACTAAGGAAAATTAGCAGAATTTATTGAACAAATCCTAGAGAACAAGAGGGAGCAATTTCTACCTATGATAAAAGAGGGACAATTGGTCATAGGGACAGCTCTACAAGCTGCCCTCGATTTGATTGATAAACCCACCAGGACCATGGCAGTAGTAGTGGCCATGTGTACAGCTTCATGGCTACATTCAGCAGTTCTACTCGGGCAACTTCAGGCCACTATCAAAGATTTTCCTTTCAATAAGAAAAAGTTATTTGCAGAGAAGACCAATGATGTGATGCATATCATGAAGGACTCTCATGCTATGCTTTGCTCCTTGGGCATCTACACACCTGCCACAAGAAGAAAGCTTTTAGATATCAGCCATACAGTTCCAGGTACCAATAACCCTCCACAGCACAGGAGATACGACTTGTCATGTAACAGACATTGAACCTAATGACATAGACAATCAAATCAGTAGCCATCAACATCTCAGGCTGCCCCTTCCAAACCTCAGTTTTGAGGGTTTGGTCATGTGTCTGCCTGACCTCCCCCGGTTTCTAGAACCACAGACAAATACCATCCTCTTCAACCATCGACTACACCAGGGGTATCAAACATGCGGCCTGCAGGCCTCATCCGACTCGCAAACTTCTTCTATCTGGCTTCTAACAGAGAGGGAGTGTGGTCTCGCATATCCAGAGCTCCACGATGCCATGAAAGTGTCAGGTCTTGTGACATTGCAGAGCACTGGGTATGCAAGACTGCACTCTGTGGCTATGTCTACACTAGAAAAGTTAAGTTGAATTTATTAAGTCGACTTAATAAAGTTGACTTTAAGTCGACTTAAAGTCAACCTTATTAAGTTGACTTAACAAAAGTCGACTTTACTTTTCTAGTGTAGACATAGCCCCTTTTCGACCTTAAGTCGACTTAACACTTTAAGGTCGACTTAGGTGCTAATCCCCTAATAAGGTTGACTTAAGCATTAAGTTGACCTAAAACAAGGTATTATTAAGTTGACTTAACTTTTCCTTAAGTTGACTGAAGGAAATGCTTAAGTCGCCTTAAGGAAAGCCCAGTGTGGACGCAGAGTAGTTTAGGTCGACTTAAGCCTCCTTAAGTAGACCTAACTTGTAAGTGTAGATGCACCCGGTAAGACTACACTCTCCCTAACAGAAAGAAAGAGAGGGAGAGTGTGATCTCGCATACACAGCGCTCTGCGATGCCATGAGAGTGCACTAATATTTCAATTTATGGTATGCACGGCCCACTTGAAATACAATTTAAGTCAAATCTGGCCCACCATAGCAAATGAGTTTGACATCCCTGGACTACACACTTTCTATTCATGTTGGGTGAACATTACAATGGACAGATGGGTCCTGTAGATTATCTGATATGGATACCCTTTCATCTCAACACCTTCTACCCATCCCCCTTTCCCGTCCCTCTTCAGGGACCAATCTCACGAGCACCTATTGAGATAAGGAATTGAATATCTACTATAAATAGGTGCTATAGAATACGTTCCCTCCCAACACAGGGTCAGAGGTTTTTACTCCCCATATTTCCTGAGCCACAAGAAGAATGGAGGTTGGAGACCAATCTTACACCTCAGAAAACTAAACGAATGTGTAAAGTTACCAAGATTCAGGATGGTCACTTTGTCTACTATAATCCTGGCACTGGAAAAAGGGAATTTGTTCATAGCCCTCAACCTCCAAGATGTGTATTTCCATGTTGCTATTTGTCCCACTCAAAAGATTCCTCAGGTTCACCCTAGGAACCAATCATTATCAATATATGGTGCTACCCTTCAGTCTTTCCATTGCCCCAAGAGTTTTTTCCAAGATACTTGCCATCATTGCTGCGCACCTGTTTAGGAAAAGGGTTACCATATTCCCCTACGATTCCCTGATAAAGGCACACAACCAACTTCAGACCAGGCAGGTGGTAGAAATTACAATCTTGCTTTTTCAAAATAAACATCAAGAAATCCACCAAAAAAAAAAAAAAACCTTGTTCAACAAATAGAAATTATAGCCAGATCATCCCTACTGAGACACAGATTCGACGCTATAGTGAGCCTACAAACCGAAATACAGAACATCCTGACCATAACTGCTTGCACCTGCCTTCAAATGTTAGGACATATGATAGCAACTATCTTTGTAGTACAACACACCACTTCATATGTGGGCACTGCAAGTATGGCTCTCAACTGTGTACAAACCTTACAGACGTCCACTACACAAAACAGTAACAGTGCAAAACAAAATCAAACGATTTTTGACATGGTAGACACATCCCTGCAATCTAATATCTGGTATGCCATTCACACAGGAAACACCCTCAATTATCAAAGGAGTACTGTGTTAGTCTAGTTCAGCAAAACAAACAATAAGTCCTGTGGCACTTTTAAGACTAACAAATTTATTTTGTGCATGAGCTTTTGTGGGTGAAGTCCTAGTTCATCAGATGCCAGAGAGTGGAAAAAGCTTACAGTGAAAAAAACTTACCGTATGGAAAGGAAAGATAAATCCTCTGATTACATTTTGTTGCATCAGGTCAGATTACTTCAGCAAATCAAATAAGTTATATAGATTCAAACAGTGTGCAATGACATTTTAGAAAGTGGTGAGGTTGAGAAAGATGAGAATCACTATTTGTAATGAAAAACAAAGAAGGAGTAAAAGTGCCACAGGACTCCTTCATTATTTTTCCAATCAACGAGGACCGGCCTACACCTAAAGTGGAGCACCCAGAGGGACACACATCTCAAAGAACCTCAGTGACTACACAGGGTGAGTAGCCCTCTCTTTTGTGGTTCAACCCCAGGAGGAGTTGTCACCACCTGCCTTGTAACCCTCCTTTAAAGAGAAAATGCACAGCTTATTATTTCAACTGGAATTAACAATTGCTTAAATTCAAAGAGCACTGGGCTGGTTTAGATAAAAAGTAAAACAAATCTATTTAATCAAAAGAGAAGCTTTAAAGGAGTTTAAGTATATGGAGTAAAGACAAAAAGGCAAATAAAAGTAAAAATATGCTCTCTAATGGCTAAGACCAACTTAACAAGTTACAGTCTTTATTTAAGGTAGATTTCTTACCAATCTTTCTTCTTTCCAAACAGCACTTATTTTGTCAAAGTCAGGACCATCCACAGTAGTATGAGGTGTTGGTTTCCCACGGTGAAAGATAACCCAAAGTCTTTGGGTCCCCTCATATTTCTGAATTCATTTATTCTGTTTCGAGCCAAGATGACTACATGCTGTTCTTCCCTTCCTGTGGACCTCCCATCTCCATGCATTGATTCATATGTAAATAGGTCTTCCATTGTTTAATCTCATAATATTAATTTATTTTGGACAGGTAGCTAGCTGCCTTCCTTCTGGTCTTGAAGAGAACTTCTTTCTCCCTTTGTTTGGTCACATACTTAAAAAGCATAATATTAGTAAATATTCTCATATAGTGTTAATACATATATTTTACAATGATATCGATGATCATCACTAGTGTCATTAGCTTTCATAAAAGCCCTACCATGATAAACTTTTATTATAAAGTAATTAATAGTGCATATTATTTCAATTATTTATCATTTGAGGTTCAGCCCCTCCCCCCGCCTTTACAGTTGAGACTCTCCCTCCCACTCACTATGTTGATGGATTTGTTCACCTTTTATGTAAATATGCCTTCATTGTGTCTGACTGACAACTGAGCTAGTAAGCCAAGCAAATACATTCCATTGTCTAAGATAGACAGGGCTTATGAATTGCTTGCTAAACACATTCTAAGAATGTAAGTGTAGCACCTATCGATAATTCTTTGTACACATCTCATATATAAATCCCACAAGACTATTAATGATCAGTGAATCATTCACTTTCCAATGATACCTTTTAGATACAAATCATAACAACAGTGTAGAAGAATGCAGCTAGGGAGCATTGATAAGGACTGTTGCTGTTTCTGTGCATTAGCCTTGAAGACTTGTTCTGTCAGTCAGAACTAGTTGCCTGTTTCTGTGTCTGTTATTTTGTCCTTGTTTTCCCGAATAAGGAAGGATCATAGCTGTACTAATGAGAAGTTGCAGCTCTTTCCTGTCTAGTGTATTCTGAGGATCTATAAAGGATACTGCCTGACATCACGGGGGTGGAGATGGTCTTTGCTCTCTCCCCATGAGCGCTCTCATATTCTGAATAAAAGGCTTCATGGTCACGCTCAAGTTTATTGATTTGGAGTCTTTCTTTGACAACAGTGTGTTAGGTGTAGTAAGTAAGTCAGGCCCAATGAGCTGCTGACACAATGTAGTGAACCACCAATGGTCCTGTCACAATGATTAAATAGTGGCTTTTTTTCAGTCTTAGCAGGATTCAAGAAACACAACACATTTTGTCTCTTACTAAGCACAATATTAATCTTCCCTTGGAAAAATGCAAACAAATCCCTCCCTTGGAGCCTATCAAGGTCTCTTGGATAGCACTCAATAGTAGATGCATATTTAGTTACTTTTTTTTTTTTAAAGATATCACATAAAAAGCAATGGGCCAATCTCTGCCCATAGCTATGATATACCTGTCAACTATTTTAAAGAAATGCAGCAGCCAAAGAGAGTTCCCCTCCACCCCCAATCCAAAGCCAGGAAAATGATCTGGCCAAGTCTCTCAGCCCCAGCTGCATGGTTGCGTCTTCATAATGTGGAGGATGATACTGTCCTGCGCATCATTCTTGCCCCAGTCCATGTAAGTTTCCTCTGATAAAATTTATGCACAGTGCCAATTCAGTTTCTTGGAAATTTTCCTCATGCTAGTCTCCTCAAGACAGATACCAAATCTTCACTGAAAGCCTAATTCAGCATAATTTACTCAGGCAAAAGAAATAAAGATGCATAAGTGAGGTAATGTTGCTCTTAAATGCATGAGAAGATGATTTTAAGTTTCTGGTGGCAGAATGTGATGAATACAAGATGGTATTAAGAAATTCTGAATCTTCCAGAGAATGGGATCCAATTCCCATCAGCTTTCAAATTAATTTAAAAAAAAATCTTTTGACTCCACTATTTGAATTCTGAAAGAATGGGAAAGTGACTAGCTACATGATTTTAATGTGGATGGTTTGGTTTATTTTATCAATAGGGATAGAATCCCATGGAAACCAATGTTTGCCTAAAGAACTCAGCAGTGGCCTCTTCATATCTATTTAAAATGTGGGAATTATCTGTGATACCTGTAATAACTGTGTGGCTCAAAACTGTAGGTCCACTTCTATTTACGGGTTTCTTAAGAGATACTAAAAGACAATATCACTTTACACAGATGACTAGTAAAAAATTTAAAATGTTCATAGTATCTTACAGTGCAATGGTGTTACGGAAGAGCGGTGAAATACCACACATAGCAAATGTGATAGGGGTCCGCAGTGTACAGGAAAGTACAACTGATGTTTCAGAGCCCTGTGCTGTCTGAAATGAAATTAATGCCACAAACCCTCCTATCTGCACATGGTTCCTGTGGCACTTGAAACTCTAGTGCCACATTTATTGTTTGCCACATCAAGCTGCAGATGTCTGCTGATAGCAAGTTATTGCTGCTTGGAGCAGGATTGGTTAGCTATCAGTTTTCTTTGATAATTTACATGTTTTATCCAGGATAGTAGCTACAGTATTTGGCTTTGTTCTGTTCTCCTGTATTTCCTCAGACCACACACTCATCCTTTCCTTCTTCTCCCCAAAATATTTTATGGAATCTCTGCATAGGACCATTTTGGGGCTGTTGGCATGGCGGAATGCTAAGTAGAAAAATTGGTTTGTGCACAGAACTTTGAGATAAATTTTGTAGTAGATTGTTCTTGTTGGCCTGCAAGCCACAGGAGCATGTTGGCATTTTTTAAACATTGTGCCTCTTACACTATGCAAAGATGGATATTGCAACTATATTAAGAAGGCGGGGGATGCAAAATCAATTGCAATGTTGTGCAATATAACTGAACTTACTTTGAGTAATATTATATTAATAAAATATTTAAAGCAAAAGTTTATTACAAACACCTGACTGAAAAATGTGTTTTGTTGAGCTACACTAAAGTTCTAGAAATCTGTACCAGAAGCTTCAGAGCTGAATACTGCAACATTCTGACTGTTGTACTCAGGGCTGGATTAATCAGCTGTAATCAGGGCTGGGGGGACCTTGGGGCCTGAGGGCACTCCCGCCCTACCCCTGCTCTGGCCAGTCTGCTGGGGAGAAAGGGGTGGCTGGCGCGCAGGCCCCAATGCAGCCCTCCCCCCCCAGGGCAACAGAGAGCTGTGTGCCACCGAGCTGGAAGCTGGAGCCAGCGCAGGACGGGAGAGAGCACAGAGCCTCACCGCTCTGGCTCCAGGACCTGCCCCCTCCTCCCTTCCTGAATGGGGTGGTAGTCTGCGGATTAACATTAACGATCTCAATGATGGGATAGATAGTGTGCTTAGTAAATTCGCGGATGACACCAAGCTGGGGGGAATGGTAGACACGCTGGAGGGCAGGGACAGGATCCAGGGAGACTTGGACAAATTGGAAAAGTGGGCGAAAAGAGACCTCATGATGTTCAACAAGGACAAGTGCAAAGCTCTGCACTTAGGACAGAAAAATCCCCTGTACTGCTACAGGCTGGGGACCGATCGGCTAAGTAGCAGCACTGTAGAAAAGGACCTGGGGGTTATGGTGGACGGGAAGATGAATATGAGCCAACAGTGTGCCCTTGTTGCCAAAAAGGCCAATGGCATATTAGGCTGCATCAGTAGGAGTATTGCCAGCAGATCGAGAGATGTGATAATTCCCCTCTATTCGACACTGGTCAGGCCGCATCTGGAATACTGTGTCCAGTTTTGGGCTCCCCACTACAGAAAAGATGTGGACAAATTAGAAAGAGTCCAGCGGAGGGCAACAAAAATGATTAGAGGGCTGGGGCACATGACTTATGAGGAGAGACTGAAGGAAGTAGGCTTATTTAGTCTGCAGAAGAGAAGACTGAGGGGGGATTTGATAGCAACCTTCAACTACTTGAAGGGTTGCTCCAAAGAGGAGGGAGCTAGGCTGTTCTCGAGGATAACAGAGGACAGAACAAGGAGCAATGGTTTCAAATTACAGCTGGGGAGTTCGAGGTTGGATATTAGGAAAAACTTTCTCACTGGAAGGGTGGTGAAGCATTGGAATGGGTTACCTAGGGAGGTGGTGGAATCTCCGTTTTTGGAGATATTTAAGGTCCGGTTAGACAAAACCCTGGCTGGGATGATTTAGTAGGAGTGGTCCTGCTTTTAGCAGGGGGTTAGACAAGATGACCTCATGAGGTACCTTCCAGCCCTATGATTCTATGATAGGGGTTTTAGGGGCTGGAGCCCAAGGCCCCCTTTTCGCCAAGGCTTAAGCCCGTAAAGCACCTTTGATCCAACCCTGGTTGTAATAATGCATTGCTGCCTATAATTCTGCATTGCAGAATCAATCTGCTGTCGGCTGCAGACACAATAGAAAGGAACTGTTGTATTTCTGTACACTTGGATGATAAACCATTCATTCCAAGAAACAGTTAGATGCACCATGTCTTAAATAATAAGTGTTGGGAACTTGCATTCCCAGCAGTAAATGACATGAAATGCTAACCAATCCTGGAACACCGTATCTTTATTCTTTGGTGCTTTTCTTATAAAAATTGGACAATTGCTCAAAGGGAACAAAATTATTTGGACAACAGGAATACAGGAAAGAGGGAAAATCTAACATTCCATTCAGACAGATAAACTCAATTCTTACAAGCCTACAAACTAGCATGAGTTTAAAGACCACAGTTTGTCTATTGTCTGTAGAATTTATATTAGACTGTTATGGCCAAGTCATTTTCTCTGTCTTGCTAGCTTAATAATCAAACCTAAATACAAACAAACTTATTTTCCAACTTTTTCCAATTTACATAATACTTCACCAGTGTTTGAGCACAATCGTGGGAGCCAGAGCCTTGTCACATCTCCGAGAGCTCTCGTGCTAGTTTCCACCATGGCCTTGTATGAGACAGGCAGGCTGACTTCATTTCCCTACCGATTAAATAGGGATAGTAATAGGGCTGGCCACAAAATATGAATTGTGCCACATACATAAAATGTTGACTTTTAAAATTTGTTTGCTCTGATGCAACTCTGAAAATTTTCATGAAAAAATAAGTTAGCAAGCTTGTGCACCAGAATAGCCAGTAGTGCTGGAGGTAGAACACTCAACCAGCATATAGGGGACTGATGTTCAAGCCCTGCTCTACTTGAGTCAGAGCTATAGAGATATTCTCTCCCTGGTCCAATGCATACTTAATTATTTATAGACAGTAAAACAGCTTCAACAGAAGAGATTGAGAGAGAACAAGAGGCTGAAGTCCAGTGGTTAGGCACTCACATAGGATGTGAGAGATGGAGGTTAAAGCTTGAGCACAGCAGGGCCTTTCACCTGGGTCTCCCACATACTAGGTGGATTTTCTAACCATTGATCTTCTGGTTATTTGGGGGTGGCAATCTCTACCTCTCTAATTTTGGCCAGAAATTCCATTCTTGACCTGACAAACCTTAATAAAACCTGAAACTTTTCTTGGGAAGTAGCATTTTCTGAGAACAAAAAAAGATTAATCGTGTCCTGATCAGCTCCATATAATATTGATTTTGCTATTTTTACAAAGTATTATGAAAAAGAGAATTAATGGTTGCAAAATGCTTTGAAGATTAAAAGTGCTAAATATGATGACAGTTATTTCTTATTTTGTACTTTTGGCCTTTCCTGAGAAGATTATGTAGCATCATTCTCTTCAGAGGTGGAGATAAGAACCCATTTGAAATCTCTTCTCAAGGACTATAACTCTCAAATCTGAAGTATAATTGTCAGAAAAAGAATCTCACTCTGTACTCCCAGCTAATTATTATTTTCCCTTTGACTCAGCCCAAGGCTGCAAGACCTTTACATTCCCCAAACAGACAGATAATTAACTGTCCGTTCAGCATATTCAGAATTTAAAGCCAGAAGGGATGACCAACTAGTCTTACCTCCTATATGACTCAAGTCATTCAACGGGCAGCTTGCTCCTCCTTCTGTATATTACTTAGAAAAGAGGATGGAGAATGGCAAAGAAATTTGAGCCTGTACCTCTCAACATCAAGTCCTTCAGTTTTTGATGAGCCCAAATGACACCACCAGCCTTCAACTACCATATGACTAGAGAGGGCTTGAAGAGCCAGTTGGCCTAGTTGTTGGAGTGCTTGACTTCCTGTCCCCTGCTGCTGCAGTTGAGGAGCCTCAATCTTTCAGATGGGAGAACTTAGGCCTTCCTACTCAACGGTGTGCCAGTCCCAGGCCTTATGCAAGTCAATCCTTGAATTGGGAAGCCTCCAGCAGCATGTTCACTAATCTGGGCTACTTCCTAATATTGACCCTTCGGATTGGGGCATGGCCCCTACATTCCAAGTTTCTGTGATGTCTTGTCTCTAGTAGTGCCTTCTCATTGACCTAGGGTGACGTCCTGCTGCAGTCCCAGGTTCCTCTGAGTAGGGCAGCAGTAAGTTTGGTAGGCTCAGAACCCCCACAAGATTTTCATGCTTTAGTCACCCAGGTTCTGCTTAGGCTGGGTGCTTCTAGGCCTCTTTTTCTGTCTCTTTGGGCCAAGAAGACTCTGCTGGGTTCCTCGTTGCTGCCTCAGCTAGTTCCTGCCTCTTCACCAGTCAGCCCCAACTGAGCCAGGCTCCCTGCTTCCCACCCCTCCCCCCGGCCTGGCATTGGCTGCAAGTCTAACAGGGCAGGGCTATCTGGGCCCAAAGGCTCTCTTTAACCTCTTCCAAGCTGATAGGTGGTTTCTCTGCTTCACCACCTCAATAGCCAGTTTTATAGCCAGAAGCAAACTGTCTTGTCACAGTGAACCAGGCAAGACTCTGCCTCCTTATATTTCTATTTGTAGCAGAATGGACTTGGAGCTTTGGGAACATCCCCATATACAATAACACTTATTTTGGCCCACGTCCACCTCTAACATCTTGATGGTTCAGTTCTTGCCTACCTCAAACAATTTAGAATGACAACTGTACCACTCCTGGTGCAATGTTATTCTGTTTCTATAAGCCATTATTTTTTAGGCTTTTTATCTTTGGCTGATACTGGCTGAGTGGCCTTAGCAGCAGTAAACTATTCTGTAACTAAGGCTCACTGGTCATCATGCTTCCATCCATGTACAGAATGTGATAAATGGTGATTGCTTTTATACTAACCCATTTGTGCATGCCCATAAAGAATGCAGATATCAATCAAGTACACTCAGATGCAATCTGACTCCTTTCTTTCCTCTTTTTACATATTGATGTGGAAAATGAATGTCATGATTGGGCCTGCCTATATAATACTTATGAGCATTTCTAAGCTCTGAGCCTCATAGACATAAAACGCTTAGATAATCTACTTTTAATCTATGTGCTACAAAGAACTAATATATATAATTCATTTTCTATGCTCTTTGATGAAATCCTTCATGTAGAGGTGTTTGTTAGATACAGCTAAGTTATAACTTTGATACAAGAATCTTCTCTTTAAAGGTCATCAATTGATCAGTAAAAGTACTTATAAAACAATATACTGTAATGTTTTGGACTATTGTAGTATTTTTAAGCATTGTTCCATTTGACATCATACAAAGTGTCAATGAGCAGTAGTTTTCAAATCTGACATTTCAAAGGACTTCTTGGTTTTCTGGGCAATTAAGTAAGCTGATTTATTTCTTCTACTGCTTTCACTGCACAAATGTTAATATGCTAACAGATACAAAGAAAGATAAAGATTCAGGTAGTGCCAATGTTTTATCACAGAAGGGCTTCATTTACAAAAAGAATGTTACTTCTAACATTGCACAGGCTAGTTATCTAAATGCAATAGCTGCTGCCAGAACAAGGTCCAAACAACCTCAGTGGGCATTCTGCCAGCCTAAAGATAGGAATGAGGGGAAACAGAGAAAAGACCATGTTGCATATAGAGGTGAGTAAGTCAACAGAAGCTTTGCTCAAGTTCAGTGCTTAAAAACTGTGGTCCTGAATGTAGACAAAACAAGAATACACCTAGTGAAGATAGAATATCCAAGTTTTATAGTGCAGGCTCCAATAGTCTGCTGTGATGTTAAGGTGAGCATTGATACTTTTGAAACAGCACTTTGTGAACATCACAGGAAAATATATTGTAATTTTCTCTTTTTAAAATTAATTCATGCTCAGAAATAGTACTCCAGTTCCTCCCTAACCCCCCCCCCAAAAAGAATAGCTGCTTGAGTAAAGTTGCTCATTCCTTCCCCATCACGTTCTTCAATCTTATGAAGAGGGTCAACTTTTAGGCTGAGAAGATAATTTTGTTTCCAAAGACAGCCAACAAGGATATCAGTTATAATGGTGATTTTTTTTTAATATGGACACTTTTACACTAGAAAGTAAAGAGACACGGTCAGACTTCTCCTTAGCTTTAACTTTTCAGTCTTATTAATCACCCATTTTTGTGACTAGCAGTTATCTTCCTAATGTCTGCCCATCCTGATTTTACAGCTATCGTTAAAACAAGATGGATCTCTAATATTGCAAACTCAAAATATAATTCCACGTAAATTATTCAATGAAGATGGGATGGTGTACAGGAGAAAGGTGAAGGATTTTTCCCCCTTCCATTCTTTATACATAAAATCTCTGAAGAGGGAGGGCAGAAAGCACAAAACTCCAAGCTCCCACACTATCTGTCTGTTGCCACTGGGTTGGCAGTGTGTAAGAGCAGGATGGGTGTTAGACGCATGTAAGAGGAATGCAGCTGTGAGTGTGAGCTCAGTCCATAAACCAGAGGTGCAAATTCAGGGAAGAGAGGGGTTTTCTCTAATTTGCAGTAAACTCGTTTCCCAGGCAGCTGCCCCGCCCTGGAGGTACTGTGTGATGTTGAGCAGAGTGGGATTTAAAAACTGGCCAGTCCAACAGGGGCCGTGGACTGGCAGCTGGCAAATGCTGCTTTACGGGGGGCAGCTCGACTTTTTCCAGCGCAGGGGCCAGAAAATAACGGAGAGGCTGCGGGAGCACCGCACGAACACGCCGCTGGGGCGGGAAGCGGGGCTCCAGCTCGGCAGAGACTCGGGCGCTTTGCGCCTGTGCCCGTTGCTGGAGGAGTGCGCGGTCCCTGCGGCAGTAGCGGCTGTCCGAGGGAGGGGCCACCCCCGCAGCTGCGCTTGGTGCGGCCCAGCCTCCATAGGCGGAGCCGGTCCCGCCCGGCTTTACTCAGCGGGCGCGGCTCCCCTCAGGCGGGGCGGACTAGCGGGCTGTGGCCGCTCCGCCCCCTGCGCAGGCCCCGCCCGTGGCCGGGTCACGCCCGGACGCCGCTCGCTCGGGCGAACTGGGCGATGCTCCGGGGCTGCTCCGCCGCCGGTAAAGTCAGGCCCGCGGGGCCTCCCGCGTCACGTGATCCCGTCTCCTGGCCGTTATAACCGCCGCGCGCCCCGCCCCCCTGCAGCGGCGTTGTTCGGCCGGTGCCGGTGCGGGGAGAGGAGAGGCCGGGCGCGCGGGTCCGGCGGTTTCGCGCCCTCCGCTCCCCGGCGCGTCGGCTTAGCTGGGCAGGTGCGTGTCTGCGCAGCCCGGGGCCGCGGCGGTTGGCGCGGTGCCCTGCCTCGGGGCCGGCTCCGCCGCGCCTTGCTGTGGGGCTGCGTCACCCAGCGCCGCCTCCCGCTGGTCCGGAGCCGGGCGGGGTGTGACTGGGGCTGCGCCGCGTGGCCGAGCGATGCGCGCTGCTTCCCGCGTGCGGGGGCCGCTGCGGGGTTATTCGCGCTCCGTCCTGCGCGGCCTGTGGCTGCTGCTAAAGCGACTCGCCGGCGGCACGGGCCGCCCGTGGGCCTCCAGCCCGTCTCCCTTCGGCGCTGGAGAGCGGCTGCCGCTCCTCCTCGGTAACCTCTCTGCCTTGCTTTCCCTGCGCTGCTCCTGCTGCTGGTTTGTGGATGTTGGCGGCTTCTTGTTGTGAGAGGAGAATGTGTGTGTGTCCTGGGCCCAGGCGGATCGGTATGTATCTTGCGATCGTCCTCCCTGCCGAGCAGCTGGGGCTGGGGCCGGGGAGAGTTAACGGGGGGCTCATTGCCCGTGCTGGTTAGTGCCCCAAGAGAAGGGCCAACTGGCTTCTCATGGGGGCTAATGTCTGCGGAGGTTAAAGCTCCTTCCTTTGGGTCCCTCTCCCCCCACATCCCTTCTCAAGACACTGTCCATCTCATTCTCATGAACGGGACCCGCCTGGCGTTTGAAACTGGCTGGCCTGGAGTAGGTTTCATTTTGTAATAGGGGGGAAGAGGGTGGAAGATGTAATACATAAAAACCATCCTTAGTGCTTTTTAGGGAGGGACTAGATTTTTTTTTTTGTATGTGTCCGTCCAGCATCAAAATATGGTGGTTTTAATATATTAATACAAATATTCTGATGCTTTAAAATGTTATGGAATTGTATATAACACACACACACACAAAGTAAATCCAGCAGCCACATAGCTTTAAATACAGTGTCCACAGAATTGTATAACACAGCTCTGCACAATAGCTAATATATTTATGATCTGAGAAGTGTTGCTTAAAAGCAGGCATGGCTTTAATCAATTGAGACACCAATTAGTAGTATTTGCACTTAATTTTACCTTTCAGTTCTCTTGGGCCAAGTGTCTCAGTACTCTAGTTTTAATATTTTATGCTGACTATAATGAAAATGTCTTGACTAGTTGTGGTCTGAGGCCATACTTTGTCAATGTTACAGGGATAACTGAGCAGGCTTGGAGTGGTTCTGTACTTTGCCAGTGAATTCAACACATCTCTTAACTATTGTCATAACTGGCTAGAATTTATTAGAACTGGCATGCAAAATAGCCTGTTTATGCACATACCCATCTTCGATGTGGTCTGCTGTAAAGCATACAGGGGAAGGAAAACCTGAAGGGTGTTTTTGTAGATACAAAAACAGAAATCATGAGCCCATTCTCTCAATACTTTTTCTTTTTAATTTCACCAACTTCATGTCTGCTTTTTGTACCCCTAGTTTATGGGTGGGTGTGGTGGTGTTTGTTTTTTGTTTTTTGTTTTTTTTAAACTGATAAAGATAAAGTTTTCACTAACTTAACCGCTGGTGCCACTGCAGAGCCAACACTGCTGCAAAATACCAGTTGTATTTTTCCTTCACCATGGATCAAACAATAAAAATTGGCAGCAGAGTTTTTACTACAGAATCTTAGGGTAGGGTGACTTGTGAAGCTGAAGGCAAGTTGACTTTGAAATTAGCAGTCATAAAATCTTGATGCAATAAACTTGTGATGAGGAACAAATACATAATATCCAATATCTGCTTTTCTGACCATAAGTATATCTAAAGAATCTGTTGAGATCTTTCTTGTCTTGCTAAAATGGGATGTTATGTGTACATGACACTCCAAAGCATTATATATGGAGCTTTCTGCATACTCCTATAATCGGAGGGACTACTGCAGTTAGCTAGAGAAGTGGGAGATGCTAACTATTTTTTAAAAAGTGATTTCTGGTGACTCAATTCATGTTTCAGTAACAGTGTCATTCAGGCCTGTCCTTAACTTCCAATGTGACTTGGGCAAATGCCATCAACTTCTACAAGTTATTAGCTTTCACTCTAATTTTTAAAAATAAATCAAGTGACTAGACTTTATGGTGCAGATATGAATTGACTGTAAACCGATGCATTGTTTTTTATTAAGTCTACAGACAGGTGTTTTAAACCATCTGCTGAAGCTGGGGAAATCTGTGACTAACAGAACTAGTAAAAACTAACCAGTTTTCTGTGGTTTCACTGTTGCTGGTAGGAGCCTCATAATGTGCACTGGAAACAGACAACAACTGAATCGGTTTTCATTGAGGCAGACACTAGAGTTATTCACAGTGGATGAAGATCCAAGAACAGAATTAGAAAAGTAGCAGTATGCAGAAATGTGAAGGAGGGGTATAATAGTGGAGACCTTCAAAACCACTTATCTTATAGTGGCCAGGAGGTGGAGAAAAGACATTATCTCTTCCAAAGCCAGAGGACCTGGAGGTGATGGAGGGGGGTGGGGCAGAGAGGAGTGGGGGTTCAAATATATCAGATGCCTATTAGCTGGATGCTGAAGTATATTATAGAGGACTTGAGTAGAGCCAGGGGCAGCATACTTGTAAACATTTTAGCATGCTGCCCTTTCAGAGTAGTGGGTGGTTGGAGGTGGCATGGGTTACTCTGGTGTAGGTTTGCTTAGGATTGGGGGTGGCAGAATATTGTGACTAGGAGGTATAGTCTTCTGCATATTAGGTCTCAGGTAAAACTCCTAAGCCATGTGGCTGGGTGAGACTGAGAAGTTAAAAAGAAGTGCGAGTATGTATATAAAACATAGCCACACATGCAGAAGGGAACATTGAGGTGAAAATGAGAGAGAGAAAAAGAAGTATGCTGGTGATGCATGAAGAAAACCATGATCTTGTAGGGAAAAAGTAGAATGAAACTATGAAGGGGGGGGGGGTGGAAGGAACAAAAGAGATGTAATAGCTGTTAAATTGATGTTGGCATTTATCAATTGATTCAACAAATATTTTTCTCATTTTGGTTTACCTTTATAGTTGGCCAAATGCATCCTTCAGTGGAAGTCAGTTGCATCACACAATTCTGATTATTGTTACTTATTGTGTACTGATTTTAATTGTATGACTAATTGTATGACCATGATCTGGAGGGAGGTGGTGATGGCTGATGCAGGTATCTTCGACCTAGCTTCCTAATCTTAGTACTCAGGCTAGATATTCTTAGGTAATCTATTCACTTGTTATGTAAAGGACTAATTAGACAGAGGACTGTACATGGAAGTAAATATATACTTTAACAGTGAGTCTCTGAAAAATCTTTTTGTTGTGGAGATGACTTCACTGTAATATCTCCCTGCAGTTCCTAAGACATGCCGGGAGGCATCATTGTCAAGGGTGATAAAGACTTGGGTGTAAATTACCCTTGATAATACTTCCTTTCCCTTCCTTTAAGGCTTAATAAGATAATAATTGTTGCCTTGCTAACTGTGTGTAAAATTAATTCTATGTGTATTTAATATGATGCTCATGAACAGTGAGGGATTGGTTCCTGGCTTTAAAAAGAAATATAAAAAATTCTGCTACTAATTCTCATTGCTCTTTCTGTTCCTGGGTATCTCTTTAAGTGCCCCTCTCTAACCTTCTTTTACCCCTCTAGTCTCATTCTCTTATCACTGTTGCTCTAGTTGAAGATTCCGTGGAATTCAGGATCTGTCTCTGCTGCCCTGCAGTTCAGAGTAAGGAGTGTGAATAGCAGTGCATGCCCAAGTGCTGCTCTGTAACTCCCCCATGTGGGCAGTATGTGCATAAACCTAAAGTCTTGTATTAGAACTAATGTCTTCAAAGTCTAATAATTATTTTAATAAAGAAGCTTCCAAACTATTTCAGTAGTTTAAGAACTTATTGGCAGGAGCTTCAACATTAGAGAGGCTTCTGATGTAGAAAAAGCTTTAACTACTGCTCTCAAGAGGCTTGCTAATGATATTTCTTTAGAAACTCCAAAGAGGACTACATTAGTGTACACTTGGGACCTTTCAAGTTTGCACCTGCATTGTCCGCATGGGTGAATTACAGCACAACGCTTTGTTGTGCACTGCTATTCACACACCCCCTTAGTCTGTATTGCAGGGCATTGTGGAAGTGCCCTCAGTTAAAAGCATTTCAGAGCTGTTCCTTGTATGCTAGAATCGAGGCACTCTTTTCACCTCACTACGTCTAGCTTGGGATTTAATTTTGCTCCTTCCACACAATCCTCTGGCTCTTGCTGACCTAGGAAGTGAGACTGGGAGATGAAAGTAGACTTCAAAGGAGTGATTTGCTAGTCTCCAACATTTGTGATTTTTTTATTGGCAACCCACCTAACGGCACAAGGATTGTACTCATTTAACTTTGTACCTTTTGTGCCTTTGAGATAAAAGACCAAAATAGCTAAGTAAAATATTTAAGTACAATATAGTTCCTGGTGCTCCTGAACAAGATGATACACTGCTGCAAGCCTTTTTGCACTACCTTTCCCTTTTTCTCAAAAGGACTGAAGGTGTAGGTATGTAATGGTGTATGGTTTCAAACACTCACTTTGCTCTCTAGCTAAGCTTTCTGTGAAACAAATCTGTGCTAAAGTTAACTGCATCACTAAACCTAGTGTTGTATTTTTTCTCTCTTCTTTCAGCAATTCCTGTCAGAAGCTCCAGACTGCCGGTATTCTCTGATGCCATGCCAGCACCAACTCAGTTATTTCCATTGATTCGTAACTGTGAGATTGGCAGGATATACAGTACAGTATGCCACTGCCACCACAAACATCTTTGTTGTTTGTCACCTCACTTGGCTCACAGTCATTTGAGATGTGCCTCTCAGAAGAAACTTGCAACACTCTGTAGTCCAAAAGAGAACTTTAATCAGTTTATCCATGCAAGGAGCTATGTTTCCACACCACAGAGATTTTACCTCACTCCTCCACAGGTCAACAGCATTCTGAAGGCAAATGAATACAGCTTTAAAGTCCCAGAATTTGATGGCAAAAATGTGAGTTCTGTTCTTGGTTTTGATAGCAACCAGTTGCCTGCTAATGCTCCAATAGAAGACAGGAGGAGTGCAGCCACATGCTTACAAACAAGGGGAATGCTTTTAGGTGTATTTGATGGTCATGCAGGTTGTGCCTGTGCTCAGGCTGTCAGTGAAAGACTCTTCTACTACATTGCTGTCTCTTTGTTACCTCATGAGACTTTACTTGAAATAGAAAATGCAGTGGAGAGCGGCCGCGCCCTGTTGCCCATCTTACAGTGGCATAAGCATCCCAATGATTATTTTAGTAAGGAAGCTTCCAAACTGTATTTCAATAGTTTAAGAACTTACTGGCAGGAGCTCATTGACCTCAACACTGGAGAGACTACTGATGTAAAAGAGGCTTTAATTAATGCTTTCAAGAGGCTTGACAATGATATTTCATTAGAAGCTCAAGTAGGAGATCCAAACTCTTTCCTCAATTACCTTGTATTGCGAGTGGCATTTTCAGGAGCAACGGCCTGCGTGGCTCATGTAGATGGTTTTGATTTGCATGTTGCTAATACTGGTGACAGTAGGGCAATGCTTGGTGTCCAAGAAGAAGATGGATCTTGGTCCGCAGTAGCTCTGTCCAGCGATCATAATGCACAGAATGAAAGTGAAATAGAACGAGTAAAACTGGAGCACCCAAAGTCTGAAGAGAAAAGTGTTGTAAAACAAGACAGGCTGTTAGGCTTATTGATGCCTTTCAGAGCTTTTGGTGATGTGAAATTCAAATGGAGCATTGAACTTCAGAAGAGAGTGGTAGAATCTGGCCCAGATCAGTTGAATGACAATGAGTATACGAAGTTTATCCCTCCTAACTATCACACTCCACCATATCTCACAGCTGAGCCAGAGGTTGTACATCACAGATTAAGACCTCAGGATAAGTTTCTGGTGTTGGCTACAGATGGCCTTTGGGAGACCATGCACAGGCAGGATGTGGTTAGAATTGTAGGAGAGTATCTCACTGGAGTTCATCACCAACAGCCAATAGCTGTTGGTGGTTATAAAGTAACTCTGGGTCAGATGCATGGTCTCCTAACAGAAAGGAGAGCCAGAATCTCCTCAGTATTTGAAGATCAGAATGCTGCAACTCATCTGATACGTCATGCAGTGGGAAATAACGAATTTGGCACCGTGGATCATGAACGGCTGTCCAAGATGCTGAGTCTTCCAGAAGAGTTGGCTAGGATGTACAGAGATGACATTACAATTATTGTGGTGCAGTTCAACTCTCATGTTGTAGGTGCATGTCAAAATGAAGAATTCTGAATTTTAAATGGGTGAACAATTTACCAAAACTGTCATAACAATGACTAGTATGATCAGCAGATGGAAACTATACTTTGTGAGGAAACTAGAGTGTCTGCTTCTTGAAATTAAAATGTGTGCAAGTGCATTTCTCCTTCATTGCCCAAAATTCTATTACAGTATGGAAAGTGCTATTGAACTAAGTCTTCCAAGAACATGGCACAACTTGGAAAGAGTCTCGAAACAAGTTTGCACTATTGAATAAACGAATGCTGCTAGAACAATATTTTGGATTTGGTAGAAGTAGATGGGAGTGGGAGGGGATAAGTAACTGTTAACCATCACATTGTTTTGACTAGTCATGAAACAAGCCTGCTTGTAAACTTATGTAAATATACTGCTATCAACTAGATAAAGATAGGGATCTTGCTGAATATCAGAATTCATATAGCTGACTTTTTGTCTGCAAAGTAGATGTGGTTATTCTGCATGTATGTGTGTGGTGTTTTGACCTTATTTCTTTTCACCCTAGGGAAAGGAAGATGCTTTAAGTAATAGGAAACTATATTGATAAACTCTGTCCTAGAGTTTTCCCAGTTTTGCTTAGACACTGTCATTCTTCACTTGACATCATGTATTTTTAACTTTCAAATGCAAGTCTTTAAGCCATAATCAACCAGAATTTAAGATAACTGGGGTAAGCGTATTGGGATCTCTTAGTAACTTATCCAAATGCAACCTTAAGGTCCTTTGTGTTGACAGTCTTATGCTTTGTGGTGGCAGGGTGGGGTGGGGGATTTTTTACACAACCTCAAGGGCAATAATATCTTTCTGCCTTCACTGAATAATCTGATGCATAAGAAAATTCCATTATGGAAGATGTGAGCTTGCCTTTTGCAAAACATGGAAATATCTTCAGTCAGAACCATGGTGTCTGTTCAAAAGGTCAGATCCCAGGTGGGCAATACTATTGTCTGATACCAAAAGTCTCCTCTAATCAGATGATGAATTCTAATATGAACTTCGGAAGAGACTAGAAAATCACTTAGCTATTTGATGGCTTAGTAAATTAGCACTCATGTTAATTTCTATTCTGGTAGTTTTAATGGGTTACAGGTACTGGATGTCTTAAATTTTAAAACCAGAGGAAATTCACTCGTAGGTTGGGAAGTTGAAAACTTCATAAAGACTAAAATAGTGTGTTTTTTTTTTTTTTTTTTCCATTAGTATACCTATTTACAAGCCAACTGGCCTGCATTCTGTATGCATAACAATAATTGCTGTCTTGGCACTACAGCATCAACTATGATAAATTCTTTGAAAACTCATGCATGGTTTTTTGCATCCACAATTTCATGACAGAAGGAAGTCTCTTAAATGATTGTACGGTAATGACTGAATTTACAATGTTGAAAAGAGATAACATGGTATTTCAGATTCAGTTTTGTATTGGTGTAACTGCTGGGCATGTGACTCTAAAGTAGGCATATAGGCAATCACATCAAGTTTTCAGTCCATCTTTAACTTTTTATCAAAACCAGCATAACAAAACTGAGGGCTTTCTCAACTCGGAATAGTATCAGTGGGCCTTTTTATACTTAATGGTATACCTTGAATACAAAACTTTACAATTCTGGCATCTTTTGTAGAAACTTTCTTGATTATAGGGAAAAGGCATGTAGTTAGTCTGTTTACTAGCACGCTTGTTGGTAAAACTTCTGTTGGTCGGGGTTGTGAAAAAAACATACCCCTGAGTGATATATTTCACTGACAAAAGCATGGGTGTGGACAGTGCTGTTAGTCGGAGATGCTCTCCCACCGACATAGCTGTTGCCAGTCATTGGGCGTGGTTTAATTTATGCTGACAGGAGAGCTCTCTTGTCTTGGTTGATAATTAAGTTGCTGAATTTTCTAAAACAAAACAAAAAAAAAAGACTCCAATGAAGCCTTCTGTTGCACATAGTACAACTATGACAGACACTGAACTTGTTTATAGTACATACTTTATTTTTCATCTTAAATCTGCACAGCATTTGTAACTGCCTGTAGCCTTAAAATATGTTGGTCTTCCCTCTTTCTCTGTAGCGGAAACCTGAGCTTTACAGCAGAGTTTACGTCATACTCCCCTCCCCCTGAAATTGAGACTATTGTCTGGATGGTCACATTTTAGGAATATGAATGATAAACGGAACCTTTTTGGGGAGGAGAGAGCAAACTATAATGCTGCCCCAAACAAGTGTTGGCTATTAGTTATCACTGGCTTTGTATGTTGTGTATTAATGACTAAACTTCATTAACTAGGTCAGTATGCTCTTTTGTCCTCCATTATGCTGTCTTTCATTCAAATACAAAATGTATCTAAGCTGTTACATTATTTAGACTTTTCTACTGTTAAACATTTCAATATATGTACTGTTTAATGTGTGGCTCTTAATATGGATTTAGTACAAGTCATAACTGGTTAAACCTAATACTGATCCTTTATGTGCGCCATTCACTTAGAAAAAGTTTTCTTTCATGCAAAAGACGCACGTCTACAGGATCTAATAAACCAATATTTATGTATGGGCTGGAGACTTACTCAAAATGTATGCAGTGAACTGAAACAACATAACTGTACTTTGTGAACACTACATGAGACAATCTCAATAGACATCTAAGGAATGTCAATAAAAAGATGAGTTCTACAGACATCAGGGTGTTTTAAGGTAAAATTTTGTTCTACAGAGTATAAGGAACCGTCTTTTTGCCTGTCATTTCCTAAACGTTGGCTAAGGCCTCTTATTGTATGGCCAGAACGGAAGCTGCATTCCGTTAAGTTTGTATAAAAATGCATAGTGAGACAGTTCCTGCTTTGGAAACCTTGTTCTAAGTAGGCAAGGTTCAGTAGGGAAACAAGTAAGTGATGTAGCATCTTTGCCAAGGTAATGCACCAAGTTAGAACCAGTTTTAGAAGGCAGGTCTCGATTCACGTCATAGGGCCTTGGCTACTGGACCATAGTGCTGCCTTTAATTCTGGTCCCGGCTACCATGAAGCTTCTGTGTTTTCCATCTGTATTACTATTTTGTGTACTATGTCCAGATCTTACTAGCTTTCATGGGTGGCTGAGGGTTGAGCATAGGTAAGAAGAAAGCAGAGGGGAGCACCAACTGTCAGGCTCTATTAAATGTGTGGTCTGTACCTTTTCTTCTATGAATGACATGCAATGTGCCATACTTCATCTGAAATGAGGAAATGAATGTCTAGTGCACACAAGTAATGATATGATTTACTGCTGTGGAATTCCCAAGGGGTGGGTGGGTGTTTGTGGGTGGATGAGTTTGCAGCGGAATGTAGCATGTAGAAGGAGATAGGAGGATCTAAGACCAGAAGTCAGTTTCATCTGACTTCGGATAAACTATTGTTTACTGGTGAAATTAAGTGAAGACCTCATTTAAAGTTGGTGATAGAGAACACTGTTAGAGCGTGGCAGCTGAAATTTATTGAGGAACTCATGCTTCCTAACTTGCCTAAGACAATTTCACAGTACTATTGCATTGTATTGCAAATATACCCTTTCCGTCCATTTGTCTTGTAGCAGTCTAACCTTCAAAGTATGTAGTGTAACTTGAGCCCCAGTGCACTGTGGTTAGTCCTCTAGCAGTGCTGTAAAATAACCTTCCCACATCTGCTTCTACTGCAAAAATAAATACCTCCTACATAGTATATTTTCTTCAGTACCTCTAACTCTGTAAAAGCACAACACTTCTAAATTGCAAGTTAAGTTCATCTTTACAATTTACATTCAATTCATATTCTGAAGATATATCCCTGTTAAAATGAATATAATCACTCTGTTGGCCAGGGTTCCCTGGAGGAAAAGTGGAGCCCTAATCTTAAATTGTGGCACTTGCTACTGTCTGCTTTGATAATGAGGGTCATGGTATTGTTTTGAGGATTTGATAGGGCTTTTTGTGTTCTATTTGCCTTGTATCTGCAATTGAGGAGGTACTATTTGCAGGTGTAGCTGTACCTGTGTACCCTAAGGGCTTCTTTACATGGGAAAGTTGCATAATTTAGTTTTAGTTTTGAAGTGCCTTGTATCCACACACAAGCATTATTTAATTCAGTACCTTAGGCCACAGTATTTAATCTTCTGTGAAACAAGAGTTAATTTTCAGAGCATAGTCCTTCTATGGCTACTGCAGACACACTCCTAGCTCATCAGCTTCTGTCACACATTCCTGTGCTGCAGCCCTTCCCCACTCCCTGCTTTTTGCATGGCCCTCTTCCCAGTTCCTGGACTTCATTTACCACCTTTGGAGAAGTGCATAGGAAATCCTACTACCTCGATTGTCCCTATCCTCTCTTTTTCAAAATTACATACTGCTTGATCCTTTCCTTGTCTGTCACTTTCACCCTCTCCCGACCCCATCTTAGCATCATGGTGTGCATGGAAGAAAACTTCCACCATATTGTGTGATGGGCAAGTTATAGCATCAGACAGAAGCAGCAGTGGAAGAATCTTCTTTGGGTCATAATACATTACTACAACTAGATTTCAGGTACAGTTTACTATGGAGGTAAATGTCCAAAATCAGGCTCCATAGGAATTCCAAAATGCAGAGATTGCCAAGCATTTCTAATCACTTCCTCAATATTGTTCTCAGTAATTTAGCTGAATGCAAACATTTGGTTTTTGTCTTGTTGGGCTAAGTGACAAGTGTCAGATTTTCAGTAAAAGGTAGTGGTCCATTCTGCCATGTATATTACAAAGCAGTGTGCCCTTCTCAGGCCTGTCCCGTGACTGATGCTTCCCTCCTGCAACAGCTGGGCCGCCACTGTTCTCTTAAATAGCAGCATGATAGATCATCCTACTTTGCCCATTACTTTGAACAAGACCCCTCTGTCTCTGCTGGGATTTGACTGGAAGGTAACATTTTCTACTATAAAGACTCATTTATCCATAGCTACTTCCATGAAGCCTTTGTAGAGGGGTCGTGGACGGGAGGAAGTTACTTGAAAAATGTCTCACTATCTCAAAGCAAACCCTCTCATAGGACGAGATAGGACTGGTGTTAGAAAACTGGCCAAAAAACTCCCCCTACGCTAGCAATGTTGTCATAAGACTAGCAATTTGCCACAGTATAGCTCTTTTTTTCCTGATTCTTCGTCCCCCGCTATCTTCGTAGCTATACCAGCTGAGCCTCTGTGTACAGCAGCCTTATTACCTGCTATGATGCTTTCAAATTGCTAAAGTAGGAAACAAGATACATATAAATATTTAGGAAACTAATGCCTGCATCCCATGAAAGGGCTACTGTACCATTGCCTGGGAGGGGAAGGGGAAAGTAGCCCTGTCCATGCCCTGGTACAAGCTCAACATCCTGAGTTTCCTGGCCTACCTTCAGAAGCGAATTCTGGCGTTCCTTTGGCCGGGACTGCACATTTCTCTGCAGGCATCCTCAGCCTTCCCCTGGAGGGTGTGCTGGACCTGTGCTGCCTCTGCACTTATGCCTATGTCTTTGGTCTACGGGCCCTACATTTTCTGGGTGTGAGAGCCGAGTCTGGATAACTGGCAGCTGTTAGTACTACTCTCAGGTGTTCACAGTAAATCAGGTCAGCACTTTTCCTGCCTAGTAATACATAATCACACTATGCTTTGCACAGAAACCATGCAGATTGCTCCAGTTGAAGGGCAGGAGTAGACACAGGAATTTTTAAGAAGGCTCTGAATCTGATTTATTTTTTTATTTTTTTTTTTTTTTCAGTAGAAGAAGGTTCCTAGAAACCTGTGTATGGTTGCATGCATCACTTAACAAGTTTGTGGTGCTTGGATGGGTAGCCAGAGATATCTATTCTAGCAGCAGTGTTGGCAATCTTAATAGTCATTAGAGGTGGGCAACATTTTTAGGCTGGAATTTTTTCTTGCTGAAAAAATGCAGCTTGAGGTTGACCAAAATATTCTGGGAACTCATGTTGAGTTTGAGTTGTTTCAGCTGGGGAAAAAAAGTGTTAAGGTTTTGATGTTTTCAAAATTTGTTTTGACATTCTCTTTAAAATCAAGTGAAATGTTTTGTTTGACCCTAATTTTTTTTTTTCTTTGGGTGTACTAAAAAAAACTCCTGTGTAATTGATTTGAAATGGTTGGTTGGTTTGTTTTCTATATGGTCAGGGAACTTAAACAAAAAATCAATTCACATAGTTGTAAGTAAATTCCATTATCTTTCAAGGCCCCGAACCAAACATGAACCCCAGTGCTTCCCCTACCAAGCCAGTTGCAAGGACTGGCTTTGAGAAAATGAGGATAGTTCAAACAGGTTAGTTAAGCCCTTTCATGGATGACGAAGCAAAGCACCCTTCCATCTGTAAGGGTCTGTCATACCTCATCACCCGGGGGGGGGGGGGGAGAGAGAGAGCACGTGCGCCCCATGACCTGGTCACAAATAACCACCCTTAGTCGCAGTAAGGCCTAAGGACCAGAATCAACAGGGCTACCCTCCTAGGACTAGGTGGCCTAGAGGCCTGAGTGGAGTAGGCTGCTGACAAAGAGTGAGTAGCTGCTAGGGTAAGAGAATCCAAGCCCTCTCTGCTTTCCCAGGTTTGCCATGGCCCGGATGGGGTAGTGGATTCACCAATAAGTCAGTAGGGATCCATACAAAAGTGTCTTTGTCCTAGTCCCTCAACAATGGGATCAATATCAAGTTGCCCTGGGTTATTTCCTCCCCTGTTTTCCAGCATTGCCATTCATAGGTCTTATGGGCCTTGGGGTCAGGGGCTTGTGAAGCTCCTCCCAACTCCATCCCTTCTCCAGTTTATGCAGGCAGCCAGATAGCCACCTAAATCTCAGCACACCTTGGTGCTGTGACGTGGGGCTCCAGGAGCGAACATGCAATGTGTCCTCTCTCCTCAGCAATCAGCTGCAACTGACCTGGGCTGTTTCCTTTTATAGTGAGGCTCCAGGTTGAGCATACCCAGCGGTGGTGAGAGGGTATGGCTTCCTGCACCCATAATATGAGGCTAATCCCTTGTCCAGTAGGAGGCAGGTATAGTCTGCCAGAGTCAGAGTGTACCTTGCCAGAATGCAGCTATGCAGTAGGGTGACCATAAAATCAGGACATCTGGTCCCCCAACTGTGCAGCAATTGAGAGTAAAGAGGGCTCCGTGCGTTGCGGACAGCAGGGACAGGTACATGTGGCATGCCCGATGTTTCCAGGGAAGAATAAGGATTCCTCTCACGTACGTGCTAGCTTACAGGAGGCAAGAAAGTAAACTTTTTATGGAATGCAGTAATTACTTCATCTCACTTCCTTCATTGTTCTGTAAACAAGTGTGGAGCAGGGCCGGAACGATACTCTGAGGTACTTCCTTTCATCCCAGAGTTCCTCCTAGGTTAATGCACCTGTGGCCCATTACTCTGGGGTGAGCTGTACAGCTGAATTCAGCTGCAGAGAGTATGTCACCCCTTGTAATGATTTCACAGGGTCCTGAGACTGATGTAAGAAGCACATATGACTATACCTCACTTCCCTGTTTTGACCAGCCTATCCTTGCCTAACTAATACATACATGAAATGTTCCAGGCTGGCATATGTCCCCACTTAGTTTCAGACAAACACACCATACAGTTTATCATAGCATGTCAAGGAAAGATTGGGAAATTGCAAAAGGGGCCACAGTAGCTGTAAGGTATATTTGCTCACTTGAAAATGATTAGCTATTGTTCCTCACATCCTAACTACAAAATTAATCCAATTTGACTTGGCTGTGCACACTGTCACAGACTAGCAGAAGACAGCATGATGAAAGACAGGGAAAGTACTGCTCTGCAGGTGGGGGGGAAAGTGAGCAATGAGCTGACACTGGTTGCATTATGACTAGTTTTATTTAAAACTGTATTAATGATTTGGAAGAGGGTCTCACAGACCACTTCTGTGTTATATCAAGACCACTGCAAACACAAATCATGATTTCCCTGGATCCTGCCTTTGCCCCCCACCAGTGCAACTCCCTAGGTGCATATGCTGATTCACCAGCCAGGGACAGAAAAATAAAAGCCCCAGCTAAAGGTCTTTTTACTTCAGGGCTTGCTTTTATTTCCAAAACACAAACTCAAAACCAGACTAGGTCAGCAAAAACTGGTGAGTAATAACCAAGTGTGGCCTTAACAGCTTCAGCCAGCTGGGAGAGGAAAGGACAAGGCCCACCCTATTCCTGTGGTAGCCCCAACTTTGATGGGAGACAAAAACATCAGTCGCTTTTCCTGTCTACCCTCATGAAATCCCTCCCACATCTCACAGCCGCTGGGGGTGCTCGGACCTTGGGTCTCTCCTGTTTGCTGTTCTCAGTTAAGAGGCAAGAAGCCTTAAATCTGGCCTCCTGTAGGTCACCTTTTTTTATTCTAATCATGTTCCCTGTGGCTATAGGTCCAAGTTTAAAAGGATCCAATGGCAGAAATAGGCACACAGGGATGTGCACAGGCATCTAAGCCCAGTGCCTTGTTACAGACTCATTGTACTAGACTACAGAAGTGGTGCAGGGACTTCTCCTTGGCCTGGCTCTCAAGGGGTGTAGACACATGGAATCATAGAAGATTAGGGTTAGAAGGGACCTCAGATGTCATCTCGTCCAATTCCCTGCTCAAAGCAGGATGACCCAAACAGAATCATCCCAGCCAGGGCTTTGTCAAATGTGCCTTACAAACCTCTCAGGATGGAGATTTCTTGAAACCCCCATTATTGCCTTTCTATTCAACTCTGTTGCTGTCAAATTCTTAAATTGCCCAATCTTGCATAGGCCTGCTGTGCAGGATGGATTTCATCCCTAGTGAGCTATATTTCCCCTGTCATAACCTCCACGGATAGTCTTACAACAGAGTTAGCAATTACAGCTCATTGGAATTAGTAAGGCTGTATAATGACTAAAATGTATAGTGCCATCAATACTAGTCAATTTTGTCTGTTTCTCCCACCACAGAGTGCTAGAGGATCCAAAATAAAGTCCCTGTAAAAACATGAGCTGTGCATATGTATCATCTCTTCCCAAGCTCAACAGTGCTAATCACCAGACTGGTGAAGCAAATGATCCTCCTCAAGCTGGTAGATCAGCAGTTAAAACAGCAAAGTGTGAGTCATTAGGAAGAAAAGCAGCGAAACAGTAGACTGCTACAGAGAACTATCGCACTAGCAGACAATCCCGCAAAGAGAAATGTGCAAAATGAAGGCAGGCTCTCACCAAACACAGAATCAACTACTGTAATCTGGAAATGGAACCTGGAAAGTACAATGCACGGTCTGAATCCAGAGAAGGTGACTATGTGACCCTTATGGCAGTGCTAAGATTGAGACAGAGAGATATTTTCTACTCCAATGGCAGAAATGCAAACAAGGTGAAGAGAAAATTCACAAATTATAAGGAATTATAGACATCTCATCAAAAAGTGACTGTCTGTCTCCAGAAGAAAGGAGAGAGATGGCATTGTTCTACCTAGCAACTTGCCAACCGATCAGGAATGACCACTTCTGACAAATGAACCCAGGAGATCAAACAAAACACGCAGCCTTATCCAGTGTGGATTATGTTATGTAGGGTCCTTATATCCAAAAAGATATTAGAAACAGACACACAATGAGGAGCCCAAAAGTGTGCAGCTTCATTAGGAAAAGGAACCCAATATGCTACAGATCACAACTGCCTCTGACAGACACCTTGACTTTTTAAAGTCTTGGCAGCCCTGTTTTTCATGGTAAAAGAGCCTTAATGAGTTGAACTGAATCCTCAGACTTCCATTTTTTACAGCTCTGGATGACGACTGACATGGCACTACAAAGGAGAACTCAACAGAGCAGAAAGTAAATAAAGGATAAAAAATAGCATGTTGTGGGGATAAGATTAAGGCCATAACAACCCTGAAAATAATATGAAATACGGATGGCAACTGGCAAGTATTCAAACTGGTTTTATTAGTTTACAGTCACTAGAGCAAACAAGAAGTTTGGTAAACTAAAATTTGCCTTATCATTAACTATGGCAGGGTTTCAAACAACTACAATATACAATATTCTTGAAGTTGTTAATAGATACAATCCAGACAATTTAGATGTCATCCAAAGCAAATGTGATGCCTACTGTTCTGTCTAACCCGTACCAGTGCTTTTTTTCTAAAAAAAAAGGTACCGGAACTCCTATTGATGTCCGTCGTGTCATAAAGAAATAACACTGAAAATAGTGCAGTAAACAGTAAATTTTTGAATATATCAAAGAAATAAAAATACAAGGTAAAAACTGTTAAGTTTTATTAACTATGCAGGCCGCTAATATACTGAAAGACAACCTGTGAGGTCTTACAGCAGGGGTCCTCACACTTTTTAAATAGGGGGCCAGTTCACGGTCCCTCAGACTGTTGGGGGGCCGTATTATAATTAGAAAAAAATGTGAATGCGTAGCTATCACGTCTGCTGCTGGCCTGTGTTTCTGGGTACTGGGTGGCAGGCAGTAATGCATCCACACACTTTTTTTGGTGCTGTGGGCTCCGGCCAGGCCCAGAGTGTGGGACTGACTGATGTTAGCCTGCTGGCCTGCTGTTGTGTACGCAACTAGTAGCCAATGTTCCCTCTAGGTTTGGTGGCTTGTGTGCAAAATTTTCAAGCCGTGTGAAAAACTTTTTGAGAATAAATTTTTGGGGAAAACTCACAAGACAGAAATTATAGGCATTAATTGAAGATAAAGTGACTGTAAATAGAATTAATTAATTAATTGTGTTTAATTAATTTAATTGGAATGAATTTGGAATTGAAATCTAATTTTAAGAAAGGTTTTTATTTAAAATTAATTTTTAAAAAGTTTTAAAAAAGAAGGGAGAGAAAGAAAAAAAGAGAAGGAAGGAGGAGACAAAGAAAAAAAGAAAGGAAGGAAGCAAAGACAGAAAGAGCAGGAAGGAAGGAAGACAAAGAAGAGAAAGAAAAAAAGGAAAGGAAGAAAGAAGAGAAAGGAAGGCAGGGAAGAGGAAGACAAAGAAGAGAAAAAGAAAAAAAGGAAAGGAAGAAAGAAGAGAAAGGAAGGCAGGGAAGAGGAAGAGAAAGGAAGGCAGGGAAGAGGAAGACAAAGAAGAGGGGGAAAAAAAGGAAAGGAAGGAAAGGAAGAGGAAGAGAAAGAAAGCAGCCCCGGGGGTCTGGAGGGGGCGGTGGGGGCTGCCGGCCTGCGCGGGGGTCCCTCCTTGTCCCCACCCCCACCCCTCTAACCCGGCCCGTCTCCTTGTCCCCCGCACCCCACAACCCGGCCACTCTCCTTGTCCCCACCCCTCTCCAGGCCTCCCTCCAGCCCCCTTACCTGGCCGGAGGCTGGGAACTACAGGGACGGCCGGCAGAGCTGCTTGCCGGCCAGTCCGCTCCCGCCCTGAGCACGCTGTAACTGCGCATGCTCAGGGCGGGAGATTTAAATCTCCCCAGCCCGGCCCAGCCTGCACAGCTGGGAGGGAGCACCGGCGGGGAAAAAAAGGTGCCGGAACACCGTTCCGGTGCATTCCGGCAGAAAAAAAGCACTGACCCGTACTAAAATAGAAAGATCAGGATGCTAAATCCTCTGTTTCCAGATGCAGCCGTCTGCAGAAACCTTTGATGCTTGTCACAGATGTGAGATTAAAAGCTTATTCCTGAAGTAATGGAGTCATGAAAATCTTTTTGATATTGTATCAAGTGTTCTAAGGGATGAACATAAAGGAGGCTTGGGAGTACTTGCTTAGAGAATCAGCTAACTCTGGAAGATACACTAAGAAATCTGTCAAGCTAATGAATGGAGAGAAAAACACATCATGATCTTTGAGACAGGCCCAGCAAAACCACAGACAAAGGATTGAAATGGCAGTTTGGGGGATGAGGGGACACAATCAGAGAAAAGGAAAAACATGGTACTGGGTTTTTTCACTAGAAAACTTAGAGAAACAAATTGTGAAATAATCCCTAGGACAATGTTGTTCATATAGTAAAGTATGTAAAGGAAAAAAATAATTTTAGCAGAATGTGCTTTAGAACGGTGGTAGCGTACATAGGCACAGAAAGCTGAGGACAGTCATAAAGTTTATAGGGATCATACCTGCAGACACAGTACAACAAACTGCAACACAAAAGAAGTCAGAAGAGGTAGCTGTAAAGACATCTGTACTGCAACACTCATGGTTGAGGGCACAGCACTGGTCAGACACACAGCAAATAACTGTGCACAAATGGGAACAGGCCAGAGCCTAAATACCTGATCACACCTGTGAGTGCAGAAAGTGCGATTCAGTTTTAAAAAAATCAGAAGATTAAAGCTACAATATGAGGGACAATATTTTAAATGGTAGCTCACTACAAAAAGGAAAAGGAACAAGGACACTATGGGAAGTGAAGGAAAAGAAAGGGGAAGGAAAAGGAACAAGGACATTATGGGAAGTGAAGGAAAAGAAAGGGGGACTAGAAAGAGGCTGAATATAGGGTGACTGTAAGGATGGAGATGAGAGGCACACATGGAAAAAGAGGACCAAAGGAATAGAGCTATAGAAAGAAAACGATGTACAGAAAACAGTCGAAACATGTTGCTAACTGTGATTTATTTGTTTGGGGGTTAATGTGAAATGAATATGCACTGTTATGTTTCCTGTTGCTAAGTTTTTTTTCCTCCAGCTGATTTTTTCTGACTTCTGTATTTGCCACTTCATTTTCTTCTTTGATCAGGCTGAGATACAGCTCTTCACAGACTTTGTGACCACGGGCTAGGCTTGCATAACAATGGGAGGACATATCTGGATTTCAGGTATAGTTAAAAGGAATCACATTCTTCTATTCTTATGAATGATCATAAAAATGTTAGGCAAGGGAGGCATTCCCATCCCTAGAGGTCTACCCACATATACAGATCTCACAACTCTGACTTGTTGGAACACTGCTGTGCATCATTTACTGGGGAGGCACATTGTTTGTTTCTCTGCACTGTGTGGTGCGTACTGGTGCTCCTGAGACTAAAGTTCAGAAAAATATTATGAATGGTTCTCTTAAGTGTCACAAAACCAATATATGGGCCCACTACAAGGATGAGCAGTATTTCTATGTGCCTTTTTTTTTTTAAAGAGGGTCCTCAGAATACTCATGGATCCCCAAAATCCTACTGGGAACATAAGCCAAGTGTATTATCAAATACCAAAAATGAAGTAAATAATTAATAAGGTGGTAGAGACAGAACTGTTTAGAGAATTGGATTCATCACGTGAGCACATCACAGTCGTGCAAAGGTCTGTAGAGTTCATAGGCCTTATAACAGATTTAGTTTGCAGAGACTTCCTTGAAGATACCTTTAATTACAGAAATATTCTACTAACAAGAGCTGTAGATAGATTATGTCTGAATCTATGTTGATGTGGTCATTTGGGCAAGACCTGCAAGGAGTATAACTCCAGCATGCATGTAGTCTTGGAATTAGTTATATATTAGTGTTTGTAGTGTAGTGGAATTAGTGTTATATGAACTGAAATTCTAACTTAATAATTTGGTGAGCAAGAAATGACATTCCTGAAAGACAGATTAATAGCAGCCATAGTATATCTGGGCCTGATTGCAAAGCAGGATAGGGAATATCAAATGCAGAAAAGAGAGAGGTGTAGGTGTGTGATAATTATATAGGCAATTTTATATTGAATTTAGCAGCTAAAAGATTGTTTTTCCAGGATATTATAGAACATAAACATTGCAGAATAGAATCATCTAACACAGCTACACGCCCAGTGTTATTCTTTTTCAAGCTAAATAAAATGAATGCAACCAAAATAGACTGGGTGTGGTACTGTTTATAGCATTATAAAGGGAAACTAGGTAGAAGGCTGCTGGCCTGTCTTCACAGTGTGGGATGGATCAACACAAACCTTCGAACAGTCCCAGGTTTTGTGGGACTATCTCGCTTCTATTTCTCAAGTCCCTCGTCCTGGTTGTAGCAGAATGTCTCCCTCATTCAGGGCTGCCTAGATGGGGAAGGAGCATTTGCCCTGAGTCCCTTCTGAGAGGACCTCAGACTGAGTAGTTTTGTGATCTGGTGCATGGGCCACAGCAGATTTGGCCCAGCCACCCCTCTGTCTTTACAAAGGAATGGATGGTCCACACTTGAGTGATGCTCTGTTCCACATTAGCAGTTGCAACATTGGTTATATGTTAATGCCACACCCAAAGTCTGTGCAGGCCTTTTCTTCAGGGTACTATGACAATGACAATCCCACAATAAAACAATTCAGCTTTACCCAACAACTAATTTTCCTCTGACTCAGGACTCCCTTCTCCTGCTCCAGTTCTTTTATGGGCTATCTGCCAGGAATCCTCCTGCTCCAGGACCTTCCCCAGTAGCCAACCTACTTCCTGTAGTCCCTTTCCTCAAATGAGCTCTTCCAACCTTTACAGGAATCAGGCCATCAGCCAACCCTTTCCCAGATGGGACTGATGAACCCCTCTAGCAGACCCAAACAGTTCTTAAAGGGGCTCTGTCTCAAAACATGTCTATGTGGCTTTGGGCCCCCAATCCTTCAAGGGACAGACTACACCTCCCTGCTCTTGAACCTTTCCTGACCTCAGGGCAAGTCCTACACTTTATAATCTGTCCAGGACATAGTGTTTTCCATTTAAGGGCAGCCATCTTACATCACAGTCTTTTCCTTTTATCAGAGGTTATCTTCAATTTTTCTCTTGCAAAGGTGGAGCTTTTTCAGTTTTGGTTTCTACATAGACCAAATGGTCCAGCTTCCTTTCTGCCTCCTATGGATCTCGATGCAAGAAGTTTGCTGGGATCCTTAATTCAAACCTAAATATGAGGAATCCTGGGGGATATTTTGTACTCCCATCAACTGCTGTGCAGTAAACCTTGGGATTAAGGGATATGTGGGTCCCAGCCCCGTTGGTGCTGCTCTACAGAGGTAATCAGCTGAATTTCTGAAGTCTGGCTGAACCTTTCCACCATTTCATCATATTAAGAGTGTGCAGGGGTAGTATGAGGCTGTGGAGCCGCCCCAGCATAGAATCATGGAATCATAGAAACTGGAAGGGACCATGAAAGGTCATCGAATCCAGTCTCCTGCACTCATGGCAGAACCAAGTACCAATGACCACTCATGCTGAAACACTTTCGATTCAAAGCTTCTCCCTGATCTGTGTCTAACTTAGTCTGGATTCCAAATCAGGTGAAGAATTTGTTCATGAGGATCCCTGCTATTGTCACAGCCTTGTGATTCTCTATTGGGTAAACTTCAAGCTAATTTGTAAAGTTGTCTATAGCTACCAACATATATTAATTACCAGACTGTGTCTCAAGCAGAGGCCTAATCTTATCAACAGCAGTGAGCCCCATTGCTGCCCTAATGAAATTCTACTACACAGTAGTTGTCCCTATCTTAAGAGGCTCTTTCGGTTGCAATATAAACATCATTTTTCCTGTACCAGCTGTTACAGGACACTAGATACCAACTATAGCTCAGGTCCTAAAGTTCAATGGATTTGGTAGGCACAACACTGGGAGACAGGGTAAAAGGTAAAAGCAAAACAGTTTTATTGAAAAACACAGACAAGAAAGCAAAGAAATAGGAAAGCACCAATGCTTATGTCCCTTCAGCAGACGGGAACCCCAGTTAAACGACTGTGTGTGTGGAGCATGGGGCGCGATGACTCATGGCAGCGAACATAGCTGTTGCCCCAACAATGAAGTTCTAGTTTGGGAGGGCTACTTGCCAGCTTCTTATACTTTTTGAGCTTACTAAGTGGGTAAAAGGCATGCACATCTGGTATTTTTCCACACTTATTTACAACATTTCTTTGCTCTGGTCTTGTTGTTTTACAGAGCTTGCAAGTTATGTCTGCTACTTGGTGGGAGCAAGGTACATTCTTGGTCAGTGCCAGCTCTGTTTTGCTTATACACAGGGCTAAGTTTTAGTCAGGGCTGATTAATGGCGACACCACCTACTATCAGTGTATTGCATCACAAGGTCTTCCATTGGTCTTCTACACCAGTTTTCTACATCCTGCCAGCGTTTTATCCACTAGAAATGTTCTCTTAGCTTGGCTAAAGTTTTTGCAGCCCCAGAATATTTAGCAGTTTTAAAGTCATGGCATAATCTGAAAACATTCTTTCTTTGATGTATCAGTGCCCATCACGCACTGATCTTTCCCATCTGTTATACAATATCTCATCTTTAACTTTCAAGCTTTCTCACTGTAATCCAGAGCTTTGACTGTGGTATTCTGAGGAGATACCACATTCTAGGGACGCTGCCTTTGCCAAATGACCTTGTAGTCGTACGCTATCCTGGTGACAGGCTCCTCTCTTTGAGAAGCTTTTAACTGCTTGCAACTATTCAGTGGATGAATCAGGAAGTGTTTGCAATTCTGCAAATTATGGGGAACTATGAATTAAACTAAAAATAGTGTCTTCCGATTATAACAACAAATAGAGAAGACATGCTGGAGGATTACTGAGAGAGGCAGTGAAGTTATGCTCAAGTTGGCAGTAGTTTAGGCCTACTTTCTGGCTATGAAAAAATCCTTCCTATGTTTTCACGTTGCCATAAGCAGAAGTAGCAACTGACCATAAGTCACTGTTAGCAATATGTAAATAGCATTTCAATAGTATACCATGTAGCTATACTACTGAATCTGAGATGATAAAGTGTATTCTAGAGAAATATCAGGTGATGATACAGGCACGTTGTAAAGAACTGGACCCAAGACGCAACAGATAACAACTATTCCACTGAGGGTGCATCTACACTTACAAATTAAGTTGACTTAAGCTTGCTTAAGTCGACTTAATTTAATCTGCATCTACACTACAATTTCCTTAAGTCGACTTAAGCTGCTGTCCCTTAAGGACTTAAGTCAACTTAAGGAAATTTAAAGTTGACTTTATAAAACCCTAACCCTAGTCTTTGTTACTGCAATGCAAAAAAATAGTGCCCAACCTTGCTGTCTGGAGGTTGTAGTGTAAAGAAATTAATGTTTCCTTTTGATTCTTTTTTTAATGTACATTTTACATGGTTGCCCACTTGTGTCTTTACAGTGGTATCTACAGCTGGTAAGAAATTTGTACACAGAACATTTTCCCATTAGAAAACATCAGTTTGTTGAAAGCAAAACATTTCACAGAAACATGTTGATTAGAGGCAAAAAACAGAATGGAGCATCCAGATAAGGTTGAAACAGAACTTTTCAGAGAGTAACATTTCAATTTTCAGTTTAAAAAGTTTTTATTCCAATATTTTAAATTTATATAATTTAAAAATTGAAACAGACGGAAAATTTTCCATTTTATGTAAACAAAATGTATTAGTCCATCCTGTGACCCATCTGTGCTTAGGGTGGCACCCTGAAAATGCTAAAGTCAGGGTGGGCTGCAAAAAGGAGAGTAGATTCTCCCAAGATGGTGCCTAACACTGAAGTTAGATTCCCCAACCAGTCACAAACTGCGCTCCTGATGCCCACTCTGGTTATCAAGAAGCTACAACAAGGAATACACAGCACTCTTCACTGCATTTCAGACTCTGGAGGGCTAAATGGATATTGTTTTCGAGTCTTATATTCTCCTTTCAATTTATTTTTATTTTTAATGTTTTTGTCAAGGTTTTTCTGCTCCAGAGCTGATATTTATAAGGGACTTTTCAGTTACTTAGATTCTTCCTTGTCAGAGTATATAGGGAACAGTAAAACTGACTAGCTACAAAGTAGGAAGTAAGCAGCCTGGAAAACACACACAAACCTGATGAGATGACTGGATTTGTGGATGCGGGAAGATGTGATGTGGTATACCTCGACTTTAGCAAGGCTTTTGATACGGTTTCCCACAGCATTGTCATCGGCAAGTTAAGGAAGTATGGGTTGGACAAGTGGACCGTAAGGTGGATAGAAAACTGGCTAGATCAACGGGCTCAGCGGGTAGGAATCAATGGCTCGATGTTCAGTTGGCAACCAATAATGAGTGGAATGCCCCAGGGGTTGGTCCTGGGGCCAGTTCTGTTCAACAGCTTCATTAATGATCTTGATGATGTGATAGACTGCGTGCTTAGTAAGTTCGCGGATGACACTAAGCTGGGGGGGAATGATAGATACTCTGGAGGGCAGGGACAGGATCCAGGGAGACTTGGACAAATTGGAACACTGGGCTGAAAGAAACCTCATGAGGTTCAACAAAGACAAGTGCAAAGTCCTGCACTTAGGACAGAAAAATCCCATGCACTGCTACAGGCTGGGGACCGATCGGCTAAGTAGCAGCGCTATAGAAAAGGACCTAGGGATTATGGTGGACAGGAAGATGAATATGAGCCAACAGTGTGCCTTTGTTGCCAAAAAGGCCAATGGCATATTGGGCTGCATCACTAGGAGTGTTGCCAGCAGATCGAGGGATGTGATAATTCCCCTCTATTTGACACTGGTCAGGCCGCATCTGGAATACTGTGTCCAGTTTTGGGCTCCCCACTACAGAAAGGATGTGGACAAATTAGAAAGAGTCCAGCGGAGGGCAACAAAAATGATTAGAGGGCTGGGGCACATGACTTATGAGGAGAGACTGAAGGAAGTAGGCTTATTTAGTCTACAGAAGAGAAGACTGAGGGAAGATTTGATAGCAACCTTCAACTACTTGAAGGGGTGCTCCAAAGAGGAAGGAGCTAGGCTGTTCTTGATCGTAACAGAGTACAGAACAAGGAGCAATGGTTTCAAATTACAGCTGGGGAGGTCAAGGTTGGATATTAGGAAAAGCTTTCTCACTAGGAGGGTGGTGAAGGATTGGAATGGGCTACCTAGGGAGGTGGTAGAATCTCCATCTTTGGAGATTTTTAAGGCCCAGTTAGACAAAACCCTGGCTAGGGTGATTTAGTGGGAGTGATCCTGCTTTTTGGCAGGGGGTCAGACTAGATGACCTCGTGAGGTCCCTTCCATCCCTATTATTTTATGATTCTATGACTATTTGACTGTGCCAATAGATACATTTCTAAAAATCTCCTCAGCTGATACTATAGTATTCCAATGCAGTCTCTATTTTTACCAGCTGTGGTACTCCAAAAGTGAATATCTGTAAATAGAACACAGATTGTCAGCTCTAGTCTATACTTGCCACGCTTTTCGGGAGCAATCTATGGGAGATATGCAAGGTACCGTATTTTTCGGACCATAAGACGCACCTGACCATAAGACGCACCCAGTTTTTAGAGCAGGAAAACAAAGAAAAGGGAAGGCAAAGAAGAGAAAACAAAGAAAAGGGAAGGCAAAGAAGAGAAAAGGAAGGAAAGAAAAGGGAAGGCAAAGAAGAGAAAAGGAAGGCAAAGAAGAGAAAGAAGGAAAGAAAAAGGAAAGCAAAAGAGGGAAAGAAAAAGGAAGGGAGAAAGAAAAAAGAGAGAAGGAAGGAAGAGAAAGAGAGAGAAAAAGGAAGGAAGAGAAAGAAAGAAAAAAGAAGAAAAGAAAGAGAAAGAAAAAAGAGAAGGAAGGAAGCAAAGAAAGAGAGAAAGAAGAGGAAACAGGAAGAGGAAGGAAGGAAGAGGAAATAAAGAAAGAAAAAGGAACAGAAAGATGAGAGGAAGGAAAGAAGAGAAAGAAAAAGAAGACAAGGAAAAAAGAGAAAGAAGGAAGAGAAAGAGAGGAAGAAAGAAAAAAGAAGGCAGGCAAAGAAGAGAAAGAAGGAAAGCAAAGGAGAGAAAGAAGAAAAGAAAAAGGAAGGGAGAAAGAAAAAAGAGAAGGAAGGGAGAGAAAGAAGGAAGGAAGAAAAAGAAGAAAAGAAGAAAGGGGAAGGAAAGAAGAGAAGGAAGAAAGCAAGAAAGCCAGCCAAGGCCGCCGGCGGGGGAGGACCCTACCGCGGCCCTGGGAAGCCACCGGTGGGGGGGAGCACACCCCAGCCCCGGAGGCTGATCCCGGCCCCGTGCTGGGAGGCCGGGGCCATGGATTAGCCCGGCCCCGGCCCCGGGAAGGAGGCGGACGGTGGGTGGGAGCCCGGGAGCCCCCCGCGGCCGCAGCCACCCCTCTGGCCCGGCTGCATGGGGCAGTCAGGCAGGCTTGCGCTCCTGAGCCTGCCTGTCCCGCCCTGGGGGTGGGGAGGGCCAGCTCAGAGGCTGGGTGCAGGAGGCCAGAGGACCCTACCGC